>CM026430.1:6100629-6677228 GCA_014871385.1 Ceratodon purpureus | reverse complement strand
ACATGATCCCGTACCAAGTTAATATTGAAATATGTCGTCTATAATTTAATGACATAGTTCGCTGTGCAGTATGTTGCTGTTTGCGGCTACTGTAATCGTTAAGAGTTATTATTGATGACACTGCTGCTGACGAAAAACGGATACAGAAGTAAGAGCGCATGACCGTCTACGATGAACCACGCAGTCAAAAAGTACTGACCCCTCTGCAAATTTCACAATGGCGGTTGAAGTGAGTATAGACCCTTTTTAGGATTCTAATGATACGGCTTTTCTAAAGCAACATTCAAATTAGTAACTTGACATGTGTGGAATTAAATGTGGAAATTTGGGGTCAAGTATAAACCTCGGAGGGACTTGGCATCGTTCTGCCTCACTGTCTACTTTGCGTACAATGACGCCCCTCTATCTTGTCACAGGCTCGATCCAGTATGCTTTATACAACAGGTCACTCGATCAGCCCCAGGTCGGCGATATCCTGCTTCGCAAGCTGGACGCTTCGTCTGCAGTGGACTACTCACTTTACGAGGGGCCGGAGGACTTTTCTATGAACTTAAAGACGTGGCTGATTAAAGTTTTATCATGCCCAGTTCGATTTCAGGACCAGGCGAGTGAAGTCCCGGAGGGCGCTGTTAGAAGGATGAAGTGTATGATTCTGTATGTTTGGGAGCATGGCCATGGATTTAAGGAAGCTCTTGGTGGTGGATTAATGGCTCCTGAGGTGCCGCCTGTGGCGAGTAGTCCTGATCCTCCAAGGGGTCAGGGTAGCAATTGGCCCAGCGGAAACTGCATCGCGATGTGCTTTACTCAACCACTTGCCCCTTTGGGTCCAATATTTCTAAGAGTTGACTTTTGGAAAGATGACTACTTTGACGAGGCGTATGCGAAGCTAGGCGTTCTTGCCATTGATGATAGTTTGTGTACCGATAACGGCGAGCTGCGAACAATCACATCCTGGAGACGTGTGGAAGAGAGCTGGATTTGCGGAGGTTCTGTAAGTGGTCGGAGGATCAGAACGTGAATGCGACTGTGAGTGCGGTCCACGTGTAACGGTATTCGATCATGTAGACGGATTTGGTATATGCTAGGAATTATGCGCGTGATAACTGAGTGCTTACTCTAAGTGGAGGCGACAATTTTGGCGCTTAAAACTATCTCAAAGCCCTACCGAGAGTTGCGTTGTTGTTTCTGCTCACCTTTATACACAGCTGTACTTTTGGCAGGTGGATTCCTGTTTCACATGTTTATGATTTTGGTTGGCAAGAGTCCATTGCACTATTATTATGGTCTTTCGGAGTCAAAATTGTCGTAAGTGGTCTTTGAAGTGTAGGTGAACGTCTCATTTGTTGCCAAGTTTTATCGAAAGAACTGCGGAAACAAGAATTAGTTTTCGTTACTGTTGAGAGGGTTTGAGATGTGAATCTGTTTAAATGATTTGTAATGTAGTGCTAGCTGTTTCTTAAGTGGTGCAGTTTTACCAGAGGACATAATAGGAGTACAATTAATTTACTTTAATAATGTTATTGCCTCGTATATTTGAAATTATCTCCAGACCAAATGTTTATTGGTGTGTCTACCTTGTCACGCCTGAATGGACGTGTTCCAAAAAAGAGATTGCTGACAGGCGTGCAGGAGTGAATCAATGATAAGATGGGAGATTATTAATATTACTAATTATGGAATAATTCCTCAAACATTATTACTCATTTGGCGCCGGCGCCTTGAGGAGTGAACCAGCGACTGTCACCCTTACATGAATCAGGCAAATTGAAAAGCCAGTCGCGATATTTAAAGCATACAAATGAATACCCTCCGCTGCAGGACCGAGGTAGTAGTGAATTTCAAGTGGCGAAAATCAACTCAAAGATCAGAATGATCCGACGCCCATCTTCAGACTAACACTTCTCGCTTATTTACGAAGTTTCACATGCAGGCCTATCCTTATTCAGCTTTTCGATATTTTGAAATGTTAATGAGATAAGGATGGACATGGCGCCGGCGCCAACACTGTCGAATTATGACATTAACAGTTTTCTTTTTAGCAGCAGGAAGCAAATACCAGTCACGAGAATGCAAGGAAAAACATCAAACTTTCGGGTGCAAGGCCGAGTGAGTAGTTAACTGGATACATGAAGTGCATGTGACGAAACTTTGATCAGCAAGGAAAACAATCCGACGAGCAAGTAGAGAACATTCTCAAACATTCCTGATTATCAGAACATTGAAATGGAACTGAGAAATGAATGGCCATGGCGCCGGCGCCAACACTGCCAAATTATTTCATTTACTTTTCTTTTCACGCCCTATTCGAAATGTACCACAAACAATATAAGCAGATATTAGTCACATCAATGCAAGGAACGAGCACATACTCTCGGCTGCAAGTCGCACTGTGAACATGTGGTTATATGCAAGGCAAAACACATAATTCCTATTATATTATCGTCCATTAGTAAGAAATGTAATGAGCTAAGGCTTCCGCTGTGCTACCTGACACAGTGCTATCCACTTGGCCTTATTAAAAATGTTTATACAGATATGATTGTAGAGCTCATACATGGCAGACATGTATATGGAAAGGGACCATTAAATTACTAAAACAGAACATTATTACGGCTTCTAATTCGTCACTGTGACTGCTTCCAAGTCGGTAAGAATCTATATGTGCTGAAGTGTGCCTAAGAAAACGCTTGCAACATACAGAAAGCGATTGCAACTAATCCGAGTATACATTAATTCAAGCCTACAGAACTCTTGGCCGTTTAAAGAGCGGCGTCGGCGGGGATCGACAAGTGCCGGGGTTGGGGACTACTTGATCAGCTTGTACACTGGGCACCTCGTTTATGTCTTCCAAGTCTGTAAGAATATCACGGGCAAGACCCTTCATAGTTAGTGATTCATCATTATGGGTAATGATCAAAATGCACTAAAAGGAGGATGAGGTAGACGGTGCAACCGCACCGTTAGTACTGTCGTTGTCGCTAGACGAGCTGCCCGTGTCTGATTCAAACGACTGTCTGTGAAGGAAATCCGTAATTCTGAAGCCAGCATGGAGGAAACGGCACAGTGCACCCACGACCGCAACAATCCGGATACATCGCGACTCGAATTGCCAAGCAGAAAATGTGATAAAAGTGACCACACGGTGAAATCTCCACTTCCCCTGCCGGGAATCCTGTGTTGCACATCTCGCATCGTCTTCCGTCATCTGGTAACGGAATTCTCGGAAGATGGATTCGCTTGGACAAGCTGAGCTGAGTGTGTTCACCATAGTTGCGTAGAGTGTCGGCAGCCATGCGACGGTCGGCTTGAAGTTCGTGGTACTCTTCCTTGAGTTTCTCCAACTCCCTTCGAGCATCCAGAAGCTTTGCTAAGACACTGGATGAGTCCTGGAATCCAGGTAGAGCGCGTAAATCGCGCTCTGCACGCAGACGGTCGTGATGAAGTTCTAACTGCTTCTCTCTTAACTCCATCAGATTCGCTCTAGTTTCCATCCTCACAATCGCGTCGCTTGTCATCGCATCTATCCTCTGCGCCTGAGTTAAGGCATCCTTCACTGATGCTACACAAAGCAAATATCGAGAATGAACATCTCGCAATACCCCATCCGCTTCAAGGACGGCATTGCGCTGTGCCCCTTCCTCCGGCAGCTCCGGCAAGTCTATCTCGAATTGCTCACTTACATTGCGCTCTCGGATTCGGGCAATCTCAACACGCCGTCCTGCATCGCTAACTAAGTCTGCCTTATGCGCTAGAATTGACGCTATTCGAGATGGAGGCATCTTTCAAAAGCCGTAGATTCAGAAGGGACTATTTCTCACATAACCAATGGTACAATCTCGGGTGACAAAGGTTCAAAAGCCTGCGTCTAACGAATCTCATAATCTTGGCACCCTCTCAGTTGTTCGAATTTGGAATGAGGGAGGTGCCCGGAGAGTCTCATATACATATCAGGCGATATCCTACGTGAACGAATTTGAACTGATGGATTGATGTAAACGGTCGCAACCTAGGGATCCTCCCCGAGTTCAATTGGCGCCGGCGCCATTCGACCCCTAGGTCGTAATCTAACAACCCAGCAAACCCTTCGCAATATCGAACTGCAATTCGCTGTCATTAATATTCTTCCATAGTACTGATGATTTATATTTCCTAGAATTCAGATTTTATAACAGATCAACCGGAGATTGTATAATCATCGGTGTTCATATATAGTACAACGGACCAATATTAAATGAACATCGCATTTCTTTATTTTAATGCCTCCAACGGAATTTGTCAGGGCAACCTTCTCGAGAAAGAGATGGCGCCGGCGCCAAATCAAGGAGAAGTTTTAATCAATTATGGGGTTGTTGATTCTCCAGAGGAAGATGTTCCTGGAATACTGGGGATGGAGATATGTACCATCAGTATGGTGAATCAGGATTATGAGATCCTTGTTGGTGAAGTCTGCAACACCGGGATTTTGTAAGATTATGGCGTCAGCTTGCTAGTATTCCTAAATTAACGAGCCCAGTGTGAATGTAAATAGCACCAATATTGCGTAGTAATATTTTCTTCATTCGATTACGGTGACTTGTCATTCGCTCAACTTTGATGGAAGTCAATTATCGTAACAGTTAAATGTGATTTCCTAACAGCCGGATGAGATTTCCTAACATCCGGATGTTTCGATATTTTTTTGAAAGAATCGCTGGGAAGCAAATTCTTGTGCTGAAATGGCGCCAGCGCCATCATCTACTCACACTGAAGCCCATGCTGTATTCTTGTTGACTAAATTGTCCCAGAAAGGCCTCAATGTATCATAGTTCTTGGTGTTCACGTCTCGGTCTTTTGCTTGGTTTACTGTACGTTTCTAATGAGTCGCGCTCACGATACAGCCAATCATGCATTTTTTGCCAGCTTGGTCCAACTCGACCACAGCCACTAGAATCTAGCCAGATACCATCAGAGTCGGCTTTCCAAGAACAATCAATGCATCGAATAGGCGAGAGACTGTCGTATGGAGGTGGAATCCAGAGAACCACCCCGTTGCGGTAGGCACCGGTTTTGGCAACTTTGAAATGACAGATCCAAGTGTATAGAAATTCATCGTCTGTTCCACGAACTAAAGAAAATTTAGCAGTTTTCCGAGGGGCCAGGGTGAGCAATCCTTTTGTGCCCTCTGCTGTTTGCCCTGATAATATCAGCTCATGCTCCAGATTATTTCGAATCGATATGTTGTATTCATTGACTAGCTCCTCGGAAAGGAATTCTTCATCCCAATCAGCTTTTTTTACAAATCGATGGCGTCCTCGATGTATGTCATACTGAGAGACATAGACTCCATCTTTTTCAACTCTCCATCGGCACTGCTGATGGCCTTGCTTCGCTTTCTCGTCACATATGGGACAATTTGGGGGGTGTGGCTCCGAATATCGGTTGCGGCTCAGCACAACCTCAGGATTTTCCCAAACACAGAGTTTGTCAGTACTCCATAAGATTGCACAATTGTATCCTCTATACAACATCTCAAACTCACAGTACTGACTTTCTCCAAAGTCTGCCAAGTCATAGTCATGTCGATTTGCAATGCCAACCTGCACAACAGAATTCTTTAATATTTTACTGTTTATGATGTTTTGTTCCCGGACCTCCCCATCTATAGAATCCTTCTCAATACAGTAAATTGTAACGTTATTCGGTGTCACATTTGCTATTTCTATCGGACTTGGGGGATCCGGTCGGTAGGCCATTACGATATTGTGTATCACCATACTCATGATCAAAGTACAAAATATATGAATTGACGGAATGATCGTGAACATTGTCTCTCGATCTATAGAATTATTGAAGTTTCAATTTTCTTCGTAAAAGGTCTTGTAATTCGCAAATTCGAAATGTCGGATGCTTAGGGTGATGCAGTACGGCAACTGTACCGTTTTAAGTGCACCGTTTCGTTTATGCCCTTTCCTTTAGACTTCAATGCAACAACGGTTACCTTAGTATTTGAGTAGTCTCATTTGACGCCGGCGCCAATCGTTCAGATGGAAATAATTTGATCAAGTTCAGTATCAGTCGGCGCCGGCGCCATCCCACGGGAGTGAGCAAGATGATGTGATTTTTGCCTCACAATTAAGAATGGTCTAAGACTTCCGACATAATGTGAACTTCATCTAGGTCCCCAATTCATTGAAAGAGCTATACTAGTGTTGACAAAATGAAGTGTTATATTACTTGATCGGTTACAATGTGATTTCTGAAAGCCGTATATTTCTACAATAGTTCTGAAAAAACTGCCGCAACCTATCTGATGTTGCAGATAGTTACTGAAGAACATTCTAGGTAGTGTTCAATAATAGTGCTGCATTCTATAACCATTGTCGGCAAAACTACGGCTTCTTATCTGATGTTTGAGAGTGACATTCTATCTAAACAGTGGGTCTAATGGACCCTAGGACGTTTTTGGAGCGGTGTTGGTGAGGGATTTCCTTCTGCAGGACTTTCTACCTCTTGGGTCCCCAGCTCATTTGCACCAATATCTCCACTGTCGCCGGCTTCAAAAAAGGATCAAAATACACAAATTATCAGCATCAATGTCTTTAGGATTCCCAACATAGAATCAAATAGAATTCAAATTGCGTCGACCTCAAGTAAAGACCTTACCGGCAGCAATTTCTTCCTCTGAGGAGGAAGAACTCAGTATTGCCTCCGTGCTGTTTTCCGACAGGATAATGGATGGGAACCCAAAGGTTTGCATCCACGGGATCGGGAAAGGGAGGCTGCATGCAGCCTTACTGCACTCCGGATCCACTGCTACCCGAATTGCAAGACAAAACAAATGGTAGTAGTGGCCGCACGGTGTAGTAATCACTTCGTCTGCCGGAAATCCAGTTCCGCACATCTCGCATCTTCGAGTGTCCCCTTCAGCAATGGTACTCGGGTGGAGAACTCCGGACGAAAGTGTTAACTGCGTGTGTTCACTATACCGACGCAGAATTTCAATGGTAAGGAACTGATCAGCTTCCATCTCCTGCCACTCCTCGCGGTCGATATCAGTTTTACGCTCTGCCTCGAGTAGTAAGACAATAACGGAACGGTAAGAACCATACCCATCCATGTTGCGGAGTGTCGACTCTGCCCGAGCTCGGTCCTCCCTCAACTGTCTCATCTTCTCTCGCAGACTAATCACGTTCGCCCTTGTCTCGAAGCGGACTGCTGGGTCCGCTGTAGCACTATCAATCATGGCAGCCTGCACAACAGCATCCTTTACAGACTCGTAGCACTGCTTGAAACGTAAGTGGGTATCACGGAGAATTGCCTCCGCCTCAGCAAGTGCGTTGAAACAACTACCTACCTCAGAGATCACGGGCTCCTGTACTGCAAATTCCTCTTTTAATATCCTCAATTTCTCCTCTGAGATATCTAGCTTTCTCTTTGAGTCTGTTGCCATCAAATGTTTGTGGTAGCAGATGGACGTAATCCTAGAGTAGTGCGTACCAAATGGGGACAAAGCAATCGACGACATGATAAGGCGGGGAGCAATGTTGCTAATCTGGCTAAGAAGAAAAGATCTAAATTCTACTTGCTTGAAGCGTTGATAACTTGTAAGAGAAGAGTTGCTCAAGAATATATAGGGTGCATTGAGAACGCGATTTAACATTCATCCTACGGAGCATAGTTTTTCATTCAACAGTGGCCTCGCTTACGGAGCCTCGTTCGAATGGCGCCAGCGCCATTTGAGCGGATTTTTGCCGTTATTTTAACAATTTGAAACTGATTACGAAATCCAGGTTACTTTACTGAGGCTCGGGATTTAGGAAGAAAGACAGAAAGTTTCAGCCGCCATAATCAAGAAATATAATGTAGTTCAAACGCTCAGTGTTGGGGCCTGAAATCTAAGATTTTGCAACATAACTTCGCTGTTTGTTCTATCTGACTTCTAGACTTTCCAGCTCTGACCATGCCTGCGACCAGAACTAAAGTCGACAGCCAGCGCTTTCATCTGGGATGAATGCGGGCTTACTTAGGCGGCTATTCACGTTGGAGTAGGTCTCCAGGTCTTCATTATATCTTCCACTTCTGCTCGACTCAATGTTGCCTGATGTGGCCGCTCATCAGTAAGCGGTAATCCAAGCACCCGGTTGTAAATGTGATACATATGCTTACAAGTCATGTAAAAATGTCCAGGCTTGTGGTCAGACACGCTGTTGACGAAGAAGGGACAAGTACATGACGGCGTTTCACAGATGGTGATTACGTAATTTACAGATTTGTTCGTAGTCGTCGACACAGTGTGCAAATTGAACGTGTAAACAGAATCCTCCTTGCATTGACTCAGTACCCGAACCTGTGCGACCATCCGTAATCCGTTATCCCTTCTGGACTCCCCACTGTCAGTCAATGATCTTCTATTCACTTTCTTGCCGGCCCTGCGCGGAGGTCTTCTCAGCGGATTCATTGGTGAGACGTTACTTGCAAACTCAATTTGTTGGAGTTTGAGCTGCTCCTCTATAGAAGCATCATCTACCAAGAGGAATCCGGCACTACCCAGCTCATTGGCCTCTGACATAGTCAACTTCGTACCCATATCAACTGGCCAGACCCTTGGAAGCTTTGGCGGTTTCCCTCCTCTCATGTGGAGAACATGGTCGCTTCCTACACACCCTGCTGCTGATCTTGGACAGAACCAATAAATTTGGAAGCTCTTTGTGAAACGAATTTCACATGTGCCATAGAAAGATGGAGCTGCGACACTGAGATTCGAGTTACTTTTGAGCGGCCGACAACAGGACTCCCATCTTCCGTTTCGATCAACGTAAGCGGAACATTTGGGATCCTCCCCCGGTAAGGATCTACGTATAGCCCATTCATTGTGGTCTACTTCTCTTTCCAGGACCGGGTGCCCGTACTGCAATACAGGCTGTGCGACTGGAGTTTCCTGGTGCTGATATTGTGGTATGTTTGAAAGACAGGGACGAACAATTGCCTGATGCGTTGAGTTATAGGGTGCATAAAAGGAATGATTTCCGAGCCCATAACTCTGCCCCGAGATGTTTGCTCTAGGAACAGGGATTGGGATTCCATTCTGCCCCGTGTATGACTCATGGGTGGGTGATGACAATATTTGATTTGCCAGATATTGCTGAGTAGAAGGCGGAAGGCAGGAAGCCCTCCACATTGTGCTTTGCTGATTATATTGTGGGGCAGGGTAGGGATCAGCCTGCGATTGCAGCCTCTGATTGCCCGGGTTTGATACCGCAGTGGCCAGATTTTGACGTTGCGTTTGCCTGATATCGCTTATTGTTGGTGTCATTCCGACCGAGGGACCCCCTTGGACTGGACTCTCGTGCTGCCATGGCCCCCCCGCTGTTGTTGGAGCTGTGCCAAATGGCGCCGGCGCCATCCCAGAAGTGTAGCAGAACCGATTTGCTGATGGTGCGAATTTGTTCTGACTTTGATCCCTTACTTCATGTACATTTACGTGGGATGCATTTCGTTTCCTTGGTGGCGGCGTACATTGAGGCTGATCTTTGAGCGGCCTTCTGATAGTTCGGCTGTCTTTATCAGGCCGATGCGATCGAGCTGAGGTTCGCCTCCCAATTCTTGCTCCGATTCTGACGCTCTGAGTCCTATCGAGCTCTCCTTCCAATCCGACGCCTCTGGAATGGAACTCAGTTCCCTTCACTGCAGCCTTCACTGCCATTGCGACTTTTTCAGGCCGGTGTGACCTTGCTGCACTCCTCAGCAACAAGTCAGCCTTCGACGGACCAGAACCCTTGAGTTGGCCTTTTAAGGCCGCGAGACAGAATTGTTGCTGGAGTAATGACCGAGTCATGTCCTCTGCACACACGGTGTACAAATCCATTTTTACCTTGTATCCACATGCAGATGTTGCCCACATCGAGCTGTGGACGGGTTCGCATAAATTCGTACTTGGAATTAGCGCTTCACTCTCTAAATCCAGATCAAGTTCGTTCACGTGGTGATAAGCAAATAATGTCCTCCTTGCCATCCACCACGTTTTCCATGCAAGCATGAATTTGACGTTGGATTTTTGTACGGCTCCTGACGATTGCCACCATTCTTCTAGTTCTTCAGCAATCTGTCGGAATTCCAGGTTTGTTGGTGCTAAGGCCCATCGTTTGCACATCTCGACATGATGAACTCGGAACTTCTCCTGAACCCACTTATTGGTGTGATCACGGATGCTTTGCACAAAGTGGAAATAACACGTCCTAAGTATTGGATGTTCAGTGTTTTCGACATCATTGTCAACGTCGTCGGGATTTCCGTCCAACCCCTCCACCAATCCATAAACTGCCCTTACAGCGTTGTAGTTTGCCGGAGCAGCGTCTGCCATAAAACCCTTGAATTTTGGTTTAGGCATCCCTCGTTTTTGTATCGCACTATTGAGGAGCTTCCAAAATTTTATCTGGTTTTCTGTGTTTTCTAACTTCATCTCACAAACCGCTATGGTGAGCAACCGCTGGAGATTATGATCGTACACATGGGCTGCCATCGTTGTCCATTGATGAATTCGTTTAACGTGATCAAACATTACGAATGAATCCTTTAAATCTCCTGATGTCATTCGCCTTACCAAGTCCACCCCGCTTCCAACACCAACAGTCGACATCTTAAATACAAATTTGATGCCTTCATCTGACTGACCAGGAAAATGACTATCTTGAATGTAACAGTAACGGGAGTAACGCTTCAACGCCAAAATGCAGCGCTCTTGGTCAGACCTGAACTTTGTAACGACATATTTTACACGAGTCTTGTCGTGGAAAGGTGGTGCATCCTCTAGAATGCGGACTAGGTCTTCTTCGTTCAGCATCTCTCTCTCTTCTACAGTTGTGCTTTGCATTATCAAATCAAAGAAGTTTCTGTGCGCACATCGAAATCCTACCCAGCCTGGTGCAGCCAGCAGCCAGGGCTGGTCATCCAGAAACTTATGGATTGTATCTGTCATGTTGACATATGCCCCCCGACTTCGCCCTGCAGGTGAGAGATGAGAGTGTGTTCCGGCGTGCACAACCGCTCGTGTTAGAAACTCTGATTCATGGCTGATTATCCAAAGAACAGCGCTGCACTGTTGGACACTATAAGGAGTATAATGACAAAAGGAACATCTCCAGTCACTGTCTATTGGCGTGTTACCAGGTGTTGGCCTTGTATGACATCGGCCATCCCAGTACAGTGTGTTCAGTCCACCATGGAGGTCGACATGGGGGCAATCCTTGTTTCTACACTCAAATGCTCCAGCGCAAAAACTCTTTCGAACACGGAGCCCTGCTTCCTTGAGCCGCGCTGAATTATAGCTGTTGGATTTAATCCAAGGATGCCCATCGAAAGACAAATCTGTCGTGATGTAATCGTCATCTGTCACTGGAGGAACTTCGTAAATCTGATTTCCGTCATACTCCCTCGGCAGATACCTGCACTTTGTGTGTGGAAAATCTACTAGAGGGAGACTCGCGAGCTCACCAGTGCAACCCTTGCCAGGCAGATCCATTAAGTTCGGATAAATTGAGAAAGCACCGGGAAATGGCGAGTCTTCGTCCTCAGCTACCATTGCCCTTGGCCTTAAAGGAGAGCTTGGTGACACATAAGAATGAGCGTGGAGTTCACCCTCTGACTCGACTTGCAGGGATTCCACTGGACTCTGACCACACGGGGGAGCATGTAATCGGTTGCTTGACGTGGGACTTTGCGGTGGAGTTGTTACATCAGGGGAACTGGGTGCATGGTGCAGCACCGTGCTCCGAAGATCCATGGTACCAATTGGCTCGATTGGATAATCCTCGAGGCAAAGGTTTCGTTTGCCTGGAGCATCTGCATTGCGCAATCCAGAACCCCCTTCAAACTCAGGACTTCCACACGAAAATCCACCTTCGCTGTAAGGGCTGTCACACGACGTATCCTCCAAAAGAATGCAATCCAAAGGCTCTTCATTATCGTTTCTTTCTGGTTGTTTTTCCGCTTCCCGGGGAGGTAATCCCATCTGAGGATCCCCATGTACAATGTAAACCCCGTCTACTGTAAAGGGCAACGTGAAGATCTTTTCGCCATTCTTTTCTTCGGGCCAGAATCGTCCGCAGAGGGCTCCAGCAATATCCAATTGTTTAATATGCAATGTTCCAATTCTTAGGCCAAATGACTCCACTAGATCGGACTCTGGGATTTCAACTGAATCACCGTATCCAGCAAAATCAAATCTCGCAGTTCCTCCAGCTAACGCTAATTTCAAAACACGCGGTATAGCTGCTTCTGCCTCCATCGTAAATTGCATACTACTATGATTGGTTCAGTGGAATGAGATTTGCAGACACCATGTCGCCGCTCTTATACACGAGTTAATACATTCGTTAGGAATTCGCAACGGACTCATGTATCAAATTCCAATCGTTGTGTTAAAAGTGCGCGATTGAAACGGTCGAGTAGAAAAGTGCCGGCAGTTTTTAACCGGTTCAATTAAAATTGCCGATTTTGTGCTCTGAAATGATTAAGTACATGTTGTGCCTCAGAATAGTCTCTAACGTTGTGATCTACGCGTAGTTGCTTCCGTTGCCTATTACGTTTTGCAATTACTGTGGTGCCAACGGCCCTTACTGGTGTCCTATATATAGGACAAAGGTCAATCATGGTTATTCACGACTTGTCAGCTGCAAGGCACTCCATCTCTCGGAATAGCGACAGTGTTACTCCATCCCCAGATCCGGTTTACTAGGTGGGGGTTCACAATGCCGAGCAGTACCAGTTTGTCGAGGTCGAGGTCAAGGGTTGGAGGACTTATGGATAGCTTCCTTGCTGGAGAGGCGCCTCAAGCCATCAACATGACTGATGCGATGGAGAGGAGACGGCGTCGGAGGTCGCACGATGACAAGGATGGTGGAGGTCGAGGACGCAAGAAGCAGAAGACTGATGGCCAGGTACTTCGACTCAGATTTTCTTGGATGCGCTTGTTGGGTTGTTCGGATTTAGGTCAGATTGCTTTGTCGATTCTTGGGTTTGCACTCCATTTCTCCGCGATTAGATTCCCAAGTTTGATTACAAGATCTATCGCCGGCTCCATGCGCCGCGGAATTTTGAGTCAGTTTTTCTTTGTCAAGGCCGTGCGATTCTCCTCGTTGTCTATGCCTTATCCTGAGAATTCGATGCTCAATCAAGCAACCGCTCGGGTTGTAATAGAGATGGTGCATCTGATCATGACTTGTTGACCCGATGGGGATAAGCTGAGCCGGAATTGTTTGTATACTGTCGACATAGTCCTCTCCATGCGAGGTGACGCCGGCGCCATCACACTCTCTAATTTCGATCCATGTCTCTGAACCCTAAGTCGTTCGTTTAGTACAGGTTTAGAGTTTGGATTGTTTTTTGTACTCTTCGGACTTCTGTAGGCCTGTATGGCACCAACCTGGCGCCGGCGCCATCTCCCTTCTCAATCATCATCTGCTTTCGAGGGAGATAGCATTTGCTTTGATATGAGCGTTGTGCTCTTGACTTCATACTAGAAGTGTTCTCTGCTTTAATGATTTCTCAGCACATGGTCTTTACTAGGTTTCTGCTAATTGCTCGATCGGTCTTCAAGCCGAGGGTCTGTGGTATTAGCTTGCATTATCGTCACTGCTTTTTGCTTGCATTATTTGCGGTTGTTCTTTGGAGAAGCCGTGAATCCTGCTTCTAATGATAAGAATTCTTTATATTATATTTCGGTAGTGTTGGCGCCGGCGCCACGTCCATCCATTTCTGAGCTCCAGATCTCTGTTTCGATTAGCGTAATTCGGATTGGTCTCCTTCAGGATGCTCGAGAATGTTAAAGAATGCTTTGTTTGTAGTTGATGGTTGGAACCCTCTGATTATGATGGGGCTCTCGGTGTATTGGGATTTAGCTATGGTCGTGGTTCTCTCTTCGGTTATGCTTCTAGGTTGAGTATCTGTTTCACTCCCATTTGTTTTTCTTTAGCATGGTGATCACTTGCGGGTTTTTTTTTGGCCTACTTCATATATTTTCAATTCTATTGTGTTCTTCTTAACAGAAAGACGTTGTCTCTCAAACGTTCGCTACGAATTTCGTACCTTTCAGTGTAGTTCATTAGCTCACTTACCTGTCCCCATCACTCTATTACGACAATAATTCCATAATCATAATTCGGATCGGTCTGCTCGAGAATGGTCGAGAATGTTTGAAAATGCTCTGACCAGAGTTTCTGGTCGGAACTTCCTGATTGTTAATTTTCCTCACATGCACTTTACAAGGATCGTGATATCTCCTCACTCGGTCATTTAGCCGAGAGTTTCAGGTTTTTCATTGCATTGTCATTTCCCTGGTATTTGCTTTCATTGTTTGTGGTATTTGCTTACATCATAGTTCGATAGTGCTGGCGCCGGCGCCAAGTCCATCTCGTTGTCAGTTTCAGTTCACTGTATCGAGTAGCTGTAAACAGCTTGGTCTTCTTCACGATTCTAGAGAATGCTTGACAAGCTATGACCGTAGTTGGTGGTTAGAACTTCGTGATTGTAAATTCTCGTGACATGAACTTCGGTAGGATCCAGCTATCTGCTCACTCGGTCCTGCAGCCCAGAGTTTGTGGTATCTGCTTGCATTTTCGTCAATTGTATTTGCTTGCATTGGTTTATAACTTGCTTGGATAAGGCGTGAATCCTGGTCCTTTTTTAAGAAGTTTTTATATCATAGTTCGATAGTGATAACGCCGGCGCAAAGTCCATCTCTATGTCAGTTCCAGTTCACTGTTTCGATTAGCTTTGTTCGAATTCGTCTCCTTGAGAATCGTCGAGAATGTCTGAAATTGCTTTGACCTAAGATGCTGGTCGGAACTTCCAGGTTTTTTATTTTCGTCACATGCACTTCAGTGGGATCCTGTTACCTGCTCTCCTGTTGTCCTGCACCAGAGAGTTTGTGGTATTAGCTTGCATTATCGTCACTGGTATTTGCTTGCATTTTTTGAGGCATTTGCTTGCATAAGCCATTGAACCTTCTCCTTGTGATATGGATTAAATATATTATATTTCGATAGTGCTGGCGCCGGCGCCAACTCCATCCATATGTCTGTTCCACTTCACTGTTATGATTACCTTTGTAGGGATTGGTCTGCTTGAGAATTGTCGGGTATGTCTGAAATTTCTTTGACTTTAGTTGCTGGTCGGAACTCCCGGATTGTAAATTTCGTCACTTGCACCTCAATAGGTTCCTGCTATCTGCACTCCTGCTGTCCTGCACCGGAAAGTTTGTGGTACTTGCGTGCATTGTCGTCACTGGTATTTGCTTGCACGGTTTGAGGTATTTGCTGGCATGAGCCATAGAACCTTCTCCTTATGATATGGATTATTTATATTATAGTTCGATAGTGTTGGCGCCGGCGCCATGTCCATCTGTATGTCAGTTCCAGTTTACTGTTTCGGTTAGCTCTGTTCGGATGGGTCTGCTTGAGAATTGTCGAGAATGACTGAAAATGCTATGGCTGTATTTGATGGTCAAAACTCTGATTGTGAGGAACGTCGCGGAGGAGGGCGAAGCTCAGCCTCTGTCATCGGCTCTCGGTGTGTTGGGCTGCAGCTTCAATCGTGGTTTTCTCCACGGTTTCGGTTCTGGGTTGACGATCCACATTCCCTGCCCACACTCTCTGTGAATACTGGATCTTTGCTTGTTCACCACTTGCGGGTTTATTTTTACCCTGGCCTTATTATATTTGGGACTATATCTTCTGCTACTTCACATGAGGACCTTCTCTGCCACACTGTTTGCTCGGGATTTCGTTGCTATCTTATCAGATCATTAGCTTTCGTCTTTTCCGATTGGGGCAACTAATATTATACCATGCCTACTTACGAATTGATGCTTTTCCCATTCTCGTGCAGTTCGTGCCTTGTTGCCGGGACACCTTTGCTACCGCACTGATCAGACGATGTCCGTTGTTCTTTATTCCGTCTACTTATCAAACTGAAATTAATGCGGTTGTATCCGGGAGTGAATTGATAGATTGGGGATTTCTTAAGTCAGCAGTCTTGCGGGTTTTCATCTGTTTGTCACTTTCTTGATTTTTTAATGTAATTTTGGCGCAGGAGTCATTTAGCTCATTCTTAATCATTTTATCACCCGCAGATTGACACTTCCTTTATTGGGGACGCTGATTATGGAGAATCAGAACCAGAGAACGATGACGACGGACTTGGGGAAACCATCTTGAGAAAACCCGATGACAAGCCCACCGTGTCAACTTTTGAGCAGTTTCAAGAGGCATTATGCAGCCAACTCAACATTCACAAGCGTCTTGCGGTGAAAAAGGTAAAGCCGCTTCGACTACAAATTCCTCTCTGTAGACTGAAGCCGACGACCTGGGTTCGACAAGCTTTGGAGGCAGATGTACAAATTGTTTACGAAGGCTTTCATATCGGCGACTGGGGTGCCAATTTCTGGGTTACAAGCTGCGGTAGTCCCGGTTCCTTTGTTGTTAAGGAGCTTGAGGACCATGAGAGGTGGGCAGCCGTGTCTGCAAAGTTCGACCAGGACCTCCGAGACAAATGCGAGTCTGACCCCGAAAACAGGTTGATATATGAGAAAATTATTGGACAGTATGTCAACGTATGGGATGGGAATCATAGGGCCTTGGCATGGATGCGCCATATCAGAGAATGCAATGGAGAACCGATCCTAGTGAACTGTTTCGTTCTCAATGACTCCGAAGACGACCGTGGCTGGATCTCTAACTTCATGCGTGACATCAACGAGTATGCCCCTAACCTATGGTCCACCAAAGTCGTACTGATTTGCTTTCCTTGTTACTCGTAATTTAATTTCGAAATTATCAGATATTCCGATTGGAAGTACTGGCGCTGTTGAACATCAGTTGGAGTTAGGCTTCGATGGCACGATGTCCATCCTGGATATGCATGGCACCTCATCTGGCCGAGTCCTCTTAATCAGATATACTTACACTTTGGGGTATTGGGATGACTTGCCATGATCATGTTGCTGGCCGCATCGGCATGCGTTCATGCGGAATGTAGCTGGGATGAGTCAGACATGGTATGATGATAAGTAGCAGAGAATCTTGCTTCACGAAATTAACATTCAGTTGTATGAAATCAGTGGCACAGTGAACTCAACGGTGAAGAAACAGTTGGCGCACACTATTTTCGAAGTGATGCAAATAGCCAGCCGAGATCCGACTGAGTACAAGGTCTATTTTACAGACAGTGAGATTGAGCGCATCAAGGATGTTTGCAAGGGGCGTTGGTATAAGATGACGTGTGACGCTGTAAGCGAAGTATACTTCAAGGTAAGAGATGTGGTCTTCAGTTCCTTGCTGAATCTGTCCATGGATCGCTGTATTGTTTTAAGGCTTGCGATGAGAAAACCATGCAGTGTTCGTTATGATGGCGGGAGTTTCTGTTCGACTCTCATGTTACGTCTCAAATACCTGTGAGTGAGTACAGCGGCAACGTCTTTCGCATCCATCGTAATGCTGTGTTATGATAATAGGATGGCTTAGCTATGACTGAATTCATTCAGTTGTACGTAGAGGACCTTCGATGAGGCAACTAATTGTACACTTATGCAGAGCCTAATTTGTTAGCAAGTCATTGTTTTGGGAAATCGTCTGATGATCATGCCATTGAAATTCTTGCAAGGCCAGATTACTGGACACATCCTTAATTATAAACTCAGACATTTCGACTAGATCATGCATCAGTAGATGGGCTGAGAGGGTAAGAGCGATGTCAAGACTCGATAGTCGTCATTTAGACATCCTCGAACTCGTTAAACATATGATTTACTTATTAAATGGGTTGTTTTAGCATACCAGAAACTGTTTGAGGAAATGATCAAGAATATCAGTATAATTGGGGCAAAGCAGGTAGCACTTAGCACCACGCAATCTATTATTCGACACGACTCTAGGAATGACGATAGCTAATAGCTCTCCATCTAGCCATTTCCTTCTCTTCGACTTCAACTTATATCCGGGCAAATGGCGCCGGCGCCATGACTGTCCTTCATCACTGTCCTGATTCTGTCCTGATTCTTGAAGTGTCGCTCTTCTCCGCTCCTCTTGACTACTGATTCTTACTCAGAATTCGAGTTGTCCCTGAATCCCCTTTCGAGCTTTAAGAGCGATGTTCAATGTACTGACCTTGAGTTCAATTTGTATGCTGGTTTCATATCAATGCAGCGTGAAATCAGCATGGCGGAGCGAGACTCAGTAAAGCGACTACGCAACAAAGTGAGCAATCCGACCTCTCTGGCCATCGAAGAAGCCAAGCACGCAGGGGCTCAGAAGCTGCGGAAGGAGAAAATGGATTATATGAAAAAAATATTTCGACTATGTAACCCCAAGTATCACCCGCACCTCATCGACGAGCTAGTCATTAACGGTCGCAGTGGCGCCAGGTCCAAGGACAAGAAGGTTGGCTTGATGACCGTTGACAACCTTAATATTCTCGTCGGTGCCCAAGGTGTAAACATCAAAAGAGTGTTGCGGTTATGGAATTCTAGCAGTAAGGAGAAAACGAAGTACAGTTTCCCGGATCTAGACTTCACGAGAGCCGCATTCCAGAAGTGGCTCAACCGGAGAGCGTGGTGGGAGCAGGTAACATCTTCACCCTCTTGTAGGCTAAAAAAACTTCCACAGTGATTACGACCCTAGGGCTTGGATACTAAGGCTTCGTACATAACACTTAAAAATTTAGTTGGAATTATTAGCAATACATCCAGAAGTCATGTAGTCACCTCGATGTCGACTTCCTTTCTTTTGCATAGCTTCGAATCTGGTGACTCTGAAATTACATCCAGCAGGCATGCAGTCATCTCGATGTTTGCTTGCACGCCTTCGAATCTGGTGACTCTGAGCTGACCATGATTTGTTTTGTATCGCAGTTGCATTCGAGGGTTGGTGTGGTCTTGGAGCAACTCCTTGGTAAGAGCAAGGTGGACAAAGGAATCGGTTTCCTGCGACTAAAGACCGACACCACGAAGTGGCTGGAGGACTTCTTTGACGATGTAATGATATTTGGCTTCGAGAGATTCTTCCCAGAGATCTTCACAACGGAGAAAGGACCACTTCGCCACAAGACATGGGAGGAACAGCCTAGGTACGACTTGGGAGAAAAGGCCGTGCAGAGGTGTGTCATGCGGTTTGTGCGGTGGCTCGGTGAGCAACTATTGTTAAAGAACGAAACCGGGGATTTAAAGAACTACCCTATCTTTCAGGACTGGCGACGTCTAACCGCCGACGGTTGCTTCACCCAGTACCAAATTGATCATTACGACCCTCCGCATTTGATGAGCCTAGGGTGGTATATCGAGGACAGTGAAGGATTTACCGACTTCATCGACTCCGTGGACAAGAATCTTCGGGATCAGGTGCTACTAGACATTCAGGGTACTATGGATGCGTCCCTAGAAGAGAAGGCCGCGGTTCTATCGGAGACACTGCAGATGGTCAAGGGGCAGGTTGAGAGCTCAGTTCGCGATGGAAATGGCGCCCGTGACATGGTATCTCTCACCCCATCGTCTGACCTACTTGGTGCGCTTGAGGGTAGAGTCAGTTATGTTTACGTCCCGGTCACTAACAATGGGTTGCTGATGCATTATGGACCCATTCTATTTACTGAGCTGCAGGACCTCATTGAATCATCAAAACGGGGAGATATTTCGCAAATCGAAGACGCGAATGATGTCATTAGAGGGGTTCTCGGGGACATGTCAAAATCGGGAACTCCCAATGAAGACGATGATTTACAGTTTCTACGCCAGACTCAGGGAGAGCCCATTGCCAAGGAGATTGAGGGTGAGGGCGTTCGTCGGGGTCCTACGTTGCGGCCTCGGATTCTCAAGGAGACACGTGAGGAGGAGGCTGGTTTGAACAGTCAGGTGGCACCGCTGAAACGACTGCCTGCGAAGTCCGGGAAGAAAATTCAAAAAGGTGGCGAGGATGCAATACCCCTCGTTCGATACATGGCCCTCCCAGTCGATGGCGTGGCGGACACAATTAAGTTGTCCTTAAATATTGCCTTCGAGTCGCTCCTCGAGGGCATTGACCGATCCATGTTCATCACTTTTCTGAATTGCATCAAGCGGGTGAGTTATTTCCAATCTTTGTTTGCTAATGGTTAGTTAGCAGTTTCTGTATCGCGGTCTCGTGGTTGCATACTTGCGGCTCTCTTTATAATTTCAAGCTCCTCGGTGTGCCATGGATTGTCATTTTCCTGTATGCACTGCACTCTAGAATTTTCATCTCAGCATGTTCGAGGGGCAGCTCACATGTGCGAAATCATTTTGTGATTTCCTCATGTGGGCCGCAGCAGCATTTCACAAGTCAATGGGCGTGTGATCTGTTAATTGCTTTGCGTCATCAAACAGGGTTAACAAATGCATCGAGTTTGTGGTATTTACATGCATTGATTGTAGTTTGCCTGCATAAGCCGTGAATTCTGCTTCAAATGATAAGAATTTCTTATATCATAGTTCGATAGTGATGGCGCCGGCGCCAAGTCCATCTCTTTGTCAGTTCCAGTTCACTGGTTCGATTAGCTTTATTCGAATTCGTCGGCTTGAGGATGGTCGAGAATGTCTGAAAATGCCTTGACCTTAGTTGCTGGTCGGAACATCCTGATTGTAATTTTTCGTCACATGCACTGGAATACGATCCTGCTATCTGCTCTCCTGCTGTCCTGCACCGGAGAGTTTGGGGTACTTGCTTGCATGGTCGTCACTGGTTTTTGCTTGCATTGTCGTCACTGGGATTTGCTTGCATTGTTTGAGGTATTTCCTTGCATAAGCCATAGAACCTTCTTCTTATGATAAAGATTATTTATATTATAGTACGATAATGTTGGCGCCGGCGCCATGTCCATCCTTTTCTCAGTTCCAGTTCACTGTTTTCATTAGGTTTATTCGGATTGGTCTGCTTGAGAATTGTCGAGAATGTCTGAAATTGCTTTGACCCTCGTTGCTGATCGGAACTTCCTGATTGTAGGACACTGGGTGTAGGACAATGAATGAAAGACGACCTAGTTTCACTGAAATAGAATGTGTTTAGTGGCATTACTGAAAATCGTTTTTGGTCCAGATGGCGCCGGCGCCAACAGCAATCATACATTTTCTGACATGCTTTTTCAGTGGTCCTCTTTCATTCATGTTTGATGCAATTTATTTTTTGGATTCTTCTCCAGGTCAATTTTGCGAGGCTTTCTCTTGGCGTTTGATTTGAGGATGCTCTGTTGCAACATCCGAGAGAATATATTCATTTCTTTGTCGACCACATCCGTGAATTTGGCATGTAGCCGGCGCCATTGGACCATCATTTTCGTGATCGCGCGATACTTGTTTCTCAAGATAATCTGAATGTTTTTTTTCTAACATGGCCTTTGTGAAATTGTCAGATCAACGGTGGCAAGCTCCGGCAGCATGATGGTGTAGCTAGCCCGAACTGCGTCGATTTGATCATTTGCGATACACCGGACAATAACAGGGTGCCTGGTGTATTGGGAGGAGTTCCAACGTGGAACATGGTGAAGAAGTCCACTTTTGCAGCCATATTTCACATTGCAGAGGCGGTCCTCTCAGACTCAGGATTTCTGCTTCTCTTTGTGCCGGCAGAGGAGCTCGATGACATAAGTTCGCTCCATGATTGGGACTGTGTGCGAACATTCTACGTCGTGAACCACAGGCCATTCACTCCAGCGTGGGTAAGAATGTTGTTCAACATTGTATCCATGTGGAGTTATGCTACATTGTAAGAATGACGTCACTGATTACGTGCTCTCACATTGTTCAGAAACGCTTGTTCAAGGCTAAGGTTCTACGGAAGAAGAGCATGAAAAACGAAGCGTTTCATTTCAACAAAATTGCGAGTAAAGTCATGGACTGGAACCCGGACCAGTCTGATGTCCTTCAAAACGTTGTGACCGACGACAACCTTCTGCGAGTGGACGGGGTTAACTCATTTCGTGGATCAAAACAGAAGTCACCGGCGTTTATGGAATCTATGATTGAAATCTGCACCGAAAGTGGAAGCGCGGTCCTGGACTTGACCGCCGGCGTCGGTTCGTTTTCTCAGACTCTGGCTCTTAAATAATTAAACCTAGTGAATTCAAAATAATCTGCAAAGCAGTTTGCATGAATCTTACCCATTGGTGGCGATTGCAGGCTCCTCTGTGTCCGCCTGTGAACTGAGTGGAAGACACATCCTTGCGATGGAGGAGGATGCAGCTCCTTTTCACGTGTTCTTGAAAGAAATTTCTGTCGAACCAGACGTGGATATAGCAGATGAGGACAACCGGAAGATGAGTCTGCAACATCACCTAGGCCTGGTCGACAGTATAGCCTCGCAGTCGAAACAGTCCATAAGCGGGACCTCTTATGGAATCGCGAACATAAGCTAGTTAGTGTCGTGGACTATCTCTGATCTGATGACAGGTTCTGTTCTGAGGTTATTTATGGAGGTGATTGAGAGTCGTAGAGAGAAGAGCCAATTTCTGCCTTGCAGCTGTATAAGTAATGACACTATCTGTATCCTTGACCTGATAGCAATAACACGACTGCGCCCGGCATCAACTCATTTGTTCACTGCCTCACAACTCCGTGTTCACACAAGGCTTTTCTATAGAGTGCCAATTGTCCCAACATGCATGCTTAAACTCAAGCGCTGATCGGCTTTACATCACCTTTGCATTATGCTTCGGTGCTACATAGTGTGAAAAGCTTGAAAGAAGACTCACTAGACTCGTGTCAATGATCACTCACCCATCTCATCCTCACTCACGATATCTGCCCAGAATTTTGAGACTTTACTTAAGACGTCCACTACTTGATCAGAACTGATATCCTCTCGCTGAATTCCATCTTCGGAGACAACGTATGCCGGAACATCCAAAATGGCTACCGACGAGACCTGCTGTAAGGTAATAAACCGTGCGCTGTCTTCGCTACTTCTTCGAGGGGCATAGTCAAATGCACAGGGACTCTTCGCATGGCAAAAGCAGAAACACTCTGCACCGCAAAGTAATACGAGAGCATGATTTTAATTCTGCATCCGAAGACGAGAGCGGAGATCAACGTACAACAAGCACAAAAATGGGAGGGGTAGTTCTATTTGCGCCTTAGAACATGACAACTGCTACCAAAATATTGACGATGCTAAAAATCATGTACCAGCACAACCCTTCGTGTTGTCGCCTGCAGTCCTCCTGAAGAGAGCAGCTCCCACCCGCCATCTCCTTCTCGCCCTCTTCAGAGGTGCCCTGTTTGCTCTCCTCCGGGTGCCCGCCATTCCGACCTGGTGATTGCGAAAATGGTTTGTGGTGATTCTAAATTCTGATCAAAGAGCACTACATGAACTGTTGAAGTGCAGAAGGCACGGCCCGCATTGTTGGGAGAGATGTGACCAGTAATTGGAGTTGTACAACTTCCGAGGGCAGAAGCGCCAAAAATGATGTTTTGAACTTAATGCGAAAAGATACTAAAGATGCGCCAAATTTCCAGTTAATGTGTTTCCGTTGTGATCCCCCATGATATGGCAGTAATGGCAGTTTGTGTGAGAGCACTATGAGCAATAAAAGCGTTTTGGCATCAAAGTAGGAAGATTTGAAGTGCCAGCGCTTGATACGTTTTCACATAGTTCCCTTCGTTTGGCTCATTTAATTTACTCCGACCCAGCTGGCGACTACTTTGAATAAATTCAATATTAATGGACTTCTTCCCACGATCTCTTCTTCTCACAAACATAGACTCTGTGACATGGCCTCTAGATGCTATCTTTCAAACACTAATTGCAGCCCTCGGCAGCATTTTAAATCTGAGTGACTGCTTCGCTCGCCTCAGTGTATCTGCTGATAGCAGGGCTCCCTTTCGATATTGTGCGCCGCTATGGTTAAGAGAAAGCATTCTCGTTTGGTCCCTGTCGTTGGTAATAGGTGCAGTCCACCTCCAAGATGCCAGGCAGTGAATGCGATGATCGCTGGTAATGCTTTGGTGTGGACCGATATTGGGAGGACCGCTCAAATTGTTAGTGACGAGAGCGACAATAGCGACTCCGACTTTGAACCCAACGTGGAGTCCATATTCTCCAAACCGGTCCTCACACTCGGTTGGTTTCGAGCCTTCTCTTCAAGTCGACTGTTCAGATTGCTAGAGTTGATTTTGCCACAATTGGATCCTTCTTCCGAGCAATGCTTCTCCTGGTCTTCTATCAGAGACGGGGTCAATGTAAATTCCTTTCCGTACGAACCCCACTTCATCCTGATTCTGCGATCTAGCATTGGACCAATTTCTGACCGGGTTGTATTGTACCTGAACCGCGAAGTGGATAGCCTTGTGCCGAGACAAGTACTGATTACGAGGCATGTGACAGGACGGTTGAATTTGCAGGTCTTGCATTTCTGGCAGCTAGACGAGAGCGGTCGGACTTGGATTCATCGTGGTACTGGTCGTTACCTAGTCGCTGAGGGTCAGGAGTGGGAGGAAGTAGAGGTCCAGCCTACGCACTGTGAAGTCTAGAAATTCGGCCATCTTCTTCATGCTCGGAAACTGATATTGCAGCGTTTCCGCTTGGGATTGTGGTTCGCCCCCACCAACTTAGTTGGATACCTGTGGTTTGTGACTCCAAGTTAAACTTCGAGGTGTTTTGATCTGGTTTCTGTAAATGATCGCTTTATAGAGTTGAGCACGCTTTTTGTGACTTAACATGATTCTGACAAGGCCAGGAGACCTTATAGAATATACATATGTAGTAGATTGGCTAGTTCGAGTGAACCAGCTGAATCCACCTTCAAATGGAGCTGGCGCCACCCTCGGGGCTCTGGGGTCTTCACTTCCAAGTCAGCTCAGTCGATGCAAAGTTTCTCCAAATTTCATGGAAGTTGGTGCTAGCATTGTCGCTGTACACTCCGCTAGGGCATTTGGGTAATTGAGTATGATATATTGCGTTATTAGTATGTAACAATGCAGTCTCTTTGGTTTCCAAAGGCAGCATAGTATGGATAATGTACTTTTGAAATTTCAGTTTCATGCAAATGTATGTTTTCATTGAACGGGTAAAGTCAGTGTCACAGAGGCAGAAGTCTTCCTGCATCTTGACCTAGATAAATTTGTGTCTAATCTTCCCAACTGGCGCCGGCGCCATGGCCCTCCAACGATTTGCAAACTTCCATCAAAAGACATTATCATTTGGATTTTGCTAACCGAGTTTTGCAGCCGAGGCTCCTGATTGGTATGCTCGGATTGATTGGTCTGGTGTATTTGCATATGGAGTATTTAGTGTAGTGGTGAAACTGCAACATGTGCAATGTTTTTTTATTTGTGGCCCAAATGTTATGCTTGTGAAAGAGATTTTCGATGGCTGGGAATCATAATAATGCAGATTATCATTGCTCCTCTACACTATGAAGGAGAGATTTTAGTGCACTTTACCATGCTGACTCCCAATGACGATATAAGGTATCGTGATGTTTAGAGTTCTCTTAATCAATATTATCAACTTCAGTTTTATTATTTTTTGATAATGAGATATGAATACATCTTGATATAATGATATCATAAGAAGATTAGAATTTTAACGAAAACAATAATCATAATTATTCCGTTATCAATTGAAATTGACAAAATGATCACGTTCCAATCATACTGAGGCAAGTGTACGAATCTGGCTCACATATTCGCAAGCTCACTAACACAGATCACTAGCACCAAATATGATTTCCTCTATTTTAAAATCCCGGAGCAATTCCACATTTTTCTCTATTACACTCCTAACTCACCCGCTTCTTTAGTCGCTAAAAATAGGAATAAATTGTATACCCACGGACACACATGAAAGAACCCAGACACACATGAACCAATAATGCTTGGATGATTTTAATCAATGTGTCCTCAAGATCACACTTAGATGCAGAGAGTAAAAGCTGCAAATATCCTTCATAGAGAAAATGAAATCCCACAAAAGGATTGAAATGGTCATAATCACCGCGGCTTCCTTACCATTCCTTTATTATAATCCGCAAAAAAAAGAAAACGACAGTACTACACAAAAGTTGTAACTTGGTCACTTGCAGAGGTCGATACCTCCCACCTGGCGCCGGCGCCATCTCCCTTCTTTGTCAAACTTTATACTGTACGTCGTACGTATTGTACGCTGTATTCGTATCGTATGGTATTGTATCGTAATGGATGAGTATTGGATGATATTCGAAGTGTTACATTTTGGACGATGTATATCTATACGGTCTGTATTTCTGCCATTTTTGGTCCTCCGGTCAGTATTTTCAGGCGGATGATATCGTCAGAGGACAATGAATGTGTCGTTTACGCTCCTTACGAGGTACTGGTCGTGGCTGACAGCCTGTCACGCGGCAGGCCTACGCGCACCCCCAACGACGCACTCTTAAACCACTGCCTCCCATGATCTGTTATGGGTTAGGCTGAACATGATGATGAGTCCCAAAAGGGCAGGCTTCATGTCAGAAAAGGCCGCGACTACCTCACTTGTAGCTACAGTCATATGATAGCAATCACGCCGGATCCGCCCCCTCTGGTTGTTTAACATTATTATTTTTTATATTTTTTTTTGAAGCAAATGAAAAGGAAGTTTAACATTATTTTAGCCAGTTAGGTCTTTTAACGCAAGGAATATTACTGGCACGATGTTCCACCCTTCTCTTGAGTGCTAAACCCTACATTTTGCTGAAGACTAGCAACATCAGAGTAAGGTTGGTTGTCCTATACCACCCAGTAGATTTCCCAAAATCAATCAGGCCTGATTCCTAGATTTTGAAAAACAAATGTACCTCATTTGTATATTAACCCCGAAAGTTCTAAGGGTATTTTTCATCAAAACTGCCTCAAAACAGCCCCTCTTCAAAGCAAGGTGGATTTTGCAAACTTGGGGTCTTTTTTAGAACATCTAACCGTAAGATCTTGTAGCTA
This sequence comes from Ceratodon purpureus, assembly GCA_014871385.1. NCBI lineage: Eukaryota > Viridiplantae > Streptophyta > Bryopsida > Pseudoditrichales > Ditrichaceae > Ceratodon > Ceratodon purpureus. Next base: position 6,650,302 of record CM026430.1, on the reverse strand, counting down.
ACTTCTATGTCTACATGTCCACCACATCTCACACACTCATTCATTGCCAATTGCAAGATCGTAACGTTCAAATTAGAAAAACAAGTTTTTTTTCCCTGCAAAAAAAGGGGACAGCAGAGTTTTAAAGGCCCAAAAAACCATTTTTTTGCATTATGGATTTTGGAGGTTTTGATGCACGTCAAAGAAGATTGAGTTAGCTAATTGTACCAAGAATATTATATTCAAAAAAGTTGTGGAAAGTTGCCAAAAAAATCATTTTCGGCTAGGGGGTATACTGAAATTCACAAACAAAGGCCGTTTTTGGACAATAAAAATAGCATATGAAAAAAAATTGGATTAAAAATCCAAACGGTGGGAACATGCTCTACTGCCTTTTCTATACATAGAAATTTTTATTTTTGAAAAATATAAAAATCTCAATTTTTGGTGGAATTTCAAAGTTTCATCTTTGGGCATATTTTGGCAGTTTTGGGCAGTTTTGGGCAGAATTTGCTGCATTCATAGTGGCTTAGAAAAATTCAGCAGCTGCCCAACGAGCAGCGTTTAACACTTAAACCTTCATAACTTTTGATCCCGATGTCGGAATTGAAAAATAAAAATACCCACACAAAGATCTCCGAACGGCCCACCTTCAATAAGAATTTCAGAAAATCCTGATATAAATTGCATTCATAGGTACATGCCCAAATTCCAAAAAAGCCCAAATGTGGCAGATTGTCCTTTAGGGGTTAAAGGATGTGATCGGAATTGGATCAGAGGTTACTTTGCACTTTGGAATTTTGTAGAAAAGTGAGAAATGTATATTTCTTGTTGCAATTTTTTGCAATCCTCATAAAATCCTATTTTGAAAGCCGTCATAATTTTTTTTGGATTTACCACTACCAAATATAGGTCAGATTGCTTAACCCCTAATTGGCCAAGGGTGCTTTTGCTCAAAACTGCCTCCAAATAGTCCCTTTTGAAAGCAAGCCGGATAGTGCAAAATTGGAACCAATTTTGGTATTTCCAATTGTAAGATCTTGTATCTAACTTCTATGTCTATATGCCTACCAAATCTCACACTCTCATTCCTTACCATTTGAGAGATCATAACATTCAAAGTTGAAAAAAAAGTTTTTTTTACCCTGCAAAAAGAGGACATCAGTATTTTGGGGTCCAAAAAAACCATTTTTTTGTGTAGATTTGGATGGCGTTTCTTTAAAGTCTTGTTCCTAGGTGAGTTAGGTACATGTCCACAAAATCTCATACCCATGCAAGGTGTAGAACCTTGAGAAAATCATCAATTTCCACAAGGGGGTATGCTGAAATTCACATACAAAGGCCGTTTTTTTACAATAAAAATAGCATATGAAACATTCTTGGATTGGAAAACCAAACAGTGGAAACATGCTCTAGTGGCTCTTCTATATATAATTTGTTTTATTTTTGGAAAAAAATAAAATCTCAATTTTTGGTGGAATTTCAAAGTTTCGTCTTAAGGCAGATTTGGGCAGATTTGGGCAGACTTGGGCAGTTTTGGGCAGTTTCGGGCAGAAATTGCTGCATTCACAGTGGCTGAGAGCCTGCCCAAGGAAGGGCGTTTTATGCTCAGAGGAGCATAACTTTTTCTCACTTCATTCAAAAAATATTAAAAAAATATCCCCATAAACCTTTTGAAAAAACCTTTTTCCACAGGAAAATTCAAAAAATTTCAAGTAAATTTGAATTTTTAGGAACCTGCCGAAATTTAAAAAACGCCCATTCTAGGACTTTGGCCAATTAGGGGTTAAGTGGTTGGTTATAGGACAATCTACCTTATCTGCGCTAATTACTCAAATGTAGACATGATTTAAGCTCATTCAACTAAATAGGTAAGTATCACAATTTCTATTTCCAAGCACCTTATTACTTCTTTTTGGAGCAAGTAGGAGAATAGGCCTTTTCCAAAATCAAAACTGGAGGTGGTCGTCGAGAATGACCTTAACCCCTAAATGCCCACCATGATTTCACATCAAAAACTGCCCTTCTACACTCTTTTGTGAAGCAAGTTAGTTTTTCAATTTACGACATTTTTTGCAATTTCAACCGTAGGATCTTATAGCTAACTTATTAACACATTTTTATCCAAAATTTTAGAGGAAAATGCAACACCACTTGCAAGATCATAATGTTCAAAGTTAAAAAACAAGTTCTTTTCAATCCTTCAAAAAGCTGAAATCTCACTTTCAACGAATTTTCAAAAAATAGGCTTTACAAATTTGAAACAGGCAACTCCATATTCTTATATAAAAATGACTTGAGAATCTACATAAAAAATATCAAAAGAAAATTCAAAAAACCTAGATTTTCATCTTCAAAAGATATGTAAATCTAAATACAATGTAGAATATACGGGAAACTAAATTACTAATTACATCCACATAAAAGTGGGTAACGTCACTTCCAACAATAAAAATGATGTAATACATAACCAAAAAAAAAATTCCTATTTTTATTTTTGAAAGTTGTCAAAATTGTATTCAATATGAGTTCTTAAAGTTTTTTTTCATGAAGACTTGACCAAATTGCGCGCATAACATGACTTGTCATATCTTTTACCTCACTTGTTGGAATGGACTAAATCAAAGCATCCTACTTAACTATGAATCTCTACAAAATGATGATATTTTTTAATTATTTTTTCAAAATATATTTGGATTTTTTGTCGCTGCCCGCGTTGAGATTTTTTACCGTCAACCATCCATAACTTTTGCATTAAATAACCAAATCTTATGAAAGAAAGCTTGGCATGTACGTAATGACCTAGAGAATCCAAATACAAAATCTCAAAACTTGAAAGTTATTTATGATAGTGTAGGACCTTGCCCAAAATAGTCGGCGACCATATTTTGGTTGCCTAGAAGTTTAGAGGTTAAACTATTGTCTGGAATGACCTAAAACTACTAGATGATGGAAAGGAGTACCAAGTGGTTGGTGGTTCGATTCCGACTGGCTATAAAATCTCACCTTTACTGGATGGAAAACCTCAATGATGGGTTGCGAAAAGCAACTTGTCAATTTTCATTGCGAATTGTGAAAAGAAATTCGTGTGTCCAAAAAAAAAAAAAAAAAAAAAACTTCCCTACCCCTAAGGATAGATGGGTGGGACATCCCTTTACATGGCAGGTTTTATCACCTTCCTCACCAAATTTCTTTCTAAATCAGCCCATTCTCAATTCAAACCATATCAAGTCTATGCACTATTTTGTAATTCCATGTAGCACGACGTGGTAACCGTATTCCTCCGGAAGGCACTTAATTGACACTAATTGCTCTCCAAAGTAAACCACTCCGTGTTCGTTCCCACGAAGACCTATAGTTTTCCTCCTTTTAGATCATAACGGAAATCACCACCCTAATCCAACCGTCTTTCGTCTCACTACCGGTCGGCCTGGTCCGGTAATTTTTGCCTCGTTCCTATTTTCTGGCTTTTTAGACTAGTGGCCGGTTCCCACTGATCCGTCTATCCTTTCAAGTGGCTGGATTCTCTACCGTCCCGTGACTTAAAGTGGCTGGACACCCCACTGTTCCTATCTACCACCCAGGGAGTGGAGTAATAATCCTTCCGTATGGCTAGATACCGGTCCGGATAGCTACTCAGTGCCGGTTATGGATACGGAAAGCATACTACAATGACATCACCTTACGGTTGTACGGTATCCTAACTATATCATCCCTCCTTCCGAATTGGTTCGCAGTAGGGAATCCGGCTTTTATCCCATCTACAGGAAGCGACCGGTCCGTTTTCGGATTCCGGTGTACACACGGCCCTCCGTGTCCTTAAGACTACCAGCCCTGCTGCAGTACGTCTCTCCTCCCCTCCAGGCTCCTTCCGGGACTGAAAACCGTCAACACTCGACGCTTGACACCTTCCCAATCTCTCCGGGCGTTCTCCAAACTATCCTACTGTTCAACACTCCTCCGGAACACTACTGAAGACAATAGTACCAACAACCATTACGGTAACGGACCCGTCAGTCGCCGGTCAACACAACAAATCCAAAAGTATATTCTCAATTGCAACAACAAAACGGCGTACAAAACAAGGCCCCGGCCTTGGAAAAACATCCAGCTTAAATACTAAAACCTATCGATTCTAAAGCAACCAAGTGGCCAACCGAGATCCAAAAATTCCGGATCTTGGATCTGGGAATCCCGGACCGGTGGCCGCCTTCTATTCCTAGTTACTGCCGCTATCTATCCGGATTGACAGCCGGGTGCACTTGAGCCCCATCGTTAGTCGCTGCCATTTTATCCGGTCCTTATCCTAACTTCTACTCCTTGTTCTTATTGAACCGTGGGCTGTGCCGGGTGCCATCCGGCCGTTCCTTCTTCTGTGCTCCCTTCTTCAGCCTCTTCAGCGAGGGGCCTTCTTCCGGGGTATCAGCTGCCGGCTGGTCGATGGCCTTTCGGGCTCGTCCTGCTTGAACCGCCGGGGAGGGAGATCGTGCAGCCACCGGAATTGCGCTGAGATCCACCTGGAGATGTTCCGGAGATCCATGTACCGGAACAAAGTCTTCCGGTGGTGAACCTTGGTCCGGTTCCAAAGAGATGTTCCCGAGGTTAACAGTCTCAATTCCAGCCAGGGTGGGCAGATTGTGCAAACTGTCCAAGGTATCCGGGATAGGATCCTCCAACGGTTGTCCTGGCTCCGGTTGCACTGGCCGGATGGTCGACTATACCGGAGAGGCTGAAGGTGGCACCTGTGCCGGTCCCCTGGTTGGTGCCGATGGTCTGTGCTCCTCCCGATCTGCCGGTGGCTCTGGTGGTCTTGACGGGCCGTCCTTTCCGGCACTGATGATCTCCACGAAGTGCCTCATCTGCAACCAAGTATCCCTCATCACCTGCGTCCGGTCGTGCATGAATTTCACGATCAACTTCCGAGCCGGATCCGGTTGGCGGGTCAAGAAGGCTTGGTAGACGGCGCACTGATTGGCCACATCCACCGGAAGGGCTAAGGTGGCCTTGACCTCTACAACCGACTGGATGGCATGGGCTACCCGGTCACGGGCGTCATTGAAGTCCCTTTGGGCATCATGTACCTCCTGCTCGAGCTTATTGATCCTCTCCCGGTACTGCTCCATTTGGTCAATGTGCTTGGCCTGCATACTGGCTAGGTCCCGGTGCTTGCGAAGGATAACCAGGCATTCTTCCAACCGGTTAGAGCCCGTAAGGAAAACTACCTCCTTCGCCAACTGGCCCTCCAGCTGCATAGTTGACTGTAGGAACTGGGCATACGCCGACACCTGCTCCGAAAGGTTGACTAAGTCCTGACATGGGTCCCTGGTGTGCTCCGGTGGTCCGGTGGGTTTGAAGACCTCCGTGTTCAGGGTTTGCTTGGTCGGGGTGGGAGTCCGAGGTGATCCGGACGGCTGTCCCTTCTCCGGGCTTGGACCGGGTCTCTTAGCCGGCGTGGGGGAGACCTCCATACAATCATCATCATCGTCCTGATCGGACACCTCTTCCGGTTCAGCGTACCGTTGCATGCTCTTCAGTTCGTCATACTCCAGGATCTTCTTAGGGTTCAACAGCCCCCGGTGACGGTAGAGGTGGACGAGGAAAGACGGAAGGAAGGTGGCCTGTTTCTTGGTCTTCCGGAGGTTGGCTACCTACCGGTCGACTATCGTCTTTATCATGAGGCCCCAGTCTACGGAGAACTCACCGTCCATGGCCCCAAGGAAAATGGACGCCCACTTGATGGTGATCCGTTTGGGCTTTTCCGTATGGAATATAGGGTTCATAAACCCTACTACCCTCGGGCTCTCGGATCCTTGATGTCGTCCAGGTTCCACCCCTCTCTCCTGCCTCCGGACCCTGTGATATAAGTCCACACAAAGTCCCGGGCCTCCGGTGCTGAGATCTCACCAACGTTGGTGAAGCCGTACGTATCCCTCCAACCTTGTGACGTCCACTGCTCCGGTTCTCCCCGGATGGTTCCTCGATTGTCGGGGTTCTTGACGAGGATCTCCTGTGTCAGAAGGGAATGTTTCCACCCCCACGCCTTGTCCAATAGTAACGCACAGCCCATGACATCTAAGGCAATCCGGAGGAGCTCCCACTCTCCGTCGTCTGCCGGCATCAACGGCATGACCCATTGTACCTTCAACAACTGTCCCTCCTCCGCCGGCTCTTTCCCCTTTCTACCCATCCTGCTAAGTCCTCCTCACTGTCACTCCGGTAGCACCTGCACGCACGATCCTCACCACAATCCCTCAACTAACGGAAACACTTATGTCTCACCGTCTCTCCCTTACCGTCACCACCCTAACTGCGCACTCCGCCGAGGAACACAAGGATCCAGCGCGCCACAAAATGACAAAAGAAAGGAGGAGCACGGTTGCTCTTCCTCCTTTTATACCTGCACTCACTCCCGCCCGTTCGTAGCTCATCATGACGGACGGTCGTAGCCTTTCATCATTGGACGGTCGCGGTCGGCGACGCTTTAATGGTCGCAGCCACTTTTCCCGCGTGAATCGCACCCTCCGGCGGTTACCCTAAGTCCGCTGTGTCAGGGTTCCGTCACATGGACGGTGCTCCCTCTCCTTCGACTCAGACGACCGGATCTCACCCGGCTGACCTTCAGGTTCTCTTATTTATTCAGCCAACCGTCTTAACCGGTTGTTTCATTTATCTAAGTAGTACTTCCGTGTTCCTAACACAAAATTTTTTAATTTTTATCATTTTTCTACCGGAATTAGTATTCCGGCGTGCCAACCGTGGAAATCACTTTCCACATTCCAAATTACCAGTTTAGTCACATAGTGTTATTCACTAGAAAATTCTCCATCAACACACTACTTACAATATAGTATTGTATGACAAAACAATCTCATGTAGTTCCAAAATAGTCAGATAGTGCTTTACACCAAAGAATTCTCAATCAATTCACTATTTACAAATAGTAGTGTATGATAAAACAATCCATATAGTAAAGAAAAGTTTGTCTTAAAAGTGACAATACAAGATCACACACAAAATAGTTTGAGTTTCCAAAAATCTTCTCACCCCTTGAGTGTTGGTGTAGTAAAGTAAGAAAAATCCAGAGGTAAAGGATCTCACCTGTCTCCATAAACACAACCAAAACCACAGTTAGGATTATGTTTGTAGACAAGGTGTCAACAGCCCTTTACAGCTTGTTATTGCAGTCACAAGAAATATCAGACCGTACACCAAACATACAAATTAAAGGGAGAGATGAAAGAGTCTAATTGCAAACATAAGTTAGAGGACCCGACTAGTAGTTCCACCAGACTCAGCCATGTTGCACTTTGCTTCAGCTCCACACCACCATAAACCAAAAATTCACAAGCTCTTAAAATCTCTCACACACATGTAGCAAACTAGAATTACTTTCAAAGCAGACAAGTAAACAGATGCATATGGCAAAGAAACTCCTATGGTTTTATACTCTCAAAGGAGTCTCTAGAGATTCATTTGTTCATTATATGGAGAGTCCGTGTAAATGAACAGCCTTGCAAGACCAATCATCTCTTGCCCTTAGATGAAGGTTAACCTAGATCAAATGGTCATAGATTAGTGCCTCGCAAAGAGTAAAGTTTAAGCTTGTAGTAAGTCCCAAGTAAAGTAAGCTTCAAGTTTGGAGTAATTACCAGGAAGCCAGGTGTAAGGGAGGTGGGTGGGTTTCACTAATTTACACCTTAGTTAGCATATCATGCCATAATAAAGTGACTATGTAATTGCTTGCAAACTTTTTTCAAGTAATGTGCAAATTAATTTTGCAAGCCTACATAACTGAAGAGTGCAACTTCTGTCTAAATCATTGTGATAAAAACCTTATTTATTAGCCAGAAAATAAATTCTAAATCAAATACGGGTATAAGAGCAACCCAATATTTAAAAATTTTAAAAAAAATTTAAAAAAAACAAAACAAAACTTGAGGTGGTTACAATCTAAGACGGAAGTTTGGTCATTGCATTTAAATTATGTATGATTTAAAAGCACTCAACGGCATTACCAAATACAATAAATGAATTAATTGGTGGTTTAGGGTATTTTCAGAACTGGAAATAAAAATTACATACCTTGAATATGGAAGAACTTATATAATAAAAGGGAGTACAATATTCTTTCCACTTTAAAAATTGTAGTAATGTCAATAATAGAAAAAACATATTTGAAAAAAATACAAATCACAAACAAAAAAAATCTATTCACATTTTTAGACATGAAAATACTAAAAATATCTCGAATAGCTTAAGTTGATATTAATAAGTATTTTTATTAGCACAACACCTAATCGACCATAGTTTTAGAATGGACTTTTTGAGTTTTTGGGCATATTTCTAGGATGTCAATTTTGAAGGCAAGTTTTTGAAATTTTTGGTAGTTATAGGGAATTGCAAGAGCTTTGCAAGAATACAACTCTTTTTTTATTATACATTGGAAAAAAAATTATGGTGCCCAATGCGGTTTTTTCTCCTCGTCAAGTAACTCCAATTTTTTTACTACAACCTTCAACTACATTTGGAATTTTTTACATAAGTAAGTAGCATGATTGGCATTGAAATTACTCCTATAAAAAATGTTATATTGTGGAAGATTTTCATTCAATGAGGAGTCAAATTTTTCTCATCCTTTAAAAAAAAACCTTTGATCAAGATGCAAAGAAACTCTTTCTTTATAGCATAAAAGATAGAGATTTTTTTCTTTTTTTCTCTTCTTTTTTCTTGCTTCAACAATAGATGTAAACCTATTTTTTACTGCAGTGAATTCTTATTCAAATAAAAAATGGGTTATCAAAAAAACAAATTATCTAGGTGTTTGAAGATAAAGTGGTAATATTAAGTTATGCGGAAGCTTTAACTCTTCATTATATATGCTTTTAGTCTTCATTATTCATGTTACTACATTTTCATAACTCATACAAACATGAACAACATTTGTAGAGTAGACAATATTGTTGATTAATCCCTAATTTTTGTCCTTTTCAAAAACTAAATGTTTGCCTTTGAAGAATCATTTCTCCTTCATAGTCAAGAATCAAATTGTAATGAAATTTGTTGGATTTGATTTCAATTTAAGTCTAGTTGTGGTAAAATTTTCAATATAATCTGAGATGTTGTTTAGATTTGGCAAGTATTTTAATACATGGCCATGTTTTTAACCCTTTATATAGTAAAACTTAAGCCATTTTTTGACAATGCAAGACCATTTTTGAATATATTATTTTATTTTGTACAAATATGGTATTAAGATGATTCAAGAGTATTTTTAGTTGAAGTTTTTTATGCAAATAGTTCAAAAACAATAATTAAATTCTAAAGTGAAATTTAATCGTAAATGGTGGAGACATCTATTATTTATGTTGAATGAAAAAATGATAATAAATGTTAAGTAGATTAAAGTATATTGTTTGGACCCTATGTGCTAATTCAAAGTTGCGGATTTCAAAATAAACTCAATTTTTTTAAAAGGATCTAAAATTAGAAACATAGAAGGGAGGAGGGTAGAAGGGGCCATGCTTTGTCATTAATATAAGGGCAAGATATATTGTGAGGGGTTCTCAAGTTGTATGTATTTTGATTTGTTTTTAATTCTTATTGTTAGAGAATTTGAATTCAATCCTTAAGACATCAATTGGATTATGGCCCAAGGATTTGGTGTTAGTTCTTATGTGTGCCCTAAATATGAATGGCAACAAGTTGAATAAGTTATATGTTCAAAACTTATCCAATTTTGTTCCCCTTAGTATATAACTTGTCCAACTTAGCAGACACTTAATTCACGGCGGTCGTCTTCAGAAACCAATCTTTCTCTATTGTCCAACTTTATGTTTAGGTGATTTCATTTTTCTTTCTGATGCAATGGTAATTAAGAAGTTTATTTTTTAAATAGAAAATTTTAAAACTAAATGCATTAATTTTTTTCTTAAATAAATAGAAGCTCATCCAGCTTGCTCCTGCTGCATGTGCCTTGATACCCAGTGTTTGTATGTCCAAATGAGTTTCAGCTAGGAGTCTGGGCATAAACATCAAGTAGATACCGTTTCATGGAATGTAAAAAAGGAAAAGCTTCAAATCAATTAAGCCTATGGGTGGAGCAGGAGAGATCATGCGTCCTCCCCACGTGAAGCAGATTTTGCTTTTTCCATGAAATCCAAAAAGTTGTTGCTTACGTCCACAGGTTTCCCCATCCCATGATTTTCCTTCGCAGACCTCATGATGTAAAAGAAGTTCAGAGAACATTGACTATGCAAATGAGTAAAGTTGGTCACAAATAGAAAGCCACACTTGTTCTTGGTCCTGAATTCCTCCACTTTTGAACAAGATTTCAAAACAAAGCAACCATCTCAACATGCACTAAGGTAGACACACCTGTAACCGACAACTTAAAGCAGTTTAGCATATCAAAGCTTGGGTTATCGACAAGGAGATATTTTTGGTTCATAGGAAAATAAGGTTCATGAAGAATGAGCATTTTTTCATGAATTATCTCCCAATATTGAAATTTGTACAATTTTTCAAAGTGAAAAGTACTTCCGAACCAATAGCCGATATATACAAATGAGGTGCATCTGTTCTTTCATAATCTAGGAATTAGAAGATATCGGCTATTGGTCATGTGTCGACTATAGGTGTGTCAACCTTAGTGCAAACTCATCCCTCTCAGTCACAGAGAGCTTTTTTTGGGGGGTTTTACTAATTGCATCCAAAGAAAAGTTTAAGTTTTTTAATTTTTATTTTTTAAAAAAGTTTTAATTTTTAATTTTTAATTTTTTAACACAAATAAAGGGAGGCCCTTTATTGCAAGAAGAGAGCACAAATACAGCCCTCCCGTCTTGTCGGGCGAGAGAGAAAATAACAAGACAAGGCACAAAAACTATTCCTCACTACTGAATCTAAAGTTCGGGCTAGCAAGGTGCCACCTAAGCTGACAGTCCTCCCAACTAGCAAGCAGGTTGCTTCTGCACCATTGCTCGCGAAATCGCTCAATCCGTTCACGATCTTTATTTGCGTTACCAACCAGTTTTTGGACGTCGATCATTGTCTTGTTCCAAGCTAAACAACCGTAGTCAACAGTCCAATCCAGATCTTACAAATAAGTTTCTCAAAGTGCCACTGGGTATCAGTGAAGGAGGCATCATTACGGGTGCGCCACAACATCCATGAAACCGTTCCTCTCATCAGAAGCCAAATTTGACTAACCTTCTTGAGTCTCCGCAGAAGTCTATACGCAAAAATTCCTTGCTTCCACTTAAGAATCACATTAGGAGAAAAATGAGCTCAAAATAAGGCCGTGTAAGCCTGCCCTTTCTAGGTGAACTCCCTACTTTGGGCACCTCTGCCGCTGGCAGCGGATGCCAGAGTTGCTGCCCGCACAGAACTGCGTGGCGCACTCACAATAAAGGTCCTCGGAATATTAGGTGAAACATGAATGCCTCGGCTCGGGCTTTGGTCCCAAGTGGGCAGGTTGTGTCAGCCCGACACTGTAGATGTGCCCTCCACACGCCTCCCTCGGAGGTCATTGGTTCGAGCCCCCGTGGCGGTTGCTGGCACCACGGTGGCACAGTCAGTGCCATGTCAAAAAGTACGCGGGCAGCGCCCGTTTTTTTCTCTCACGTGCCGCTTACACGGCCTTTTTGTGACCTGATTTTTCTCCTAATGATTGTTTGAGATTGACAGGTGTCTGGCTGCTGGTAGAAGCCATGTTCCGTGCATGTGCATGGACCTCGTGGTCAGTCGCCACGTCCGTGGCATCTCAATCCGTTGTGGCTGAGAGGTGCATGGTGCCCATAGGGCCTCAAGTGCCCTTTAGGCGCAGCCTCGCATTGCGCCTGGATGGGGTTGGCGGTTTCCGATGCTTTGGGGGGGGGGGGGGGAGGGGAGGGGGATTAATTGCTGGCTCTGTTTCTACTCATCGTAAGTCCTCCACTCATGGAGTCGGAGCTCAGGGCCTCTTCAGAGAGAGAGCAAGCTGATGCCTCACGATAAAGGGGATGATTACACAATGCTTAGAGTATTTGGGCACGTACACCACCTCCATACTCTGGTAGCAACCGAGCACTCCCAAAAATAGTGAAGCATTGTTTCCTTGGTATCATTTTGACACACCATGCAACATTGATTGATGTGATTTTAATGCTTGCCCCGCCACGCATTCATCGCCACCCCTTTGTGCTACATCACCCACAACAATCCAGCTTCGTTCCTTTCACGCTCTTTATTCCAAGCATTTAACCATTAGACTTTGTAAAACTCATCCAGTGTCCCTACCCACTTTCTTGGAACAATTGGAGGGATAATATGTCGACTCAAACGAAGTTTCCGACCAAGCTTGGATATAAAGAGCAAGAAATACACCCCGACGGGCCATTCGATACGTTCAGGATCCCAGTCCAATTCTTGAACCTTACCGTAAAAGAAGCTCATGTTAGCCTCGTTGTATGTGGACCACCCGAATCCTCCTCAAGCATACCGCAACTTCGGTGATCGCGTCGTCTCCTTGATCATCATATCGAGCTGATGTTAGTCAAACCATAAAGGAGATGTCAATGAGGGATGACGACTGAATGCTCACCTCAAAGGCCGGTACACTAATTGAGATAGTATGTATGCCTACCCCTAACCAGGGGTGAAAATTCTCCTTTGTGCAGCATACCAATAACAGTGGGGGTGAAAGATTGTCCTTGTAAACTGCCCACCACACGCCCGTCTGCAGGGTGTCCGGAAGTTGAAGAAGATCCCGCCAAGTTTGTCGCACGCTGGATATGGCCCCTTCCTACGCACCTCGCTCCCTTTCGATGAGCCCAAACTTGGGCTTGAGCTTCATTTGCCAACATGAACCGATCCTTGAACCAGACATCCCTACACCGTCAAAGCCTTCCTTTGTGGAGCTCCGTTGCTCGGGTGTTGGAAAAGCCTGAGCCAATTAGCGACGCAAGTGGATACCACCACCACTTGCAGCTCAATAATTCTTCTCTATTTTTTGGTCTCACAGAGGAGATAAACGGGAGCAAATCCTTCCAGGCCAAATTTACGAGGTTCCAGATGATGGATCCTTGAGCTGCCTGATGTTTAGGTAGGATGAAGGATTCTAAGCTATTTTGCCAACGACCTAGAGAATAAGGGTGATACTAAGAGAGCCAAGAACGCAAGATGAGGTGTAGGTTGGTCTGCCTTGATTCCAACGCCTTGAGCAGCCACTTAGCCATAAAGGCGGTGGCTGCGTCCTCTGGATCGATCAGACCAATACCTCCTGCTTTCTTCTCTTGACATCATTGCAGCCAGCTGACTCGCACCTGGGATCATTGGATTTTCCCGAAGTCAATGTAATTCATAATTGACGACTTAAGCCACCTACTCCCTTTTTGGTTCCCTCATAAATCGACAAAAAAAAAAGAAAAAGTGAAGACAATAGACACTATTTGCAATAATACCTTTCTTAGTAGGGTTGATCCGGGTAGAGCTCCAATACGTTAACTTCTTCACTAGCCTCGCATGCAAAAAATCATCGACATTTGTTGTGCTAAGTGAGAGTCCAAAGGGGGCGCCAAAGAGCTTGCTCATTATGTCCAATTCAACCTATGTGATTCTTAGATGGTCAATCCACTCCAAACTTCTAGCGGGGCTTTCACACTTCCAATACTCGCAAGACTTTGTTCAGTTTCTAGGACTAAGCAAGTCGCTAGGCAGAACATCTCAAGGAGATTTATGAGATTTCCAACTATCCCCTCCTCTCATAGAAGGGTAAAAGAGGTGTCATCCGCATATTGCGCGATGGTCCGTTGCCTCTCACGGAAGGGTAGCTAGATGCCGGCAACTCTCCCACACTCCATTTCTCAGGAAACCATCGCACTCAGTACTTGTGCGATAATTAGAAACATGTATGGAGCAAGGGGACAACCTTGGCGCACCCGTGGCTTATTGTTGAAGGGAAGGGAGGGAGTACCATTCACTTTCACCGTTGCAGAGGCATTTATGAAGAGCAGGCGCACCATGTGATTGAACTCACTAGGGAAGCCCATTTTGTCCACGATTTTAAACAGACATTCCCAATCTACCATGTCATAAGCCTTAGAAAAATCTAATTTTAAGAATAGGGAGGATTGGTGGGAACGTTCAGCCCACGTGATAGTCTCTTGAGTCAGCATGAGGTTGTCAAGGATGAAGCGCATAGGTAAAAATGTTGGTTGATGGGGGCTAATGATTTCCATGAGCACGAGCTATAAGCGCAGTTGAAGAGCCTTTGCGTAAATCTTGTATCCGAGGTTTAATAGTGTTATGGGGAGCTAGTTGGTAAGGGCGAAGCGTTTCCTTCCCTTGTGTACTAAAGCTATTGTACCTTGGATCATGTCGTTTGGTAAGTGCCCTTGTAGGATGCCCTCTTCTAACATAATCATGTACTCTTCTCCCATGATGTCCCAAAAGCACTTGTAAAAATCTACAATGATACCATTTGATCCCAGGGACTTACTTGGTTTCATCTCCAACAATGCCTTGTGTAATTCTGCAAGGGAGAGTAGTTCACTTAGAGATTTCTTCATAGTTGTCGAGAGTCTATCCTTCACATAGCTCACCACTTGTGTCACCGCACCATCGTTGGTTTCAGGCTGAGCTATGTACTGCTTACCAAAATAGCTCTGACAAATCTGTTTGAGGTCTGTCTACTGATTGTGCACAATCCTATCCGCCTCTTCAACTACCGTTATGTGCGACGCTGTGGACCGCTCCCGATGCACTTGGAAAAACTCTCGTAAACATCGATTGCCTTTGTCCTTCCATTTCAGCCGACTTCGAAGTCGTTGACCCGTCGATTTCTGCAGCTCAAAAGTCATGAGTTGCCCTGCCACCCTAGTTAAATCGCCATGTGCTTGCAGGTTGCCGGGCTCATGTTCGAGCAATCTGGTTGCCTCCTCGAGTTTCTTAAGGAGCAATTGTTCCTCGAGTTTGCTTTCAGCTGACTTCCGAATGCAATATTTCTTGTAAAATTTGACACACCATCGTATTTTTCCTTAAAAGGGGAGCTAACATGAACGCCTCCAAATCTAACGGACGCCCTCTTGCACCACCTGTTTTTGGAGATGTATAGCGTTCATTACGTAAAGAGACGAGCGTTTCTCAGTAACCGCTAGGCGGAGTTGCCGCCACACAGGAAGTTGATCTGCATGCACGCAGTCGCCCGATATTTGGTAGTTATCTCCACTTGTTGGATGTGCGAGGCTGGAAAAGTTCTAAAACCAATCGAGCCTCGACATAACTATGTGCCATGTCGTGCAGCAATTGTCCCAACTAAATTTCAGCTGACTCAAAGGGAGAAAGGTATCTTCGACTTGGAAGATGTCCTTAAGTTCTGAAAAGAGTCGGCGCTCTTCTTTAGTCATGTATGAATGTCGTCCACTTGACTTGCCCCCATGGTGCTCTACAAAGTTCCATTCTCTCGCCATGGCCCACTTGCAATTGCGGGATAGGCTAGAAATCAGCTCCGCCCATAATATTCAACGTTGGTCTGGTGTGTAGGAGACGTAGACGCTGGGTATTGCCATGTCTTAGCCAGGTATTCCCTTTAGCCGCATCCAATCGGCGCTTCCTTCATACACTTATGATCCACATACAAAGCCCGCTACTACCCGCCCCGTTCTCATTAAGTTGATTATTATATGCCACTGCTGCCTCTTGTGAAAAAAAAAAAAAAAAAAACTGCCCCTTGCCACATAGTGTCCTTAATTGCATATAGCCGATCGCCTCTTAATTTTAACTCTTGAACACAAATAACATCCACCTTGCGAAGGTGACTTTTGTAATAGTTCTTCACCGTATCGAGTTTCTCAGGGTCGTTTAGGCCCTGAACATTTTGACTGAGTAAAGATACAATCATTGGCGGGGATCTTGGTAGGGAGTAGTTTGGGACAGCCATTGCTTTGAGTATGGGCTTCAAGCATGTGCTTGTACTTTTCTGGACGTTGCTCTTGACGCTCGTGCTAAAGAAAAGCTTTTGTGTTTAAAAAACTAAGTATTGAATACTTCTATTACTGAAAAATACAGGTTCCTTGGAAAAAGGATTTTGGAAGGATTATTTGTGGATTGTACCGTACATAGTGGTCGTGTGAAACATATTGATACATACAGGTCTTGTAGGTTTGAGTAGTGAAAGAGAAACTTTGATCCTCATAGGAGACCAACGTAAATTAAGTGTCTATTCGATCTACCCCCAATCCGATGCCCATAGGACAAAGGTATGGAAATAAAGATCTACTCCTCCTTTCGAGAGTAGACACTTTAGTATCAAGTAACCGGTAATATGAAACCATAATAGCTTACCGTATGAGTTAATTTTAATGTGAGTTTGGCCACGAAGCCACGAGCTCATTGTTGGTTGGTGATGAGCGTTTGTCACATATAACTAGTCTAGGTTCAAACTCTGATGGTCTTGTTTGAGCATATGTGGAGGATGAAGTGGCTTGGTATTGTTGACCAAGTGATTGCACGCATGAAATGAGTTGTACCAACCAACATCCTACCATGCGTGATAAGAGACATTATACCCGTTGGTAATATTAAATAAAGTATCTAACTATTAAAAATTTGCTTTATTTTATTTTATTTATAAGGTTTAAATTATGGGAGGTCTAATGTTTTTGGTAGTGGTTGGTAGTTTTTTATTCTTCTTTTGTGGAGGAGGATAGAGATGGCATATTGTATAGCGGTAGTATTTATGTTTTTGAAGGCATTTTTTATGGTGAGCATAGGTATTTTGAAATTGTCTTCTAGTAGTTTCATTGATGGTTGTGTGTAGTGGCTTTGGCGTCCACTATGATGACAATAAGAGGGTCGATTTTTCATCCTCTAGCAACTATTCTAGCGATTAATGGTCTATATTTGTTGATTTTAGCTTCAAGTGTTTCTAGGGAAAATTGGTCATTGCAATATGTGAATTCAATAAATTGTATGGTAAGATTGGGGTCTATTTCTGTGGGAGGGTCGTTTTGATATGGTAAATCTTTGACACACAGAATGTGTGATCTGAATCTTGAGTTACAGTGGCATCTTTGCTGACCACATGTGCAAGGAAGTAGTCAATTAGGAACGGTATTTTCTTGGAGGTTTATCATTGAAGGTACAAGCATTCATGAAAATGAAACAACGGGCTTTTTCAGATGAGATGATTAATTTTCTAATTTCCCAAATAGCTTTGTTGTGTCGTTTAATACGAAGTGAATGTATGTGTTGTTGTTGGCATGTTAGTAATATATGTAACTATGTATTCGGTTCATATGACTTGCATATAGGGCATGAAATAGATGGAAATCTTTGTCTACCAAAGAACATTTGCTTTCTAGCATTGCCCATGTAAGTTCCCATACGGAATTTAATGAGGCGCAATTTTTGTTTGTCTAGGATAACTGGGTTTTTTCCAAAATTCATTAAAAATTCATTGTCTATATCTACATATCCCATCCATTTGCAAATATTGGGGGTTTGTGTGGGTTTGAGTATTGTGATCCACAAAGTTGAAACTTATTGCATTATACAATAAGGGAGGCTTTCTTAGAATAAGTCTTTAAAACTTATTCAAATCTATGCCTATCAAAAAGTAAAGAGTCCAACTTTGATAAAACAATGTTTAACAGCCATTAATATTATATAGCCATTATACACCAACAAATTTATACAACCATTAATATTCCCTCCTATAGTAGGATGAAGAATGGAAATCAAATCATACTAGAGTATAGGAATTTTAAAATAACTTCTTTCCAACAATTCATTACAGTTTATGAAAGGTATTTACAAAATTAGTAGTGTTATTTTCGTTGCGTAATTCTTTTGCTATAATGATGTTTCCAATTCTAGACATTGAAATTGTAAATATAGTAAAACTTTGTATAAAATAGGTACACAAAATAACCAAAATTGCAAGAATATAAATGTTTGAAGTTTAAGAAATAACTCCAAAGTCTATAGTTGAGTGAAATTGATTTGTTTAATGATTATCATTTCTAGGATGAACTTCACTCAACTTTTTAGAAATTCAAGCTTGCTCCTTAAAAGTGTATTGGAATTGCTACAATGTCATATTGTATACTGGTACATTTCTTTTAAACCCATATCTGATTATATTAAAAAATGATATTATATATGTATTCAAAAACAACCAAATATGAAGAGACTATGAATCATATTGAGAAGAAAAATAGGGTATGTTCTCAAAAAAAGAAAATGTTCATAATCTCCAAAATATGTCAAAACTCAATAGAGTATTCAATTGAAAGGAAAGCGGTACACTAACTAATACCCATCGAACTTCTCGGGTGGGCCCATGTAGAACCTCCCAACTTGCAGGTTATCGGTTCTACGGTCTGCGGGAGGGGTTCCCTGACCAAATTTGGGATGAAGAACCAGAATTTGGAAAAAAATATTAAAAAAAGACTGTAGAACCATGCATTTGTAATTTCAGGGTTCTACATGTAGAACATGAATAGTGTTCTACATGCTAAAAAAAGGTTCTCCGGGAGTTCAATGCGTATTAGTTAGTGTGCTCCCAAAGGAAAAGTACTCTATTTTTGTTATAGATCTAAGATAGTATAAATAAAGTGTTTGTTGTTATTTTTATCATTTTATTTTTACAGAAAGGCATCAATCCTAGAACAAAGACCATACCAAGGAAAAGAGAAGAAATAATCAAAACTAACCTTGATGAATATGCACATGACAAAAGGCCTCTTCCTCCAGATGATTTGCACGCCTTTGCAATTCCCAGACATGCACCCTGCCATGTAGAATTTATTGACTTTTCCGGGATTTATGAACATGTCAAATGAGTTGTCCATGTTGCTTGGATGACTTCTCACGATGAGCAAGAATCTTCATCCAAATCATTTGGCCATACTCCAACATTGCATTCCAAATGTTATCAACTACTTTAAAGTATAGCCAGATCACAGTTCTAAAAAAACTCATCATTGACTTGTAGCCAGATAGCCCATATTCAAGCTCGGCAAAGCAAGCTCCAAATTTAAGTTAACTTTGTGTATTTGTTGTGGATATCTTTTGCAATGATTTTTTTTTTTTTTTTTTTTTTTTTTTTTTTTTTTTTTGAAGCAATAAAAGAGAATTCATTGCAGAGGATAAAAGAAATACAGGCCCACATCGGACAAAGGTCCAGGGCCAGGTAATTGCAATGATATTTTGGGTGAAATTGAAAGTCTACCAATGGCAAATTTGCTGATGAGGTTGCCCAGTCCCAAGCTCTCCATGCGCGAAGATATTCCCAAAACCTGTGAAGTACAAATCCATCCACCAGTGGTATGCAAAACAGACAGTTACCATTAAACTCATGCAAAATCTGTTTCCGCCATGAGTTGATAGCCACGTCTTTGTGATTGTTGAGCCAAATGAGTGCAGACTCTTTCTGTGTATGTGTGTGCTCTCGGAGCTCCTTTGAAGGTGGAGGTATTTGGGAGATATCTGTGCCATTTTGCAATAAAAGAATTTCTAGATAAGATGGAGTTGACTAACCTTAACCCTTAAACGTCAGACCCAGCCCGAGGGGCTGGGTTTTTTTTGAGAGAATCTTGCTCATAACTTACACTCCATTATACCAAATTGGATTTTTAGAATGTCAAACTGAGCACCTTAAAGAGATCTATACTTTCTTAGAATAGAGCTCAAGCAAATTAAAAATAGAATAATGCTTAAAATGGAATTTAAAAGAGATTTTGGGAGTGGTATCAGGAAAGCATATGACGTTTTAGGGTTAATGGGTTATTTTTCCTTTTGGGATAGCAATTGACATGCAAGAGTAGTTGCAATGTTTTTCATTTGTTTCAGGTTTTACTCAATTTCTAGAAAAAAATTATTATATATTATGAGTTAAATTTGTGAAAAGTTACATAAGTCGTGGTTTAATAATGGTGTTGTTGAAAGTATGGCAATTAAAGTTGAGCTAATTACACGCTCAATTTCTAATGGTATATAGAATTAAGATGTAAATCCAAAAGGACAAGTCACAAATCCCTCTAGGCACATTCTTCATTCTAAAATTGAAATTTGTCAAATATTCCTTATCATGATATCTACTTCCTACCCTAAATTAGAACATTAGACCGTGAAAATGTTTCATACAAATTATTTAGGATATTTGTATATTGAGCATTGATGTTGGTTTTTCCCCTATTTTTTCTTTTCTTTTCAAATTTTGTATGTTATCACGGAACCAAATTTGGCACACATGTTGTTCATGCAGAAGGCGCATTGTAGTCAACTGATATATACTGTATTGTGCAAACATGAGCTAGAGAAGTTTACTGGATCCAAAATTACCTTCACTTATTGACCTCAGTGTACTGCAGAACATGCATGGATGTGGTTTACAAAAGTGTGGCAACACTCAGTAGGCATCACGTGAAATTTGAGCTTTAAGGGTACATACATTGTTATGATAGCACACGGACACAAAGGGCCTGATTTTTGTTCTTCACTTTTGGCCTGACCTGCATCCTCCAAGTTCCAAGTTTCCAACATACCCTAAGGTTCTACTGCCCACTGCCGCTTGCTTTTGTTTTGCATGGAAAGAATACATGAGTTCATTTTCATCCCAAATAGTGTAAGTTAAACACACCCAAATGTACCGCTTTTGTGCATTGAACTGTTTTAAGACTTTTTTGATGCTAAATGTTGCTGGTATTTTAGGTGAGTAGGACTAAAACCAAGGGGGGAAAAAAATTTAAAAAATTGGAGTGATACTGAGTTACTTGTGGATTTTCAAAATTTTAATTCATAGCATGGCTAAAAATTATATACCGTACATCAATAGGAGGTTTTTTTATAAATGATTATAGAAATTTAAAAGAATAAAAACAAAAAGCAAGGATAGACAAACAAAGAAATAAAAAAATATTTTAAGTGATATTTGTTCACTTTAAGCCATCTAAGCTAATTCTAGTGATTTTTGGAGGAAAAAAATGATTTTTTTATTTTTTTTTGGAGACAAATCTTATTTTCCAAAATTAAATAAATATTTGTTCAAAGGTGAACAAACATGCTATTGACATACAGTACTCAACTAGGAGATTGCTTGGCCACTCATTATTTTAATATTTCTAGGGATCAGCAAACTTAGTATTAGGCATGTGTTTTTGGATACACTTGTATTTATTTAAGATCCATTTGTAGCTCATTTTTATAAGTCACTACCATAACCAAATTAGCTGTACATAATTTAGTCCTTAGAACATAATGTTTGCTTTAAGGTATTGTGAGTTGTTTGCCTTATCTTCAAAAATATATTTTTGAAAATTGAATTATAGAAGGAGAATATCTTTTGATTGTCCAGAAATCCTAGCTTTGAAAGTTATGTTTTAGATTTTGAAGCCATGGTTTGTTTAAATTTAAAAGTCAATATATTATGTATGTTCTTTTTATGTGTCGAAAGCCTAGAATTTATTCATTTCATCGTACTGGACCAACTCAGGTCCAATTTACACCAAAAAGTTTGAATTGGAGTGCAAAAAAATAGACAAGTTTTCATTGGTAAATAGTCTTGGTACCTAACTTTTGCATTTGCACCAACAAGAAAGTTGAGTTGAACTTCTTGTTTTTATTCATGGAGGAATCCTATGTGGAATAAATGGACCATGTTTTCTTTAACTCCAATGTATAAAAAGAAGCAACCTCATAGAGTTTGCTATACTTTAAGCTTAGCCGGAAACTTTTGTCTTGGAATTATTAGAATCTATAAGTATATTAATTTTATAAAATAAATATCCAGGATAGTCAAGACTTTTCCAATTTGATTGTTTTTTTCCTCATTGATTTTGGACTTTAGTCTTCTCATTATTACCAATTTTTTTACTGTGTTTGTGACTTGTCTTTTTGATGTACATAAAAAATTTGTGCAAAAATTGACGTACAACTCTTGTGTTTCAAAGACGGTACCCAATTTACAATGCTCTTATGAAATAACAAAGTATTGGCTATGTTTTTGAGTTGAAGTCCAAGCTTTTAGAATATAGACCAACTTTTACACTTCAAGAAACGATTGAAAGTGACTACCAGGTTTGAAATCTCTCAAATAAATGTATTTTATCCTTCAACCAATGTTGTTTAATAACTCAAAAACTTGTGTGTATTATTATATTCAAATATCACATTTTACCATTTTCATTATATTTCATGGTATCCTTCAATTTACGTCAATGAAGTTTTAGAAAGTCACTCTTGACTCAAAACTTAGTAAATCAAGGAATCAAAAATTCAATATAAAGATGTCGTTACTATTTTTTTTAAATTGTCTTTAAAAATGTCTAACTACACTAATTTGGCACTTATAAGAAGCTAAAATCTATTGAACATTATGAATTTGGACCAGTAGTTTGGAAGTTAGAGCCTATAATTTCTAAATTTTGTGCTCCAAATACATTTTCAGCACTAATTGTTGCCAAACTTCATTGTCATTTCATGTATATTATGTGTTTAAAGTTGCATTGGTTTAATCAAGGATAGTTTGTGCTTTGCCTAAATCAAATGTTTGTCCCTCAAAATTTTAGTCCAATTACGTGCAAAATTCCAAAGCCTTTGATGAAAGATATACATCAAAATATGTAAATAATGAAGAATTTGTGGAAAATTTCAAGAATAAATACATTATTCTAATAAAGTCATGGCCTATTGAAATAATTCTAATTTTAAACAAGTATACCTTCAATGTCAATAATTTACAAAGGATTACTATATGTAGCATGACAAGGCTTGGAAGCATAACCAACTCTTTATTATTCAATTTTACTGAATTTTGATGCATATTTTAACCCGAGAAAAAAGACTAATTTTTTAGTAGGAATTAGCCAAGGGCCCAAGCCTTTATATATGGTCCAATTTTCAATTGATAATTTGTTATTTTGGCATCCAAACTCACAAAAAATGTTTGCCACTTCAAAACTCCAGAAGAATATAGACTATCGCCTTCAAAGTTTAAGATAAAGGCTTAAGAGCATGGTTGTTCATAGGACCTCTCTGTCCGAAAGACCGTCCGGTCCGCTCGTCCGTCCGTTAGGGGTCATGTCCGGTCCATAAGAGAATATTCGAGCATATTAAATATTTTCAATTGAATTGGTGGAATTTGGCAAAATTTTAACAATTGGCCATAGTTTGAATTGTCCATTAGTCTAGAATGATAGTTTTCAGAAATCGACTTATTGAACTTTTGTTTATTCATATCTTTTATAATATCATATAAAGCTCAACACATTTTCTTCTTGATTTAAGTGCATTACTCTTGGCTCAAATTTGCTTTAAACTCTCAAAAGTAATGGATTTCTCATGGTCAAAATTTGTGTTGTCTTTGAAATCTCTAGATAAGTAAGATTTTACTTGGTTGGACATTTTGTAGATGATTTTGAAGATGACCCACGTTAAGATACCATCAATATCGTGTTAGTAAGGTATACAACACTAAAGATGGTAATCATGATGCCATCACCTCTTTCATCTATTAATCTATAGATTTTTCAATATTACATGCTTGTGCACATGAAATCTATAAAGCTAGCAGATTTCATTATTTTAAATCCACATTCTATGTACATTCATTCCTTCTCTTAAAAGTCTATATATGTGTAGATTATATATTTCATCTAATATTCAAGTATTATTGGATTGCAAAATTAAGTTGATGTTTTAATATTCACTTGATTATCAAATTTAAGAATATAAAGATGGTATATGAATAAGACGTTAGGGTTTATTCTTGCCATTAAAAGTGATTTTTTACTTTTGAACAATACACAAAAGCCATTCACCAAGATTATTAATTGAAAAGATTAGATTTATTTTATAAAAAATGTTGTTGAAGAATTTACGTGTTGATTATAAAAGATCAATTTTGAGATCTCTGATTTTACAGTCTAAATTATACAACCTTTGAAGAATTTTGCATTTTTTAAATTGGATGTTTAAAAGAAAAGTGAAAAGAAATTTAAAAACTCATCCAATTAGTCTTAGAAATGCATAATAATGACTAGAATATAATGAAATATTATTAGAAATTAGTTTTTTTCATAAAATCAATCTAAAATAAATATAGTAGACATGTTCATATCTATCATAAATACTTTTTTTTTAATCCAATGATGGTGAAAATCAAGTAAGAGGTATCAAAAACCTACAAATAATTATAAAATTGTGTGAAACATCACGATAGTTAATATATGTTGTTCATATAAAGACATTTTGAAGGGGTTGGTTGCAAAAGGGCAAAATTATAGAAGTAAAGAAGAAGAAGAACCCCAAATCCAAAGTTCATTCTACAATTATAAATTTTATAAAAAGAGTTATTTATAAAGCAAGAGTAAACAAACCAGAACTAAAGTTTTGTTTGCACCTTCAACCATAAAATCTTAGCAAAGATTTAAAAAATCATGTATAAAAACTACAATAAATTTGACCACAAGGATTAAAAGATTATAGAATCAGAATAAAGATACATTTTTTTACTATTTCTTCCAAACATGATCATAGACTTTGACTTCTTTTCGTATAAATATTTTCCAGTACATAAGTTGACGGATTTATACGAGTATGATGTACATGATGTTAATTACTTAAGCACTAGATTTTAGAGGTGTAAAGAAGGTGTAGCATAGTGAAAATAGTTGTGAAATGGTTCATAATCTTAACAATAGTTTGTTTGTTTTTTTTTCTTTTTTTTCTTTTTTTCTTTTTTAAATATTGGGAAGATCTTATACCCGTATTTAATTTAGAATTTATTTTCTAAACAAGGTTTTTATTACAATGATTCAGACAGAAGTTGCACTCTTCAGTTCTGTAGGCTTGCAAAATAAATTTGCACATTACTTGTAAAACTTTGCAAGCAATTACATAGTCACTTTATTATGGCATGATATGCTGAATAAGGTATAAATTAGTGAAATCCACCCACCTCCCTTACACATAGCTTACTGGTAGTTACTCCAAACTTGAAGCTTACTTTACTTGGGGCTTACTTTACTTGGGGCTTACTTTACTTGGGGCTTACTTTACTTGGGGCTTACTACAAGCTTGAACTTTACTCTAGCAAGTCACTAATTTATGACCATTTGATCTAGGTTAACCTTCATCTAAGGGTCAGAGATGATTGGACCAGCGAGGCTATTCCTGTCCATATAACAAACAAGTGAATCTCTAGAAACTTCTTTGAGGGTATAAAACCATGGGAGTTTCTTGGCCATATGCATCTGTTTACTTGTCTGCTTTGAAAGTAATTCTAGTTTGCTACATGTGTGTGAGAGATTTTTAGAGCTTGTGAAGTTTTGGTATATGGTGGTGTGGAGCTGAAGCAAAGTGCAACATGGCTGAGTCTAGTGGAACTACTACTCAGGTCTTCTAATTTATGATTGCAATTAGACTCTTTCATCTCTCCCTTTGATTTGTATGTTTGGTGTAGGGTTTGATTTTTCTTGTGACTACAATAACAAGCTGTAAAGGGCTGTTGACACCTTGTCTACAAACATAATCCTAACTGTGGTTTTGGTTGTGTTTATGGGGACAGATGAGGTCCTTTACCTCTGGATTTTTCTTACTTTACTACATCAACATTCAAGGGATGAGAAGATTTCTGGAGACTCAAACTATTTTGTGTTTGATCTTGTATTGTCAGTTTTAAGACAAACTTTTCTCTCTATTATTTGGATTGTTTTGTCATACACTACTATATTGTAAGTAGTGTGTTGATTGAGAATTCTTTGGTGAAAAGCACTATGTGTCTATACTGGTAATTTGGAATCACAAGAGAGTGTACAGATTTGATTAGGTTTGAATTGAGAATGGGCTGATTGAGAATGAAATTTGGTGAGGAAGGTGATAAAAGCTGCCCTGTAAAGGGATGTCCCGCCCACCCACCCTTAGGGGTAGGGAAGTTTTTTTATTCAAATATGAATACATGCAGTTAAGATAATGGTTTTTTTTAATTCTAGAAGTAGAAAAAAAAGAAGAAAAAAAAAATTAAATCTTTATCTTTTATGTGATAAAGAATTTTAATATAAAAGATTATTTTTTATAATCTCAAAGACAATCACAATTATTTGTTTAAAAAATCTCAAAGGTAGTTTATGGGTATTAAAACTGCCTAAGATGTAGAAACTTTGCTTTGTATACCATAAATATACTTTTTTAATGTCTTGTGTAAAAAAATTAGTATATCCACACAAAGATTTTGCAAACATCGAAATCTATAAGAAAAAATCAAAGAATTACATCCAAAAATGATATAATAGGAGAGTGCTCAAAAGTTTAGAAAGCCCATTCCAGATTAAGGGCCAATTATGAATTAATCACGAGTTATGAAATTTAAAGCACCGTTGTCACTAACAATGGTCCATATTATAAGGCGGCTTTAGTGTCTTTCCAAGTATAGAATGCTAAATAATTCAAATGTTAATTTCCATTTAAAGGAATTGATGACATAAATCCATTCCATTCAAAATGTACTAAAAACATTACAAAAATATTTTATATGATAAATCATTTTCCATTTGCAACAAGAAATTAAAATATTTATCATGTTTTGATATTTATTCACTAATGTTGAAATTCAATAAATTTAAAATATATAAACCTACATTGTTTAGATAATTGATAATTTAATATTTAGTAATAGCAAAGAATTTAGAAATGTATGGATGAAAAAGCCTACAACCTCTCTAGACTTGGCCTTTATACTTCCTTTAAACTATTATAGAAGTTACTATTACATAGTAGAATAAATCTTAAACAAATTACACCTCTCAATGAACTAGACATGATGAATTGCTATAGATAAAAAGACTACAACCCAAACCATATCAATTAACCAAAAGTGCACTATATGCTGTTAAACAACTATTTTGTCATCCACTTGCCCCCACAATGTCATTTTCTATGTCCATACCATCACCCACCAAAAAACTTTTAAGAAGTGTTACATTATTGCGAACTGCATCATTTTCTACGGACAAATTGAACCTCTAATCCATCATCTTCTTCAAGAACACCAACACCAACTTCCTACATTCAAAAATATCTTAAAAGATCCAAGACAATTTCTTATATACATAATATTTTATTATAAATAGCAACATTACATCATATATTCAAATGAAATAGAGAAATATGATACATCATATTAATGCAAATGATGCAAATGAAGATTACCAAAACACAACATATATAATTAAGGGCAATCTAAGAGGATACTTTCTTTGACATGACCAAAATATCTTTAACCACGACACATAAATTGTCATCCAATGCTACACTAAAGTACACCATCAACAATGTTCAAATTTAACTAAAACAAATTTTTCAGTTGAACAACCACAACATATTAGATTTATTACACCCTAGATGAATTTTTGAGTTGCTCATGTGTCTTTCAATGTGTGTAATCTCAAAAATGACATAAAAACTAACACAAACACCATGCAGACATAAATTGATGTAGCGAGCATATTAAAAAATTGGAAGGGGGTTCATTACCATCCCTCACCCCTAACACCAGACTACTTTGATTATCAAAATAATATGAATTAGCAAAAAATAAAATAAAAACTTATTCATTGCATTTATAAATGAAAAAACATACCCTCAATACTTTTCATTGATGAGTTCTTGATCATCAGTCTCTAACGGCCTTAGAGGAATTTAACCAAATTAGACATATGACTTCTACAAATCTAATATAATTTATTTAAAAAAAATATATAGAACATGGTCGTCATAATTCATCCAGATGATTGACAATTAATTTGATTTGTGTCAAATGTTTTAATAGTCAATTATTTTCCAAAACTCACATAAATACAATTTCTACCTTAAGCATATGATTTTTTTTGTGATCGGTTAAAATCATAAATAATATTTGCCTCCACGAAGAAAGAAACGCACAATGCATTGTATTTAGAACATCATAAATTTTCTAGAATAGTAGCTTTTTAAACACTACAATTTTTATCTCTATGTAGCTAAAAATTAATCAATTGGTTTTCTTTTGAAATTTATCCATTCAAAGGTATTCACATTTGTAATCCAATCAAGAAAAATAAATCCACGCATTTTATTTAATCTTTACGTAGTCATTTAGAATGTAGTTGCAAACTATTATGACCCATCAAGAAAATTAGTTCTTAATGTTTACCTCAAAGAGCCTTTTAAATAATATTTATGAAAAATTACTTGTAGGGTCTAAAAATATTGCTTATCATGCTTGTTCTGGGCCAAGTATAGTACATTGTTCTCTATGTAATATTCATCACTTGATTTAAAGCCAGGTGTGGTAAGAACATCAATTATGTTTTCTTATTATTATTTAATTTTAGAATTGATATTGTGAGTGGACATTGACGTATTGGAACAATCTTCATCTCTACGTAGCAGAAAACGCAATTGTTATCAAAGCATACTTGTTTTCTCCAATGAACCCACTAAGATGACCTTCAATCTTTAATTGGTGTTGTTGGACGATGTTAACAACATTAGAGGTAATAAGAACTATTTTTCTAAAAACTTTAGAAAGTAAAGGGACTAGAGGAAGAGTAGACTTCAAAAATCATTTAAATTACTTTGATGAGCCAATGGCACTATTTAATGCATATAGTTTGTATCTAATTAAGTAAAAAAAATCATTACTCTTATCTTTAAATGGAATCTTAATTGATTTTTTGATTTCATTTTGTCTTTGATTGAAGCAAAAACTTATTACAATAATTAAATAAAAGATATAACAATCATTTTTGGCCTCTTCACCTTGCTCCAGCCTTAATATAAGTTATATTAGAGACTTTGAAGAAAATTATTAATTATGATTGATAGGAGATATAATGGGTTGTAAGCTTCAAAGTCATAATATTGGCACATGAAATTGTTGTCTATCAATGATGTAGTATTTTTCTAGTTGAAAAAATTGTGAAATAACCTTTTTGAATCACAATGAATTAGATTAAGATTTAATTACTTCATTAACTTTTCAACAAGACATACCAACACATTAGAAGAAATTCACAAGAATGATTCTTATTTTGCGATTGCTACCTACTTGTGCGTATATAATTGACCTGAAAAATCTAATACATTTCACAAAATAAGCATTGTATCCAAATACAATAATCAACACCAAAGAAATAAATAAGAAGGTTGCAATATTAAAAGCTAAAAATTAAATAAAAATCTGAACACAATTAGTTTTAATGTATGATATTCAATAAAGTATATAACAATAAAATTGTAGGTATATTTTTGGTATTAAAAAATATACATTTGTTGGATTTTACATTGCATTTCTAAACATTCTCATATATCAAAATATAATTTGGCAAAAATTTGCCACGAACTTACATACAAAACTAAATCGGCGTTTGCTAAGTTGTTCTTTTTTGGTTTCAAAGAAGCCAGTCACAATTTAGGACTGCATATCACTTTGCATGTCTTGTCGCCGACAATGCCCCTCCAGACACCATTGCGCCTCAACTCCGTAGGTCATGTCTCCCAGTTTGCGAGGTGTTCATTCAACCAACATGCCACCTTCTCCTCCTCATTTAGAGTGGAAGCTAGACTTCTAGATTAGTTTTCTCTTGTCCCCTCGCCAATTCCACCTTGTTCCAAGACGGTGCTTGCCAGAGTTGCGGCAACTTCTGCTTATTTTCCGGAGGTTGTAGAGCTTTAGAAGCTGTGAATGGAAGCTGCTTGTGTAGAATGACAACATTCAAATTGGTTGTGATTAGGGAGTTTCACAACTTTTGTTTTTTGTTTTTTCAATTCTATGTACATTTGTCTCTTGTTTTGTGCGCGGATTGCGATAGGATTACGTCGTTGGGTTGTGAGGGGATCATGGCTCCTTAGCAATCCTCAATGTCAAAATCCCCTTACAATGGTAGAGTCCCAACAGATTCTCTATGTTTGTTGAGCGACGGGTTTGAAGCGATGAGTGTGTTGAGACAGGGATTGGAATACGATGGAGCGCTGGACGTAGATGTTGGAAAGGCGAGCTTTGGAGACAACGTTGTTGTTAATACGGCTGCAACGGAAATAGTTGAGAGCTCCAACTTAGACCTGCAATGGTGGACTCCATAGTTGGGACCTCAATCATCGAGGCGGCGCGACATAGGTAGTCAAGTTACGAGTTCAACTGCCACTTTGAGGATAGTTAGGCGGCGCACTTGCCGTGTGTGGAGTCTGTCATTGGTTATGATGGTCGCGTATGCAAAGTGCCGTGCAAGGTATGCTCGCAGGTAGAAGGCCACGAGAAGCTTTTGGTGCTGAAGTTGGACTCGTCGTGGAAGCATGTTGGTTGAAGGACAACCCTTGTTGATTTGGGAAGATTAAGAAGGGCAATCATTACTTCCTCTTGACCTGCAAGCATGTGAAGAACAAACACATTTTCTTTGCGATGAGTGGATCTGAGACCGTGGTGTAGCAAGTCTTGGAAGGTGCAATCAAGGAGAAGGAGAAGAAGCTCATACAATCTAGAGTGTTGTTTTCGTTCCTTAGTCACGGATGACCAATGACGGACTTTGATTCATTACATCAATTGCTACAGTTAGTTGTTCCTTACATGCCTCATAAACAATAAAGTCAATATTGCAGATGGGAGATGGTTTAGAGCATGGCCTTGGTTCAATCTACTCACACAAAGAAAATCATCGCTAATGCAAGCTTCTTCTCCATTTTTGCAGACGAGGTAACAACCATAGACCATCAAAGTTGGTTATCACTTCACATTTATGTTGTTATTGGATTCAAGAGAGCGGGCGTCTTCTTGGCATTGCATGGCGCATCGCACAAACCTAACATAATTCAACCTATTTCAAATCTATTCATTGTGGTAAGACTAGAGGAACTTTGCCAAGCAATGTATGCTTACTTCAGTGCAAGTCCAAAGGAAAACCTTGAGTTTTAGTACTTGCTAACATTATAGACACAAAGGATTTAAGGATGTTGAAAAACGTCGAAACCCGGCGGATCTCTCTTCTGAATCCACTTAGGAGAGTACTAGGAGAGTACTAGGAGAGTATAAGACTCTCATTATAAAGATGTATGAAGATGCGGCACTTAAGGAATTTGATCTAACTGCCTAGCAAGCAGCTACGAGGGGTTCGGCAAGACTGAATTGTGACCTTCTCTGTGACATTGGGACCTTGCTAGCATTGCCTTGCATCATGCCATTGTATGGTCGCCTCACGTATTTATAAGTGACCATATGGCTGCAATTAAAATCTACCAAGCAGAGTTGTACATAATGTACTGCAGCTCTAAGTCTTTCATCAAAACAACAATTCCAACAATTGTATGACGTTGTTGAGGACCACAGTCACACCATTGCATAAGAGTGGGTGGTTGATCTTAACAATGGATCAGAGAGCTTGAGCTCTTAGATCAACGATTACACATACGCAACGCACAAGTTGTCTCATTAGTCGGGGAAGAAGCTCCCCGTGAGTTGGAGCAAGTTTGATGACGTGGGTGTCATTTGTAAAGGGGCAGTGTCGTGACGCAACAGAGATGCTCAATGCTGAACTTGAGAAAAGGTTTTCGGATTCTGATCTTATAAATGCCTTCTTTGTTGTATTTCCAGAGTTTTGGTTTCAGAATAATTGTGATGAGTTGTATATGAAGACACTGCGGCATCATTTCTATATCACTAAACAAGTGAATGCAGGATCAAAAGATGAGCATGTGATGACTCATGTTGATTCTATACTCGATGCCCGCACGCTAGGGCTGCAAACTGTGTTATTTAAGTTGACGATGAAGACAAATTGCCATTTAGCGATGGTAGAATCGAGAGACGTGAACCCAATGACAAAGGTGTGGAAAAAAATTGGCCAAAACGGTTTGATGCTAAGCCTCTTATCTGAGTTTTTTAAACTAGCTAACATTGCCATTTATGCGGTGTCGTGAAAGGAATTGTTTCAATATGTAAATACAATGTGGAATGGTTTGGGAGCAGTGTTCTGAGCAAATAGAAATAAAACTAAGAAAAACAAAAATATAGACAAAAGGGAGGGGGGAGATCAGGGGAATGAAGGGGGAAGGGAAAGGACCGTGGTTTTAACCACGAAACTTGGAGTCTCTGCATCTTCTCACATGCTCAGGGGGTAGGTGGCGCCAACTGGTAGTTTCCTGCCTAGTTTTCACTAGCAATGCCAAGACACGTGGCCATTCGCATGCTCATACGGGTCCAAAGGGTTTCGAACCTGGACCAGTGCTATGGCGCTTGAAGCACTTTATTAGTTGGACTTCCGCGGCTTGGCGATTATTAGAGCATGCTGAAGGGATTTATATCCCTATCCATTGTTTAACATTTTTAATTTATGTTTTATTTGAGTGGCTTTGATTGGAGAAAACAGATCACATCTTTGGGAAAGCTTCACGGTGACGCCTTCTACAAAGTATTTGTGTTATAAGAAGAAGTTTCATTTAGAACTTCATCAGTTTTTTTGTAATTGTTTGATTTCTTTAAAACAAAAATCCGTACGTTAATTAAAGATCAGATTTATTCTTTGAGTTTGTTAAAAAATATCAAAAATATCTCAGCTGCCGGTTCGTACTCTTCTGCCATTTAATCCTACACCGTTGCATGAGCGTCCAAAATCATACTCTTGTTGTCTTAGGCCTGTCAAAGGGAGTCGCAGTCATCAACGTTAGCTTGAAGGTCCAATAAATCGGTTGACCAAGGCTGCTCGCGCTGACTTTGTTGCTCTTATCCTTCAACGCATCCTTAAGTTCTTGCAAATGGAGTGAAATTCTTTTTGGAATTCTTTTCAAGCTCTTTTAGACATATATTAAATTTTATTTGTTTAGTTTTTTATGTTACTAGACATATATTAAATTTTATTTGTTTAGTTTTTTATGTTACCAAACTTCACTTTGCATATTAGAAGTTTGGTAGATAGAAGGTGGAAATAGTTTACCATTTGGTAGACTTTTGATGCCTTATGGCTAAGATAAGGGATAGATAAGACTGAAGTAAGCTTGAGGGAGTTAGCCAATAAGTAGTTGAGGCCCATGAGGCGTAGGTATGGGCTGGTGTTGACTTTGGGAGGAGGCAAAGGGGTCGGGTTCCCCTCTCTCTTCCACCAGAGTTTAGTTTTTCGGTGTGCAATTTTTGGAGAGCGAGAGCTCAGTGTATACTATGATTTTTTCTATAATATTTTGAGGGCTTGTACATCTTGTTATTGTGGTTCTATAAGAGTATGGCACGCTCTATTTGGACTCAGTATGTAATTTCTATGTGTGTTTGAGTGGGACAATGTCTGCTATAAAGAAGTTTAGAAGACCAAGACTTCAAAAGCTTGTAGAAACTTGTTTATAGTGTTTTTGTTTACAAAATTTGACCATACTAAGTGTTATTGTGTTATTTTTCTATGGTGCTTTGTAAGTTTTGATTTAGATTGTTTGAGACAAAGTTATGGCTTTGAAGGTGAGAGGGTGTTGAGCTGCCGAATAGATTCAAGAGTGGAAGTAGGCACCAACTTCAACTGAGCATAGAAACCGTTTGGTATAGATTCTGAAGATGAATTTTTGAGAGAATTTAGATGATGTTATCAGCTTTCTAGAAAGTTATCACTCAATCCTGGCAAAGCTTGTATGAAGTCAGAGTGTTCTTTGAAGCAAAGGGAGGTGCAACTGATGCTGAATTCGGGAGTACGACCTTTGGCGAGCTATGGACTCTTGACAGTACCTTGATGAGCTTTAATCTCTCTTTTTCCCTGTGAAGCACTTTGGTAACTTTCCAAAATGCTAAAGGACTCCTGATTTGAAGTGTTTATGCTAATTTGGTGGTTAATTGAAGTTTGGCTATTATTTTAGAGGGAGATTTGGGATTTTTGAAGGTATGTACAAGACTTATATGGTTTGTATACGGTAGATCGTATTTATACTTTGTATGTATATGTATAAGAGTATTATATTTGTACGTATAAATCATGTATTTGTGTAGTATGTTCTACTGTATTTATACATGACAAATATACGTATAAAAGTACTCTACATGTACATATAAAAGTACTCTACGTATACGGTTAGGAATACTTTACGTATACGTACAAAAGGGTATTGGTTCGAATATGTATATATGATGTGGTCAAGGATTATTACTTCTTATATTATCCTTGTCTTTCATGTCTTGAGCCAAAACTAATTGCAGCCAGAAATCCAGTATTTTTCCAAGGCAAAGACTTCTCTACCCGACAGCGGTGTTTGGAAGTGTGGAGGAAGTGTTGGATTTAAGAAATCCAAAGTGCGGAACTGCTTGGATGGTCACCTGGACACATGTGTGAAGCTCCTTTGCTCAGCCATTCTATGATTAGGAATTGTTTCTATACTCAGTAGCCATCACACATTGAAGTGAAGCTTGCAAACGGTTCGCTAAGGACAAGTGATTCTAACCTTTGTTTCTATGATGTAAGCAAGTTTTGGTCGCTTGGGATTTTATTCACAATTACTAAATGGATGTGTGATGAGGGTATTGATTGCTGCAATGGGCAAGGCCTTCTTAGCATGGGTTTGATTCATCCAGTCAATATCATTGCATGATATTCAAGTATTTAAGAAAGTCGCCACATGAAAGACCATTTGTTCAAGGAAGTTGCCACATGAGCTACTTAAAAGCATGGAAGGTGCCTAATGAATTCACTATTTACCACATAATCACACCAATTCGCCAAACTTTGTCAAACAGGCACGTGGTGTATAGCCACTCGGGCTACAAATGGTCTATCAACAAAATCATTTCTCAGAGCTTTGCATATCCAAATTAAGATTCAACTTTTGAAAATGGTACTTATAAGGAAGACGTGGGCGTAGAGTCGGAGGGGGGCGCCAGAGCCTCAGGGAGGGTAGCCGGGATGTGAGTAGGCCCCTCCAAGTCAACATCCATATCAGACACCGCGGCATCTTCCATAATGACTGATTCGCTGGGAGAAAGAAGGAAAGGGGGAGGGTGCCTATGCGATATGGCTTCTTAGTCCGGTATTCCTTTTCCCAGCCATTCCACTCATAAAGAGGAGTTTGGCGGGAGTCCCCGTTGGAATAATGATTCTCGCTGCGACTAGTGTCGTTAACGGAATCATTGGGATCGTAGTACGGTGGAGAGGAGGCGAGTGCGCATCAGCTGGGATTGGGCCAGAGAGAAGGGGTGGAAGCTCCTGGTCATTGAGAGGCATTGTTGAAAAGGATGGTTGGCCAACATGTTCGGCAATGCCCGCTGGGAGGCTTGGGACGGAGGGGGATGGCCCAGGGGAAGGTTGGACATCCCACCTAGACGGCCAAGACCGTGGGCGCCTCTCCGGACGCTGAGGAGAGGGGTCGGAATGCCCAAAGGGTGGGAAGGAGGAAGGCATAGAATGGGAAGGATTGGGCGGTACTGGGCCGGGATTTGGACCAGAGAAGCCAGGAATAGGTGACGGGTTGTGACAAGCACGAGGTGAAGGGGGAACATCGAAAAGCGAGCCTCGGCGGCGAGACCGGGGGACGGCAACAAAACCATCAGCGTCAGGTTGAGAGTAGAAAGTGGGGGGAGGGGGATGATGAGCAGGGGTCCGTCTCGAAACTGAGCGAGGACGTCGGGAGGAGAATTTGGAGGGGCCGACGTGGCCAGAAGGCCGAAAGGAGGGGTTGGGCATGGTCCTACGGTGATAGGGAGAAGATGGTCTTCGCGCTGCTTGCCTATCAACATGGCGTTGCGGTTGAGGGGCCACTCCAGAGGGCCAAGGCAGAATACTAGCAGAGCTGGAGGGACAAGCTAAGGACGGATGTTCGTGACTGCCACAGTGGTGGCAGTTGAGGTCAAGCCCCTCATATTGCACTGCAATTGTTGCGGTATGACCAACGGCATCAATGCCCACAACGTTTGAAACCCACCGTTTGCGGATGTCAACTCCAACATTGAACCGCGGGGAGAATCCATACACCCATCTCTACTCTCAGCAAGAACTAGGCCAACCTGCTCTGCAACCCGCCGAGCTAGCTTGTAGAATTCGAGCGGGAGCTCGGGAAAAGTAATCCATGTAGGCCAGCGAACGCCGAAGGGCAACCTAGGGTTGAAACTTGGTGTCCATTGTTGGTAGAGGACCGCGCCACCTTGAAAGTGGTGAAGGCCCAAAGCAAGAAGCCGGTCCGTGGTGGTGCGGCCGTCAGTCCGGACAAATGCGAAGTGGCGGCCAACAGGCTGATGAAAGGTGACAGTGCTCGGTTGGGCTAACAATTGGAGGGAGACCCACCATGAATCCCCCCGGATGTCTAGATGGTGCCCTCCATCAACCAGGCAATGACGACATGGTCTTCAAGGAAAGGGATTTCTGTGTCTATAGTGTTCTCATCCTCCGGAGACAAAGTAAAAGAAATAGCGCCACAGACCTAAGACCAATAATCCTTGGAAATTTTGAAACATACCTCGAGATAAGGCCTCGCCCACTGTGCGTTGCAGAGGGTCCACAGGACCCCTATCAAAGCGCCGGTGGCCAACGCCGCACGTAGGAACGGCGGGCCTTGGTCAGATGCTGGAAAAGCTTGTGCTTGGGCCATGCCAGAGGAAGTCACCGCGGATTTGTAACTTGCACGGCCGGCCTCCATAGTAAAAACCCTAATCTACCTTACTGTCCTTGTGGGACGTGCGTTCCTCCTAAACAACCTCTCAATCAATGCGTAGTAAAAATCCACTCACCATGCGAGAGTCAGAAAGGGGACTCAAGCCGGGAGGAGCCTTTACGGCTCGCGCCGCCACATCGGCGGGCTCCGACCTCGCTCCGCCATCGCCAACCTCCTCCCGCCCTTGTCCCTGGGTCGACCGGCTCCTCACCTGCTCAGGCTCTTCCAGGCCTTCCCGCTTGGGACCCTGCCTCTCCATCAGCCTCCAGTGGCTCCCCCTAGCCCTCAAAACGCCCAGATCTCCTCCCCTAGTGTGACTCTTGATATCCCTGTTGCCCCCTCTCTTTCCCAGCCCACTCTCCTCGGACATCTATCGTCGCCGGCCCGTATACCCTCTGCCCAAGCCCTGCCTTCCACGGGAGTGGATTCCTGCCCGCGCCCTAGCAATTCACATGGTGACAACGACCTTTTCGTGGATGCAGTGCCGACCTTGGCTTCCCAACCATCTTCTCCTGAACCCGAGGCCCACACTCGTCCGGCAGACACGGCGCTCGGCCCTGCCCATCCTCCCGCTGTCGCCAACGCTCAACCCCGGCCTAGTTTCGCAGGGCAAATCCTGTCCTTTTTGGAACATGACAATCCCCTCAAGATCCCAACCTACCTGCCTTTCCCGAGGTCTCGATGCGTGGTCTTCGAGCCGCAGCACGACAAGTAGTCACTCCTCCTCTGCCGAGGCCCCCCGCTTACGATGTTTGGGGCTTTCGTGTGGCACATCCTAAGAGCGGCGGGGACGCCAATATCCCCATGGCCGACTCATGAAAGTCTACATTCTCTCATTCAATGTGCACGGCTTAAATGAGGACGCGGCCGTGACTCACCTTTAGTCCTATCTTCAAGCCCGGACCCCCACCTTTGATGTCATTGCTATCCAAGAACATAAAACTAGGGGCCATGCCGCGGCTCGTCTTGGCAGCCGACTCTGGCGCCATGCCTCTGCTTACTGTCTAGAGGCCTTTCCGGGCTATGGCCACGACTTTCCAGATCCTCGCGCTGGCCGCGGAGGAATCCTTACACTAGTTCATCCTTGCTGGCAACGCCAGATTGGTGCCACTGGTTTGATCCTTGGCAACCGGGTGCACTGGTTCATATTGCAACGCCTGCCGGGAGGTGATATTGGATTCGCAAACATTTACACACCGAATGAATCCCCGGCTTGTTGTATCCTTTGGGGATCCATGACCCGCGACCTTCCTCGTACCTGTCCTTGGGTCCTTCTAGCGGACTTTAATATGGTCGAGCAGCGGACGGATAAGAGCCGCCACTCTCCTAATCTTCTTCCTCACAGGGAACACATCCTTTTTGATGCCATGAAGGCTTCCCTCCAAGTGGACGACCAACCCCGTTCCCTCTCAAGTTTAAAATATTCTTGGGACAACAACCGTCTTCCCCCTGACCGGGCATTGGCGCGGCTTGATCGGATTTATTTGTTTCATCCGGCCCGAGGCCAACCGGATCGCCTTTTGCTCGACTACCGTATCCTTGGAGACAACACCAAGTCTGATCATCACCCCGTCATTGCTACTATTTAGCTTGCTGCTCAGCCGCGTCGGCCTACTCAATATAAGATGAATGTGTCGTGGTTCGACGCTGCAGCGCCGGAAATCACGCGTCTTTGGCTCCAAGCTCCTCCTGGTGCTTCTTTTTCTCCAAGCTTCGCCGCGTCTTGCGGTTTTTCCGTGGCTTCTGCAAAGCAAAGGCACAGGCACTTCGTATTGATGAAGAGGCTCTCCGCGCTACGATGGCCGTAACCACGTTCTGGGCACAAGCAGATCCTACCGACATTGAAGCCCTGCGGACCCAAGGCGTCAGTCGCCTCCAGCTCGACACCCTGCAGGACCGCCTTCGAGCCGGTCGACGTGCCTGCACTCGCATGGGGTGGAAGATCCGAGGTGATGCGATCACGAAGGAATTTTTTTGAGTTGTCCGGGCCCCTAATAGACCGACTTCCATTCCAGCTCTTCGGGACGCAAATGGAACACGCGTTACTGAGCGCCTTGCTATGGAAGCTTTAGTGCTCGCTTATTACAGCCAACTCTTTGCCGCTCCAGAGCCTTCTCCGGCTTCTCTGCAGGCCTAGTGCAATCTGCTTGCTCTCGTCCCATCTAGTTTTTCGGCACAATTCCCCGCAGCCTTCCTTGCTAGCCTGGGCGATCCTCTACCGGAGCCTGAGCTCAAAGCGGCCCTTGAGCAAATGGCACCGGGGAAAAGCCCCGGGCCTGACGGGGTTTTATTGGAATTCTATTGTCGGTTCTGGCCGCTGCTTGGAGCCGATTTCACCCTCATGCTGCAACAGGCAATCTACGCCAAGGCCCTTCCTCCCGGCATGAATTGCGGTTTGGTAATTCAGCTCCCCAAGCAGGGTGATCTAGAACTCCTCCCTAACTAGAGACCGATCACCCTGCTTAATACATCCTACAAAATATTTGCCAAGGTACTCCAAATCCGGCTTCAACGCCTACTCCCGATCGTCCTTCACCCTGGCCCAGCCGCTTTCATTCCTTCTCAACACATCCTTGATACCATCATGCTTCAGCATAAAATTATTTCATGGGCCCGCGAATCTCACCAACCGCTCATCATGTTAAAGCTGGACATTCAGAAAGCTTATGATTCAGTTTGGTGGAGTTTTCTCTTTCAAGTCATGGAGAAAATGGGACTCCCTCGGCCCTACATTACCATGGTCCGCATGCTACTCATGAATGCCACGGCCGCGGTCTCTCTTAATGGCATTCATATAGGGGATTTTCCCATAGGGCGCGGGGTTAGCCAGAGGTGCCCCCTGGCACCCTATTTGTTCTTGTTGGTCGCTGAAGCCTTGGCCACGGCTTCACACCAGGCTCTCCATCAAGTTCTCCTCCGCGGCATTACACTACCTGACGGTGCGACACAACAGGTGGTTTCGCAATTTGCAGATGATACTACATTCTCGCTCCTCGGCAAAGAGCGCTACCTCCACGCGACCTCTACTCTTCTCACTGAGTTTGGAGCTGCCACCGGGCTCGCCATCAATCGGAGTAAATGCGAACTCTATTTGTTTGACACCAACCCTCCTCCCTGTTGGCTTGCTTCCTTCGGCTGTTCCATCGCCCCGGCAGGAACCTTGACAAAACTACTAGGCACCTCCTTCGGGGTGTCCCTTGCCACAAGGGATGTCGATCAGTTCTTGGCCGCTAAGATTCGAGCCAAACTGAGGTATTGGGCTTCGGTTCAACAGTCCCTCGCAAGTCGAGCCGCCGTCATTAATTCAGTTCTTCTATCCACTTTGTGGTACTATTTTAAAGCATGTGAGGAGGCTCCACACGCATTCTTTGCTCTATCCGCGCATCACTCCGCAGCTACCTGTGGGCGGGTATTGAAGTGGCGGCCCGCGCGCGTGTGCGCTGGGATGACTGTTGCGCTGATAAGAGTGGGGGGGCCTCAGTATCGTTGACCCAGAAGAAGCTCTAATAGCACTCGTGGGCAAGTGGATCGTTCGCGCACTCATCCTAGATAATTCTCCTCTGCATGGCCTCTTGCGGCACAGGTTGGCCAGCTTGCGTCCCCCATGTACGAGCCACTGGCCTTGCAGCCTCCAATGGGTCTTTCTCAGGAAGTTTTCAGCTTCTCAAGATTCGTTGTTGTGGAGTCGCCTAATCACTGCCTGGAGATCCATGAGCCCCCTGGTGGAAGCTACACCGCCCCAAACCTTTGAGGAGATCCAAAACACCCAATTGTAGTAGACTACGCATTATCTGGAGGCACACTTTGGGTTCTCTCAGGAGCGGGCTCGTCAGCTGACAGGGTTGTTCAAATAGACGTCCCACCCGGCTCCGGACGTCCCCCGTCCCGGACGTAGCGTCCCCGACGCTCGAGAATTACGTCGCAGTAATAATTTTGCGAACCCAGAGGGGTAAAAACATCCCTCAACCGTCCGATCGGCCGTTCCCGCCACCACGCCCCATCTCGGCCGTCCGATTGCCAAGACGGCCGCGGGGACGGCCGCGGAGACGGCCGCGGGGTCGCTAGGGACGGCCGCACCTCGATCCGACGGCTAAGATGCGGCCGTGCTGGCACATCGCGGGCCGTCGGATGTGGGCGGCCCTCCTAGGCCGTCAGATCCCGCGGCCGTCGCCGTGGCCGACCGCGGCGACGGCCACGGGGACGGCCGCGGGATCCGAAGGCCTGGATCGACCCCGGCGCGGGCCATCGGGGACCGCCCGATCGCCGCGGCCGACCGCGGGCCGTCGGATTCCGCGGCCGTCCCCGCGGTCGGCCACGGCGACGGCCGCGGGATCGGACGGCCCGCGGCCGGCATGGTCGGCCGCGGAGGGCAGTCCGATCCCACGGACGTCCGCGTGGGCGACCGCGTGGAGACGCGGCCGACCGCGAAGACGGCCACGGGGACGGCCGCGACGACGGTCGCGGGGACAGCCGCGGGGACGGCCGCAAATTAAAAAAAAAAAAAACCGAATCTTAAAATCTTCATAACTTCTTCAAAACGTATCCAAATTGGGCTTATGAGGTGTTTCTTGGTATCTACATTTCCTGTAGATGCCAAAAAAACATCTCATAAGTCCAATTTGGACAAGTTTTGAAGAAGTTACGGGAATTTGGAGATTTCGGGGAGTTGAGAAGTCGGCCGTCGGCAGAGACGGGGAGGCCAACCCCGCTGACGGCCATGGAGACGGCCGCGGAGACGGCCCCCCGTCCGCTTGGAGGCGGGGTCTCGCATGGCCTTCCTTCTTCTCTTGCGTTTTCTCTAGAGACGGCCATCCCTCCCCTCCTTCTCTCGTCCAACCTTGACAAAAAAATTCTATTTCTAGATACTCTAAAAATAAAATCAATGCCGAATCAGAAATTTCAGACATATCCCTGAAATCATGGAAAATGTCCAAAAGATTTTGTAATCGGGATTGTGGGATCCGCCTTGATATTCTTTTATTTGAAGACATTATTTCGTTAGGTAATAAAATTAAAAGAGAACTCGACATGGATTTCTCTTACATTAATATGACAAGTTTGTATGTTTTTGGCTTTAATTTTATGTGGCAAGACAAATCCCTTTTCCATAAATGGAACATTGGAATTAAAT
The DNA here is from genome assembly GCA_014871385.1 of Ceratodon purpureus. NCBI lineage: Eukaryota > Viridiplantae > Streptophyta > Bryopsida > Pseudoditrichales > Ditrichaceae > Ceratodon > Ceratodon purpureus. Next base: position 6,608,580 of record CM026430.1, on the reverse strand, counting down.
AAAGGATAAACTTGAAATTTAGAAATGAATTTGAATGAGAGGATTTGGAAGGTATGTTGTAGAAGAGGTAACACTTAGAAATTAGATTTCAAATCAAATTAGATAGAGGTTGAAATTGTGTGAAGGAGGTTGGAGGACACATTAAATAGAATTGAGGATTGTAAAGTTGAATTAGAAGTCGAAGATGGTGGACAAAAAATTCATTATAAGTGATAGAGGATAGAAATTTAAATACAACAAATTTTAGTTCTAATAATAAATAAATTGATTAATTAATTAAAAAACCAAGCAATCTGACAAGGGTGGATGTTTAATTTTAAAAGGTGAGTGAATTTTGAAGGTTTGGGAGTTGACATTAAGAGAACTGTTTCTTGCTTTTGAAATGAAAGATATGCTAGTATTACATTTGAGTACTTGGGCAAGTGAATGCCACATTGTTTGCCTTCCATTCCTTTTAGACAAACACGGAGTCTATATGGCTTAAAGTTTAACAAATCTCGTCAATTTTTTATTCTGAGACTTATGATTTTTTTCCATCTTAAAGGTGATTCATAATCATTATTTTTATGAATGAAAGACATAATATGTGGATTCATCTAAATGTGGAAATACAAACACATACTTCATAGCCAAAAATTTATATTTGTTTATTTATTTATTTAAGTATTTAATTATTTTGTATTCTTTCCTTAGTCTCCGATTCTACCTTTTATTTTTATACTTTTTCCATTTGCCTTCCATTCTATCTTCTTGTTATTTTATTATTACACTATTATTCCATTCTATACTCTTAACTTTTTATTATTACACTATTTTTCCATTCTATCCTCTCTTTAGTTTTTTATCTTAACATTATTCTTCCATTTTATCTTCTCATTTTCCTATGCTTCCATTCCTCTCCCATCATCTATTTATTTATTTAATATTCCTCTAATTTGTCTCCCATTCTATCTTTTTACTTTTGCCTATCGGAAGAAAGGAAAAATAAATAAAAGATTAGGGGATTATATTATGTACAAGACAATAATAAAAAACAGACAATTGAAATAAAATACAATATGACAATAAATGAAACATAACAAATAACCGCGAGACAGACAAACTACAATGTAACAATGGGAAAAGGTTTGAAAGAAATAGATGTGTATAGAGAAGATAGATATCAAGGGAAAAAACAAAAAATAAAAAAGGGACATGAGAGGTAATAATAAATCAAAAAGATAATTAGAATAAAAGATCAAATAAAAAATAATAATAATAATTGCAAGAGTGGAAATGACATACAAGAAGAAATGAGGAGTATGAAGTGAATAGAAAAAACCATGTCATGGTGATAACATTATGGCAAAAGAAGAAACTAAATAAAAATATCCAACTTAGAAAGGACTTTTTTCTTAAAGATTAAAGGATTAGATAAAGCACGAGACAATAATTGGAAAATAGTTAATTATAATTACATAGAATAAAATGGTATTTGAAAACATAAGAAATAAGTTCAATAACACTAAGATATACAAACTACAGTGGGCATAATTTTAAATACCCAAGAAAGCAATTAATTAGGAAAAGAGCATTTTCATGGAAAAAAGGATTTGTCTTGCCTTATAAAATTAAAGCCAAAAACATACAAACTTGTCATATTAATGTAAGAGAAATCCATGTCGAGTTCTCTTTTAACTTTATTACCTAACGAAATAATGTCTTCAAATAAAAGAATATTATTTTTTATAAGCTTCTCATTACCTTTTAAGTTGTACCCCCCATCGTATACCTCCATTGTCTATAGGCCCATGGGCCATAATTTCATTTCCAAAACAAATGTATTCTTCCTTCTAAACATTGAGATTATGTTTGCAAAGCATAGTAGAGCACCAACAATTGAACGGCATAAATATCTCCTTCTAAAGTATACCCCCACATCAAGGCGGATCCCACAATCCCGATTACAAAATCTTTTGGACATTTTCCATGATTTCAGGGATATGTCTGAAATTTCTAATTCGGTATTGATTTTGTTTTTAGAGTATCTAGAAATAGATTTTTTTTTGTCAAAGTTGGACGAGGGGAGGAGGGGAGGAATGGCTGTTTCTAGAGAAAACGCAAGAGAAGAAGGAAGGCCATGCGAGACCCCGCCTCCAAGCGGACGGGGGGCCGTCTCCGCGGCCGTCACCGTGGAGACGGCCGGCCGTCTCCACGGCCCTCAGCGGGGTCGCCCCCCCCCCCCCCCCCCTCTCCGCCGACGGCCGACCCCTCAACTCCCCGAAATCTCAAAATTCCCGTAACTTCTTCAAAACTTGTCCAAATTGGACTTATGAGATGTTTTTTGGCATCTACAGGAAATGTAGATGCCAAAAAACACCCCATAAGCCCAATTTGGATACGTTTTGAAGAAGTTATGAAGATTTTAAGATTCGGGATATTTTTTTAAAAAAATTTGCGGCCGTCTCCGCGGCCGTCGCCGGGGACGGCCTCCTCGACCGCGGCGACGGCAAGGGGCGGTCGCCGGGGACGGCCCCCCCTCCGCGGTGACGGCAAGGGGCCGTCGCTGGGGACGGCCCTCCCACCGCGGCGACGGCAAGGGGCCGTCGCCGGGGACGGCCCTCCCACCGCGGCGACGGCCCCCCCTCCGCGGTGACGGCAAGGGGCCGTTGCTGGGGACGGCCCCCCCACCGCGGCGACGGCCCCTCTCCGCGGCGACGGCAAGGGGCCGTCGCGGGGGACGGCCCCCCCACCGCGGCGACGGCCCCTCCTCCGCGGCGACGGCCGCTTTCTGCTCCTGCAACCCCTCCCGCCGCGTTCAATGTGTGGTTTCACCCTGGGGTGAAACCTGTGCGGGTGATTTTTTTTTTCTAAGTCAGAGGACGTCCTGTGGTGCTGGCGGACGTCCCCACGTCCCGAGCGTCCCGGACGTCCGTGACAACCCTGTCAGCTGACTATCCGTGGTCTCCGTTGTTTGAAAGATCTCTGGCTTCCTGGCACTATGATCCTTTGTCCCTGGCCGGACCACCTGCACCACTTTCGCCTTCATGCTACCGAACAGCCCCTCATCACCCGGATTCAATCCTCGGTTCCGGTTGCTTGGCAGGTCTGCGGCCACCGCACCTGTACTCAATCTATAGGTGGCAAGTGGCTTGGGATTTTTCCCACCCCCGCTCTTTCTGACCCGCTAGTCGTGTTTCAAACCACTGCGGCGTTTTGTCCATGCCTCCCTCCCGCTTGGGGGGATATTCGAATTCCTGGCGGCATCGACATTTATAAGGTGACTCCTACCTCGCGAGCACTGCGCCTTGTATCCCATGAGAGTTTTGCTACCCCCACTTATCAGGGACTTCTCAAACGCGTTTGGTTTCTTCACGTGACACCTCTGCAACAAGCGGATCCTGGCCTGGGCCTTCGATACCTGGCCTTTTTGCCTCCCTCACCTTCGACCCGGGCCCTTGGATTTGGCGCCCGGGTGAGCCCCTTTTTTCTTACACGGCCACCCGTGGCCGGCTTATACGTCGTCTCCGCCCGTGCCTCAGTCTCTATATCTGTGAGAAATGGACAGGCCTTCTTTCTCCCCACTTCGACCCGGATCAGCGAGTGGTTTGGACTCCTAGTAGGCTCCGAAAGGAGGCAGATTTCCTCTGGAGTCTATACCATCGCGCTGTCGCCGTCAACCACTGGCGTCACACCGTATTTCCCACCACATCGGAGTTGTGCCCCTGCTGCCCCCTTGATGTCCCTGAGACCCTCATCCATGGTTTTTATGAGAGCGAACCTGCTGCGGCTACGTGGAGATTCGCGATAACCATCTTCCATCGCCTCCTCGGCCAAGGCCCTCACACCATGCCATGGACCATGTTTTCTTGGCAACAGTGCCTTTTTTATTTCGAACTCCCAGGTCCCCTCCAACAGGGCCACTACCTGTGGTCGCTCATTCACGGCTCAGTGATGTGGACTATCTGGCTTTCGAGAAACGCTGTGGTTTTCCACAACAACCCCTGGCCCACACACCTTCTTGAACTCAGGATTTGGGATGCTGTTGTTGACTTAGCCCACACTGAGTGTCTGCGTGTGAAACACATTGCCTCCGCTCAACCAGACTCCGCTCCAAGTGCACGCATCCAGTTTATGGCTCGTTGGACTCGCACAACTGTGCTTTGTAACATTCAGGGACCTCATATTCGCTGGACACTCCAGCGACCAGATTGCGGTCTTTTTAGGTAGCTAGGTAGGTTCTTCGTTTCAGGTATTATTAGGAGGTAAAAAGCTAAAAATATTTTCCGCCAGGTAAGTCTCTTACCTTGGTTTTGCAGCAGTGTATGTTCTTTTCTATGCAATGGAATTTCACCATTTGACTCCAAAAAAAAAAAATTAAAAATGATACTTATACAGTATCATTAAATCCAAACCCCCAAAGGTGAGAATCCATTTCCTCGTGGATTTTTATTTTTATTTTTATTTTTTTGGGAACAAGGATGTTTACGCTTCAAATTAACTTGAAAAAGTAACAACCTGCAAACCGAGCAGGGCAAGCTCTGCTGGCGAGGAAAAATTATGAATTTTGTGTACCTGATAAGCTACCAATAACCGCTACCTGCTCAGGTCCCCATGAGGATCTGATACCAAGGAAGAACGAAAACCTGGTACCTAGGGGAAGGGGGAACAAGGGGACGTGCAAAACGCCATTGGCAGGATTCTATTCCTCGTGGATTTAAAGAAAATTGAAATTCCTTCCAGAATCCATTTCCTCGTGGATCTGAAGAAAATTGAAATTCCTTCCACCCAGTGACCACAAGGTAGTCACAAATGGTCAAAAAAACTCCCCACTTTTTTTTTCTTTTTTTTTTTTTTTTGACACTAATCAAGGGAGGCCCTTAACATTTTTTATTTTTTTTTGACACAAATCAAGGGAGGCCCTTAACTAGTGTTAGCACTTCCATTTTTCACCAGTAATCCAGTGAACAACTCAATAAACTTTGAACAAATGACCGGAAACAAAAAACAACCTCCCCGGGCAGGCTGGTTTGGTGTTGTTTCTTTCCGCCTGTGCAGTAAAGGTTCCCTTCATTTGTGTTTAAAAAATTAAAATTAAAATTAAATTAAATTAAAAATAAAATTTAAAAAAAAAAAAAAAAAAAAAAAAAAAAAAAAAAAAAACTCCCCGCATTGGCCAGGACAATTCTATCCAAAAATACCACTAGAAACTGTTTAGTATATTTGGGTAAAGACATGGATCATGATTCATGTGACCTGTGGGTAACTTACAGCATAGGATGGGGCTGGAAAACACAACACCAACGGCGGTGATGGGTGAAGCCTTTTACACTTCCAATGCTTGTTTTGTTTAATTTATTGAAGGTTCTGATAAGATCGTTATTTGGAAAATAGCTAAAACAGGGCTGGCAATGGGCACAGATCTCAAGAAGATAACCTATTACTGCGCTCTGATAAATAAACACATTACTCCTGAGTCCAAGCCTGGAACCTGGTGGGAGTTTGGACTTATTGAATTTAATATACTGTGCAAGTAGACAGTTCAAGTATACTCCAATGTCCATCCTGCTATATAATCGGTGGTGGACGTTGCAAAATGGAGGCAAAAAAGGATGAATAACATTCCACTCATGCCATTGTTCCTTCAAGACAGTTATTATGCCAGTGATTTATTTGCCCTGTATTTGGGTCTGTATTTGGATCTGTTTGGGTATGTTCTCATTTATATCCTGTTATATTTGGAAATTAAAGATGATGATGCGGTCCCATCCACAAAAGAAGCTTCAATTCCCTTCTTCATCTGTTTTTGAAATTTAAAAAATAAAACGTACTACCGAGTCATCACCCAAGTTGCTGATGAATCCAAATCCATCGTACGACTCTAGAATTTTGGGTACTGTACAAGGTATATAATTCAATACAGTGTATGATTGTGTAATTTCTGTCTGTCAGTCAGATATACAGTCCGTTGTTCTCTATTTAATACTTAATCCTGAAATGATGGGAGTAATAGCCATGGATGGAGAGAAAAATTTCGGTCTCGTGAGGAGACCACCGTGAATTAAGTGTCCGTTCAATCCACCCCAACCCAATTCCCATAGGACAAAGGTATGGAAGTAAAGATCTAATCCCCTTGGATGCAATAGAACATTCCAATCTCAATTTCACCATTGTTAAGAGAAAAATCCAACCTAATGAGTGTAGTACATGAAGGTCAGTATCGATTGCAAATCTAAAAAAGAAAAATTTACAAGTTTTGGTGACAATTTGGATTTATTGTATTTTTTGAAGCAATTTGGGAAAAATTCCACTCAATTTCAAAGTGCATTAGAGAACTTTGTGTTTTTTTTTACTTTTTTTAACTATAGATGTAAAATACAACAAGAATTGTTGTATTGAATGAAAATAAACTATTGTATTGAATTAGCAAAGAATATGTGCCCAAATTATAATTCTAATAAAATGTTCTATTTTGGTATTTTCAAAATTTTCATATGGATCAAAAATAAAATTTTGTAAGGTTAGTTTGATTGATTAAGTGAAAAATGTAACAAAAGGTCGTTTTCATAGTCTAAATGAAGATTTGGCAAAGTAATCATTAGAATCCAATATACACTGCATGTTAATTTGTTTTTTACAAATTTTTGGTAGTTGTGGCTTTATATACAATGAAGAAAATATTAGATAACTTTGATTATACATGGAAAAGTGGTATCCTATATCTAAAAGCCATTCATAACAAAAATCACATGAAATCCAAATGGACAACCAAAATTAGTTTAGTTTCTATATGAGTTATATGAGCTTTCATCAAAAAACAACATTATTAGCACTTATGGGTTAAATGACATTTTAGCTCTTAGGTCGGTAGTGGTAAGGGCCATAGGTAAAGTGTTGGTTACATATTTGGATTTAACAGAAATGTATGTCCAATCACAAGAAAAGGAACACACACGTGGAGAATCAACTATGAATTAGGATAAGGGCCGGTTTAGATTGGGCCAAAGTCAAGAAGAGAAGCATCACTTCCTTGGTCCAAACTATGTTGAGAAGAAAAGCCTTTGTGCTGAAAAAATATATTAAAATAATCCATTTGAAGCCTTTGGCTAGTCATTGTGTGAAGGCCCAAAAGGAGAAGTCCAAAGGCCAAGACCCATGATCCAAATATTTAAACATTTACAGAAAATCGACAAATAAAAAAAAATCTTAAAAAATAAGAATGTGTGTAAAAACTAACGAAGAGTCTGTGGAAAGAATTTCAGCAAAATATACATTGTTAAAACAAAGTTATGATTGATTGAATTTCTTTTACCAAACATTGGTGTAATGCCAATTTATTGTCAAAAGGTTCATTAAAGTGAGCATGACAAGGCTAGTGGAGGATGATCAACTCTTAATAATACATGAGCCTTGTCTTCTTGTGCATATTTTAATGAAATAAAGTTCGGCTTCTCAACAGAAGTTTGGGTCAAGCATTTTGCTCAACCGAAACTTTGCTTGAGAGGCCAAACTCTTGGCTCCATACCTTGCTAAAAGTGATGCTACCTAAGCTTCTTTGGACGCGACGTCCTTTGGACTTTGTCTGAAGGACGAGAGGAGGAACTTTGGGCACTTCTACAATCTCATTGGTAGTGACGCTTCTCCTCTCAAAGTTTGACCATAGTGTGAACCGGCTCTACAAATCAAATGAGAACTTGGACAAAAATCAAATGATTCTCCAAATTCTATGTATGTTCATTTCAAATAAGTACAATAAAAATTGATGTTGAAGTGAATGCATAATATGACTTGTGTTGAGTTGGATTAATAAATCCTTGCATAAGCTACTACAATTAAATAACTTTTGTTGAAGAAATGATTCTATAGAAATCCAATATAAGGGATTAGGGGTTGTCATTAAAGGCACGACTTCATGAATAAAAACACACTATTATTCTTTAAACGCCTATGACAACCCTTATTTTTTTCTCACAATAAATAGATTCCTTTTCATGTTGACTTTGCTTTAGGAAATATAATATTAATTCTTTATATTTATATCAAGTTCATTTATTTCTTTACTTGTAGTTTCAGCAAGAAAAAAATATATAAAATAATGATAATAATAAAATAATAAATATACCAAAAAATGGTTCATCGAATACTATATGTGGGATTTTATGTATATTTATCTACAAAACATAACCCAATTTTAACCAGATAAACTATGTTTATTGCATTTTCACATATTAAAAAAATGAAGTTGATTGCTTCATTTCTTTTACATTTACAATTCTAGATTTAAAACAAATAAAAATAGTGTAATTATCAACCACCACAAATCATTGATGTAATCGTCAATTCAGATTCATTTCAATGAGCTATTATAAAACAAAATAGTTAAAGAGGATTTATACATCCATTCTACTCGGATGTTTGCACTTTAAAGTAATTGTGCATTTCAAGTGATCTACATAATAATAAAATAATAATTTTGTGATAATACACACATAATATATAAATTTTCATGATGTATCAAAATATTTTTGCATTGTCTATTAGTTTTAAATTTGAATTTTACATTTTGAAAATACATAAAAGTCAAGGTGATTTTTTGGTTTTTAAGTTTTTAGAAAATTAATTATCAATGCATTTGTCACATGCATTTGATGAGGATATACAAAAGTGTATTATTAAGGAGTTTGTGTTAAAAGATACATCAAAAGTAATTGAAGAGTTTTAAACAATCTAGCAATAATCCTTAAAGTAATTAAAAAGTTTTATATTTTGAAAACACACATACGTTAAATTTCACGTAGCATGCTGCATTTTTTGTGAAATTGGCTTGTGATTAACAAATTGGCGACCGGACAAACACTATTTGTTTAGATTAAATTTTTATTTATATATTCATTTTCTATTTTTATGTAGTATTTTATATTTTATATTTTTCATAAAATATATCATCTTAATTTTCTATTTTTCACTCTTTTTACACTACTTTTTAATGAATTTGTTGTATTTTCATCCAATTAATTTTATTTTTAAAAAATATATATAAAAAAAGATTTACTTTCAAATTTTCATCTTTTTTTATTTTCCTATTTTAAAATAAAAAATAACCTCATTTTCACATACATATAATTAAGTTTAACTCAATGTTTCCAGTATAAAGCCATGCTTATAAAACTTATTCAACTTATTCAACTAGGGATAAAATACTAGATAGGAATATAAAACAATTTATTCCATGTATGAATCATAATTATAAAAACTTACAATATAAATAAAGTGTTTTGAAATCCCATGTAAGGTAATTAGAATTCTAAAATTATAAATATGAATCTAAATGGTTTCAATGAGTTTTTTAAGGATCATAAAAAAAAATCCTATGGTCAAATTTAGTATGTTCCATGGTCTAAAGAATGATTTTGTCCATCTACATGCATGGAAACACTGAAATTTTAAAAACGTGTTTGAATTTTGCATATTTAACTTTCTTTTGTAAACTATTGGAAACTGAGTGCAAAAAATGCAAATCTAATTTATATTTTGTAAAAGGACATAATAGAATATCATGTAATAATAATATATATTCATGGTTAATTCCTTGAAATCACTTAGGAATAATTGTTAATAATAATTCGGATATGACAAAAGGTATCAATTAGTAAATTTTCCTCTTAAAGTGGTGGTATTTGCCTATGGTGCCAATGCAAAAACATTCTATGTTTCATTTAAAATTTATCTAAAACATTCATTCGATCTATTAGGTTCAAGTTTTTGCATTGGCTATAATAATTTAGAATTTGGTTTTTTCTACATTTACCGTAAAACTAAATTTCAAAGTCATTATTTTATTTTCAAAAAAATTATAAGTAAGGAAAAAGAAACATAAACACATATCAAAATGCACATTTTAAGACGGCTGCATGTGAATAAGTTATTATATAATGAGTTTTTTCAATGATTGTATCGTTTTTAGACTCATTCTTGTCGACATTGAACTCGGAAAGGATTTATGCCAGAAAAATATGAAGATAAATCAAGGTTGTGACCGTCGTTGTCGTGGTTGTCATGACCTTTGGTAATACTGGTCCTATATGGTCGTGAAAAGAAATAAAAGATTGAAGTTAGAGTTGGAAACTTAAAAAGTTGTTTGAAAGGTTATATAGATTATATAGATGGCTATTCAAAAAGTCATTGTAAACGTTATTACAAAAATATTTAAAAATCAATTGACATAGTTTAGAAACAAAAGCAAAGCTCGACTTCATTCATATTTTGTGTATATTTTATTTTATTTCATTTTTATATGAACACTTTTCATTTTTTACTTGTTAGTTTTGATTTTTCGGAATTTTTTCCACAAAATGTTCTTCAAGAAATTTTCAAATTTACACATTGCAAACCATCATTCAAAAAATGAGTGACCTTCTTTTTAAATTTACTTTGATTTTGTAGACGAGGTACTTGAAGAGGGTTTTTATCCAATAAAATTACAAAGGTAACTAGAAGGTGTAGGCGTGATTGTGGTTATGATTGTTGTTGACCTATTGTTGCTTGCAACTTTCTAAATATAAATTTATTTATTTACTTCCTAAATGTGAGACTTCACACTTCTCTGGCAAGTGCCACAATAGACACTTTATTGTGAAATATTTTAATTTATATTCAAATTAAAAAATATGAAGTTTGTACCAAAGAACATGATAGATTATGATTTTCCTCGACAATTGTGTGTAGCATTGTGTAGCCCTAATTTGATAATAATGTATATGTGTTCCTTTACATAATGTAATTGTTTACAATAATAAATCATATGTATAAAAATTATATAGTTATTATATATATAGTATTAGTTCATTTAAGATAAATATTAAAATATATAGTATTTTAAATATGAATATCTCAATGATATTTCAATTTGTGATACAAAACACCTATACTCATGTCACCAATGAAAAGTGGGAAATTAAGCCAGTATAGATAATGCATCAAACATATGATCATGAGTCAATGAAACATCCAATGTATACATAATTTTAATCGGATGATGTTCCTTAAATAAAATATTAATAGTGAGAAGAATAATTGTCGGGAAAAGTAGAAAACATAGCGAATAAGAACCAAACATGAGTAACACCATATTCGTTAAATAGAAATTTCTTATAGTCTCAGTTTAATGCCTGAATGGAGATTTTTCATTGATTTCTTGATTGATTCTATTTTTGTCAAAAAAAAAATGGACTATATATGGAAATATTATACTTGAGTCGAGGATTATCTATAATTAAAAAGTCAAAGAAATTTTCAAATTGTCCCAAAACAATTGCTGAAATTGTAGGCAAAAGTCTCAAAGTTCGAAAATTGTCTCAATATAATGAATATGGTCATAAGTGCAAAAATGAAAAGAACATGATGTAAATTAACTTTTTCTTTTGCAATACTTCATTAAATATTTCTATTTATACTATTGCAAATTATGTTTATAATAAAAAGAGATTTATGACATGTTAAACCCGAAGTAAAATCTTGTGTTTTGATGGGCAATTTGGACAACCATGCTAAATTCATCTGTTACCTCTGAGATTGTTTCTATAAATAATTAATGTTGTCATTTTTGACATTTTCCAAAAAAGAACTTTTAATACAAAATATTTACTCCACAAAATATCAAAGTTTTACCACTATTTTGGGCAATGTTCTAAAAGAACTTCTTCTTTCCTTCATAGAAGTTAGAAAATTTGTTAATTTAGGTTTTATTTTTATTTTATTTTTCACTCAAAGGATGGACATCAAACTTTACTTTGACCATTTGAATTGGGACTTTAAAATATAATGGAATTTTCAGAAAAGAAATATGAATTAGCATTCTTTTGTACTCAACTTAATAAAAACATTGTTTTCAACATGCTACATTTGTCTTTTGTCTGTAATTTTTTTGTACAATTAGCTAACTTTGTCGTATTTGTCATGCACCAGAACCTCCAAAATCCATAATGCAAAAAGCCTAAGGCCGACTTTGTTCCGCATCGGTGTTCTTTCTTTCTTGCAATGGAATTTCCACCATTTGACTCAAAAAAAAAAAAAAAAAGTTAGAATGCGTCAACCTAGTCAGAAAATGTGTCAAAAAATTTTGTTTTTAAATTTCAATCGCTATAATCTTCTAATCTCTACGGTTAATTATGATGAAATTTATTGAGCTATATACTACGATAATCTAATTGAAAATCTTATTGTTAGAATTAGAAAATAATGATTTTTGATCATTCATGTTTTTTTTACATTGGAAATGGCAGTTTTGAAGCATTTTTTGGTGAAACATAGTCCAAGAGCTATGGGGTTAATTTCAAAATTGGGGATAAAAAATTTAAAAGCTCAATGGAAGTTCACCCACACACAATCAAACAAACAATGCCGGTGCACCATTTGACTCAATTTTTTTTAAATAAATATATAAATATATAAATATACATACAGATATATTTATATATATATATATATATATATATATATATATATATATATATATATATATATATATATATATATATATATATATATAAAGAAGTCAGTTGGGTCAGTCTTCACGAACCTGATCCTTCAGTAGGGAAAAATATCTCTTTGTTAGCTGAAGTTATGGGTCATTGGTTCCTCCACCTTATATATGCCAGGTCCCAATTACAGAATCCAGATCTGGACGTGAGTTCACTGTGGCTACAACATCGCTAATCAACGTTTACTATACGAATAGTCTGACCTCCATCAGTCAAACTCAGTGATTGCAAGTCCAAATTCCTCTAACCAGAAAGCAGACAATATTAACCAAACCAATATCATGTTTTGTCACTTAAAATTGTTACACAGTGGCCTTGATTGGAGGAATGCTCACACATTCAAGAGCTGACCCAATTCCCTGTAAAGGTAATGGTTATGATGCAACAACCAATTTGTTCCAACTTATTCAATTCTCTTTTTCCCTCCCTCTTAGACGTGGCTTCTAGTGCTTCCGGTAGCCACACTTCGTTGCATCCATTTGTGCCGTTTGGTTGGGTCAGAGTCACAACAAAAGCTGCATAACGCAGCAGTGGTAGTAGTAATACTGTAACTGTAGAGTGTACTTGTGCTCTGCAACAAAAAGAAGTTAAATTTGAGCCAAAAAACAAAAAGCAGTTGTCTTCAATTTAGTGCAGCTGGAGCACAAGGACTGCCATGCTTGATCGTATTCCTAACTTAAAACCAAGTTGTTTCGAGTATGAGAATAATTCCCGTACGGTACATAATAGCAGGAGGGAACTGTATACATATCAGAAGGAGTTTTTTAAAACCTGGGGGGATTATTTTGGAATATTTTATAACGGTGGAGTGCATTGTTTCTGATAGAAAGCTATTTGAGAGAAGCTGTCATGCTTGAGGTATGCAAGGGCACAACAGTTAACCTTGCACCCAGGAGCGAATTAAGTATTAAAATTGATACATGGTTGCACATTCCAATAACTTAATCAGCACATTCTTCGCAAGTCAACAGCAGCACCAATTCGGGACGCGGCACAGATCGGGGAGATGGATTTGTTTTGGAGGGGGCAGAGATTTGGGGAATTCTTTCATGTGCAGCAGCTGCCGAGGGCAAGCCCGAGGGCTGTATCGTCACTGTTGACAATTGGAAGCTGAAAACGAGGCAGAGGGCAAGGCGAGTCTATCGTGGAAAGATTAGTATTATTAAACTGGAAATGATTCCCTGCCCTGCCTATCATCACTGCGAGGAATCGTTTTCCCCTGTGGCAGCTACCAATTTTAGTACTCAGTTGTGCAGCGTATTGGTAGCTGCTCGTACCGTATCCCGAGTGGGACCATCCGTGAATCTTAATCAATTTTTCCCATTTTTACACCCCTCTCCTCCTTGTTTCTGGGGACCCTTCTCCCTCCGGCTTTATGATTCCAAGGAGCTTGCACGGCCTGGCAATGATGGTACCGTAGCAGGGTTGCCCAAATGGTAGATACCACAGACCATCCCCCAATAATCAATCCATACACTACAGTAGTCCTCCCTCCAAGGCACCCAACACCCCAACCCAACCCTTGCAATTGGGCGGAGTGCACGTTGGCCGAACCGAAAGGCCTTTGGATTTACCTCTCAATCGTCCTTAGATTGCGCTTATCGTTACCCTTGTGAATGGAACCGTTACGCTTCTGAACCTAAGTTCAAAAGATCAAAACCACTTTTCAAAAACATTTAAAAAAATAATGTTTTTTCCCCTTCACTCCCTCAATGATTCTGCAAGTGCAACCAACCGGGTCTTCATCACTTGCAACGTCGTCTCGGTTGTTGGTTGCCCCACCTGCTGCTTACTTTAGCTGTTACCGTGTTCAACAAAATCAAGCTGTCCGGCCGGATCCTAGTATCGAAACTTACACTCCTTTTATTAGCAATTCACTTGGCTCCAGCCCCTCGTGATGATGTCAGGCCTTTTTCTATTCATTGGTCGTCGTCGTTGTTGCAGCAAACAACCATGCGCTTGTGATGTTGTGTAATTGCCTGCCAGCACCCCAAGTAGTGCTAACTTAGTCTAACTTCATCGAGTCCAAGCAGAACCCAGTTGCTCTATAGCTCCTTCGTTCGCTCTCCAGTCCAAGCCCTGTCCATGTAGACAGCCCCAGCCAAACCTCCCCCCCCCCCCCACCCCACCTCCACCGAGTCCCCTATATAGCCCAACTGGGACCTCTTACCAAGAGTTTTCAAGGCAAGTGTAAATTTTCATGTTTCCCGATAGGAGCCCTGTCCCTTGCAGAGCAGCTCAGAAAGCGAACCGTGACTAGCATAGCACAGCCTGCCTCGCAGCCAGCGCCACCGTTCCTAGACTCGTGGTGCACATGGAAAGCAGTCCAGACAGTTACGTAGTTGGGATCCCTTGCAACCCCCGGGCGCTCTGGAAGGTTTATTCCTCCCACCTTGCAATAGCGATGGCTCCTCTACCACAGGAATCAGGGTTGATCAACGGCAATGTTTTATGACTCATGATGTTGTCTAGACTTCGGACGGGTGAATGGTGATAGACAATGTGTTGGCTTTCTTGAACACAACCACACACCGGGTCCATACTTCGACTTGGATTGGCAGGAAAAGAGTTCAAAGTTAACCCCTTGCGATGACCGTGACCTGTAGTTGATGAGTACTACACCACTTTTGCCTCCTCAAAGAGGTGACCCAGCTGGGACTGCTACATCAGTGTTTGTCGAATGTTAGCTCTAGCTTGCAAGTGGGATTGGGAGCTCATATGTACATATAGTCTACTTCAATGCGCTTCATGATGCATTGTGAAGCTCCCAGGGGTTGAACCAAGGGTGTCGACTTTGAAGACTCGAAAACAGTAGTTCATCGTTGCCGGATAGTTATTTGACTGAGAGCTGACGATACAATTGTGTCCAAACAACCGTCCGACCCTTCCGACTCTCTTGAGATTACGTGTTAATAGTCACCCTGCCTGTTGGTTGTGCATACAATTATTGTTATTTATGACCTCCAAGTGAGTCAGTTGGGTGCGGCGATGATCATGAGCTCAGCTTGTTTGGCATATCGGTGAATGGCCTTAGTGAATTCAGTTACGTAACATCGGTTATGCTCTCTCTCTTCTGTCAGTTAACAGTTTAGTTTTGAAGTTCAATCAGACGGTCTAGGAAAAAGATGGTGACCATGGTTGAGGAGAGGGGAGCCTCATGGTCCGCCGGTGCCACTAAGCTCATGCACGGTCAGGTCAAGCTTCATCACTTCGCAACCCAGCAGGAGGTCGGATCCTTACCTCAATGGCCTCAGAATTTTTTCACCCCAGCTTCCAGAGGATTCTCATCCACAACAGACGGCGAGCGCACTTCAAACTCGGGGTCCGACACTGGCACTCCCGTCAGCAACGTGCCCAACCCGGCTTGGCGGATCGGGGCCGGCGCCTTCAACCCCGAGCTCAAGCTTGGGTCCAGCGACGACGACATGGAGCGTGACGGCGATGACGACGATATGAAGGATAACCAGTCCAACGAGGACATGGACGCCGCGGTGCAGTCGAAGCTGTGCCCACGCGGCCACTGGCGCCCCGCAGAAGACGATAAGCTCCGGGAGCTCGTCTCGCAGTACGGTCCGCAGAACTGGAACCTGATTGCTGAAAAGCTTCAAGGTCGATCAGGTAATTGGTTTCCCCAAAAATCCAATTTTCTTTAATCCTAGTTTACTAGTTACCCTGATCATTAATCTACAGAATCCAAACACATCATCCTGTGTTCTGATCTTTGCTAGTTTAAGTGGTTATCAGAAATTTGAGTGGGCTGGAGGTATCCGGAAAAACATTGTCAGGAGTGTCACAGTAGCTCGTTTCCTCGTTTCTCTCGCGCGAGGGAATGCGCAAGTGGGAGAATAATGATCATTCTTGGGCTTGAAGGAGGGAACTTGGGGGAATGGGTTGTGTGACACCACCTAATGGTTAAAATGCAGTGTTTTGAGGAGTGGGCTGCGATGATTAAGGAAATTATTTAGGAATGTAATGGATTGATCGTCGGCTATTGTTTGATTGATGTGGATGAGATGAGAGAGATGACTAATATTTGTTTGATTTGGTGTGATTGGTTTCGGTGCAGGGAAGAGTTGCAGACTGCGATGGTTCAATCAGCTGGACCCGCGCATCAACCGGCGGCCGTTCACAGAGGAAGAGGAGGACAGGCTGCTGGCGGCGCATCAGTTCCATGGAAACAAATGGGCGATGATCGCGCGCCTCTTCCCGGGCCGGACCGACAACGCCGTGAAGAACCACTGGCACGTTGTCATGGCTCGCAAATATCGCGAGCGCTCGCGCGCCTACGGCCGCCGTCAGAAGGCGCAGATAAATCGCCGCCAAGGAAACAAAACTCGCAGCACCGCCACGACCCCAAGCGGAACTCCCAACCACCACCATTCTACTGACTCCCTCACGGCGTGGATTGAGAAGTACGCATCGCAAGCCACCGCGGGCCAGGGCGGTGAATCGGACCACGCCTCAGGCACTCCTCCGGGCGCGCCCAGTGCCGTCATCAACCCCCGCTCCACCGCGTCGCTCTCGGGTACCAGTACCTCCCCTACCTCGCTCCCCACTAGCACCTTCAACCCACAGCTTACTCATCCACACCACCAACATCAAAGTAACTCGCCCAGAGGCGCCGCTTTGGAGGAAGTCTCGTCCAAGATGCCAACCATGCCGATGTTTTCAGCCCCGCCATTGCTACCCAAGCCAAGCCAAGCAGGTACTTTCGTCATCCTTACCCTTGCTCATGCATCGAGTTCCCATGAATCATGGCTTGATCAAATATTGGTTATCTGAACTTGAAGGAGTTGGACTCAACAAAGTTTTGCTATAAGTTCCTCCGACAGTCATAGTACTATTTTATCGATGATAGAATGAGTGGAGGCCATTTCAAGTTGGAAAGATGGGGTTTCCATAAGTTGATCTTGGCTGATCTCCTTTAAAGAAGTTGGCTGCTTCGGATCACGAACTATTGCAATGAAATGATCAATGTTTTATCCCTCTTTAGTTTGGGATCTACATCTACGAGGATTTCAGATTTGAATCTTATCTTATGTTTTTCGCTGTGCAGATTCTAGGCCGGTGTTCTTGCCGATGGAGGGTCAGATAAGCTCTGGGCTATTAACGCGAGCCGCCGAAGCGGTTGCGGAGAAGGGCGCACTCCAAGTGCTACCTCAAGGCAACCTGTTTGCGGGATGGAGCCCCTCCCTACCGATTCCATTCGGACATAGCCAGACGAATACCGGCGAAGAAATGTACAGAAATTACAACCTCGGAGCCCCACGAAGCAACCAGTATGATGTTACTCGTCCCCTGGCTCGCCCCACTTCAGCGCCGGTATTCTCACGAAGCCAGGACACCAGTATGGAGCTTCACAACTGGTCGATGCCAATTCATCAGCAGCACCAGCGGCACGAATGGCTGTGCAAGGACAGCAGCAATTCTCTGAGACTGGGCCCTTCTTCCCTTTCAGAAGAGATTTCTATCTCCGAGGCTGCACCTGATCCCGCCCCGGTTGCCTTCATCGATTTCCTGGGCGTGGGCGCAGGCTAAAGGGGACCCAAAGTTTTGTGTGTGTTTGATTATTTTCATGTACAGAGGCTGACGTTCAATTCTTGTGAAAAAGAATTAATTTTGGGCATCATCAGAAAGGCGCCATAAATCCATTTGTTTTCTAGTAGTGTATGATCATTTGTGAAGGAAGAGCTGCAAAGTGAAGTTGGAGAATCAGGGCGTGGCAGCGGTTCAATCCCTATTGAAGTTCCGTGGCAGCCGGTGCCCTGAAGCCTTGGCAGCAGCCATTTTGAAGATCAAGCGCCTGATGAGAGAGGAGCCCAATTTTCATGTTTTTGTCGGCAATTTTTGAGAATTTTCCAACTCTATCTCAGGCTTCGTGCGGAGGAAATCGACTTCAGTTTTTGCAATGTATGCATACTGTCATTGAACTGTAGGTAAAGGCTTTTACCTGGAAGGATTTACAATTTAGCAGTTTATTCTCGTACATAACTAGGAGTAGTGAATCTGAAGTGGGTTGTAAGTTGGCAGGCAGGCCAATTGACAACGTGCTTTGGTTATCTTCAGGCTTGCAGTAAGTACAAACCTCTTTTGTAAAGATACACACGTCTTGTACATTGGACATGCTAGTAGCCAATTTCATGGGACTTGAGAGACATGATTCTGATCGGAAATTGTGAGAAAGAAACCTAGAGAGAGTGAGAGAGAGATAGAGAGAAAGGAAAGACCTTGATTAATTCTTGCTGCACTATGCGCCGAGGTTGACAATAATTTTAATCGATTCAAGAGAGATGGAAGGACCTAGCTGCGCTGGATGCAGGATCCAAGCGCTGCAACCAAAATGTTGGGCCCTCTCTTTTTGAGTTCATTGAGGCAATAAAGATGATACGTGTTCCTTGAAATATAATTGTGTGTCAATGTCTTGATCTGGTTGACTTCTTTCAAACATCACTCAAGTTGAATCGGATTAATGATTTATTCCGACCTTCTGTTCTGGAATGTTGTGCCGATCAGTTTTTAAGTACAATCGCTGGTAACGTTGTTTAAGGCTGAGGCAGGTATAAGTTACACAGACCCAACTTTCCAGGAGTAAACCGACTCATGTCAAAAGTTACCATGGTTTAGAAGTTAGAACTGTTTGACATGAGATCTTAGTATTAATTATCATTTTGTCTAACCTAACTTATAACTGTCAGGCTGTGACAGCCATTATTGGTGTCCAGTGCTCGTGTAAACTAACCCTTGTCCCAGAGCTTACATTGTTCAACTAATATTATGTAGCTGTAGGTTTGAGATTGTGCTGATCATGTTTTGATTGAGAGAATTGATTCAATAAGTTGACTTTGCATGCACTGCTCATGCCAATCAAGCAGCAGCGCAGCTGAACTAGTCCATCACACTCTTCCTCACACGGTTACAGTTCCAGTAATCTCGAGTCAAGAGTAACCTAGATGGGGCACAGATTAGCACCGAAACTCATCTTTGAATCACAGCCTAGAACGTAAATCCTGGTCATATACTTTGGCAACATCGCTTCTGTCAACATGCCGTTCCAACACTTCGCACTTGCCAATATTTTGCAAGCGTATTCTAATAGACCACTGTATGAGTTACAACACTAGTACTCATGATCTTGTGTAGCAATTATTCAATACGAGGTTTCATAATTAGTGGGAGGTGGGATCTGTTGATTAACACGTTGGATTAACGATCCAAAGCTTCTGGTTTGTCATGAGTCTCAGACTTCCGCTGCAAAGTGATGCTCGTAGAGAAAAATCTGAAGGTCATGATCAAGCAGCTTCCTGCTCAGGTTAAGCAAGAAATCCATGACCACATACATATAAATTCATAGCCATCATTAAATCATCAAATGTTAGTTCCAGTGTCCAGTCCTTTTGCGTGAGACTACAGTTACAGATTACGAAGGGTCGTCATTAAGTTACATCAGCCGGCTAGTGAGTACGAGCACCTCCAGTGATCAACCTGTACCCCATGCTGCAGTGCAAGACTTGTCCGTCTTATTGAGATAAATCTTAGTTACTGCCATTTTGTGTATGTTTGTTACTATCAGTTAAAATCATCAGCTCAGAGATCATCTCTGATCAGGCTGCTCTCCGGTAATAACAGCATTGACAGTCTACCCCAATTGATCACTTCCGAGCTTCACTTATTGTTGATCAGTTGCCATTGAACACTGCCTTAGTCTTTGTCTTCACCTTGTCTTCAGTAATAACAGGATTGACAGACCCAATTCATCACTGAATCACATAATTGTTCAGTGCCCATTGAATTACACTGCCTTGTTTTTCTTTTGTCCTCACCTTGTCTTGGCGCCAGTTCCTAGCTGCACGTACAAAGTGGAGCATGCTGGACTAACGAAATACAAACGAGTAAGTTGCAGAATGAGGATCAAGCAATTATACAGTACAAGTACTGAGAGATCGGAAAAATCAGAGACACATGATGAGTAATAATTACTGGACATATTTACAGTACTGCGAAAAAGCAGCTTTGGGTGGTTTATTCCAAATCGTGCGGTGAGATGATATTAACCGTAGTCGCAAAATTTTGGTTTTAATTCAGAGAATTTCCTGGTCAACTTTTTTTTTTGCAGTCAGGGAGCAGAGACAAGTACCGTAGTAAGTACATCCTCGACAGTCGAAGATTGTGTCCAGACTACTCCAAAGTGCAGGTAGGATTCTGGGAATTTACTTCTTTCCAGCACACACATGTGCAGCTTCCACAGCTCTGCTGTAAGTGGAGCGGACTGGATCAAATTCACTGTCAGCGAAGCGCTTTGGAAGATCTTGTTCATTTCGACTCAAATGAAATGAAAGCATAACTCATTTCATTGCAAAAACCTGTGAACAGATTTTTGAGAAATGCCAGTCATAAACATTAGCGAATTTTCTACTGTAGGTCGTCTGGGTGAATCTGATTCAAGTTTGAAGGCACTTGAATCGGAATCAACAAGCTAAAACTCACTACCATCTTCTTGGCTAACGTATTCCATCTGACCCTCTTGTCGTAATGAATAAATAAAGCATTCGCATTATTTTTTCCTTCAGCATTTCACAGTGCCAAATTTTAAAATTGACATTCCAGAGCAAGGGGCAAAATCCCCTGATTTGTTGCAAAAAAAACATATAAAAATGGGCATTTCACTGAGCTGATTTTACTGTTGGTGCCCGCTTATATTTGGACCTTGTGCCAGCCTGGTGAGTACATAATTGCCAGAGCTTCTTTTGAATCCTTACTGTGTGTGTGATGTAGTGATTGCAGCTTCAGCGAGCCAATTTTAGGCTTCAGGAATCACGACGCATCTTTGGAGATAAGTTACCGAACAGGGAAAGGGAAGCTCGCAGTGGCTCACAACAGAAAACAGTCCGAAAAAGTCAGAGAAAAGATCAGAATCGGGCTCAAGACAAATCAATAAAATACAAAAAAAAACTGGTCACAGTTACAAACTTCATTTATGTAACAGTTGTTGTGAAGAAGAAGATAAAACAATGAAACAAGAATTCGTCTTTTTTAACGAAACAGTTGTTATTTGTTACCCAGAGTTGCAGACTGCATATGACGCTGAATGCGTTTCACTTCGATAAATTGTAAGTATAACTCATTTTCTTTTTCTTTTTCTTTTTTTCCTTTTCAGGGGGAAAAAAAGAGTATTACCTCTTTGATCAGAGCCAGTTCGGGTAGTGCTACTGAAAAGCCACAATTGAAATTCTATGTAATGTAGGTCACATTAATTGGAGCAATCTATATTATTTGAAAATTGAAAACAAACTTTTTTGACACAATTTTTGACTAGGTCCACATACTCTAACTTTGTTTTCCTTAGTTTTTTTGCATTATGGATTTTGGGGTTTTTGGTGCATGATAAAGAAGACTAAGTTAGCTAATTGTATTAAAAAAA
Source organism: Ceratodon purpureus (assembly GCA_014871385.1). Lineage (NCBI taxonomy): Eukaryota > Viridiplantae > Streptophyta > Bryopsida > Pseudoditrichales > Ditrichaceae > Ceratodon > Ceratodon purpureus. The sequence goes on along the minus strand of CM026430.1, from coordinate 6,586,644 downwards.
ATTACAAACTAAAAACAAGTGTAGCATGCTGAAAACAATATTTTTCTTGAGTTGAATGCAACAGAATGCTAATTCATATTTCTTTTTTAGAAATTCCATTATGTGGTAAAGTCCCAATCCAAACAGTCAAAGTAAAGATTGATGTTCATACTTTTAAGTGAAAAAAGAAAAACCTAAAATAACAAATTTTTTAACTTTTATGAAGAAAAGAAGAAGTGTTTTTAGTACACTGCCCGAAACGGTGAGAAAAATTTGATATTTTGTGGAGTGAACCTTTTGTACTGAAAGAAGTTTTATTTTGGAAAATCTCAAAGATGACAACATTAAGAATTTATAGAAAAAATCTCAGAGATAATAGATATATTTAGCATGGTTGTCTAATTGACAAAAAATATAGATTTACTCAAAGTCCTTGCTACGGCAAACATTCACAAAATGTTTCAAAAAATCCCGACTTAAATTGAAGTCACCAGTACCTACCTAAGTTTTAAAATAGTCCCCAATGGGCTATTTGTCCTTTAAGGGTTAATGTGGGTCATTTTCTTTGAAAATCCCATATTATTTATGCTATGTTATAACCCCCACTATTTGGCAACCTAATTTAGAACAAGTTCTTAAAAATAGTGAATTAATATACAAATTAAAAAACCAAATTATTTGAGACTGTTGAGCATATTTTATGCAAGCTCGTTTCATTGAGCTATACATCATTTGTACCAAATATAATATCTTTTACCATGGTGCCTCTCTTAACTTCCAAAGTTCTTTGGGACCAAAATTTGGTTTAGATTTTAAATGGTAAATATTTTAACTATGACTTTGAACTTTATAATCTCCTAATTTGTGTTACAGATGACTTTCAAGATTAACCCCTAAGGGACAATCTGCCACATTTGGGCTTTTTTGGAATTTGGGCATGTACCTATGAATGCAATTTATATCAGGATTTTCTGAAATTCTTATTGAAGGTGGGCCGTTTGGAGATCTTTGTGTGGGTATTTTTATTTTTCAATTCCGGCATCGGGATCAAAAGTTATGAAGGTTTAAGTGTCAAACGCTGCTCGTTGGGCAGCTGCTGAATTTTTCTAAGCCACTGTGAATGCATCAAATATTGCCCAAAACTACCCAAAACTGCCCAAAATCTGCCCAAAGACGAAACTTTGAAATTCCACCAAAAATTGAGATTTTGATATTTTTCAAAAATAAAAATTTCTATGTATAGAGAAGGCAGTAGAGCATGTTTCCACTGTTTGGATTTTTAATCCAAATTTTTTTCATATGCTATTTTTATTGTCCAAAAACGGCATGTGTTTGTGAATTACAGTATACCCCTTAGCAGAAAATGATTTTTTTGGCAACTTTCCACAATTTTTTTGAATATAATTTTCTTCACACAATTAGCTAACTTAGTCTTCTTTGACGTGCATCAAAACCCCCAAAATCCATAATGCAAAAAAAATGGTTTTTTGGGCCTTTAAAACTCTGTTGTCCCCTTTTTTTGCAGGGAAAAAAACTTGTTTTTTTTCAACTTTGAACGTTACGATCTTGCAATTGGCGAAGAATGAATGTGTGAGATGTGGTGGACATGTAGACGTAGAAGTTAGCTACAAGATCTTACGGTTAGATGTACTAAAAAAAACCCCAAATTTGCAAAATCCACCTTGCTTTGAAGAGGGGCTGTTTTGAGGCAATTTTGATGAAAAATACCCTCAGAACTTTAGGGGTTAACATGTAGTTTTGTATACAGAGTAAACTCAAGATACTACACCTACAAACCATACAAAGTCACAACTTTTAGAATTCAACATCTTGCTATTAATAAAAGTATGTTTTTAATAAATTTTCCCTAAAACACCAACAAAATTTAGCAATTAAAAGGGTGATATTAGGTAAATGATCACATTCACGTCTATTGTCACACCTCCAATATTTTCTAAATGTAACAACCAACCTAAGTTATGGAATTTTAAAATTTTAGATTTATTATTGTTTTAATTTTTGAGCAATCTACTTTCGTTGAAACTTATAATCCACTAAGAGTTAGTGGATTATAAGTTTCAACAAGAGTGAATGCCAGCTAGGGTGAAAACAGAGGTAATTTGTAAACCTTCAAGTAACCCCTTTTGGGGGATTTCTCCATTTTGCTAAACGAACCTTCCATGGCGTTATTTGGTGCTCAAGACTCCTATTGGGTTTTCAAGTGAAATTCCTCCTCCGGAAAAGACCCAGACAACATGGACATGGACATTTTAAAGGATGACATGGGCATTACGTAGGAAGAGCGCATGCCCATGGGGGCTCCTGGGTACGGATGTCGCCCTTCACTTAGGACGGGCGTCGCCCGCACCCTCCGCCTCGGGCACCCTCCCAGCCACTGAGCCCCGCCGAGCAGGGGCTTGTCCTTTACAATATTGAAACCTGCCACAGTCCAATGGCAGAGGGCACTGCTTCCAAGCCTTGCAACAAGACCAGCCAAAACATCTAGAAAGGCACTAAGTTAGATGGCGTATAAGTTAGAAGGGCAGCTTGCCCGGAATTCCTGGTGCTCCTTCCCAACAGCCCAAACAATTTGTGGAATTTCATTCTGCGATTGTGGAGAATCAAATCCTCTATATTAGAAATCAAACAAAGACATAACGAACATGACTTGTGCATATCCCAGCCCCCTTTCTTATCCAGTCATAGTACATACCCCTTAATAGCTGTCCCTTATGTTTTATTGTCTGGCCGTTTGTAAGCACATGGAACTGCACATCTGGTATATCCACCAGGATTCCTGAACCACAGAGATTAGGGTGCTCTTGTGCATGTAACTTTGATTTAAAAACTTATCACCCATCACTATATATACATGCACATACATGTAAACATTTTTTCCCCAAGTGGTTCCAAAAATAAATTAAAAACCTCTCGGAACTATATTTCATCCATGATAAAGGCCGGGTTTTGGTGATTTTTATGTGATTTTTTTTCGCATGCAGCATGGCTTTCATGTGGAACTATGCATGGTTTCGCAAAGATGTCAACTCTAAATTTGCAAACGTTCAGGTTGGAGTAAAGGAATGGCTATATGATTATCTGTGCATGCATGGCTGGATGCAACCACATTCTCTCTTATGCTGGGAACTGTGGTGATAAGAGGAAAGTTGAAATCTGAGTGGAGTATGCTTGACTTGGTCTAAAGGGCTATGATCGAGTTGAGAGGCTGAATGTCTAAATGTTACTCCCTCTGCCCCATAATGACTTTCTCGTAGGTTCTCTCAAATCTACTTGTGGAGGTAGATTTTAGAGAACCTACGAGAAAGTCATTATGGGACAAAGGGAGTAGAACGTATGAAAGTGAGGGATGATCGAGTTGAGAGGCCGAATGTCTAAATGTTAGACCGTATGAAAGTGAGGGTCCAGAGTCATGGGCTCTAAAAGTATATTAAAATATAGAAATTGAAGTCTTTAGTTGGTTATAGTGTGAAGTCCAAAAAGAGTCTTGTTGAGTATTCAAAAATTCATGGAAAATTTGAAAGGTTATAAACTGGATATTTGAAAACTCAAGAGCTTGCCCATTTTGCTTATTGGTCTCATGAATTTGTTTTTTTTTTCCTCTTGTAGATTTGAACCTAAAGTTATCAGTCAATTCTAAGATGTTTTGGCACATCATAGAACTTTAATATATTCATGTGTGTATCTTCACAAAATGTATGTCTTAATATGAATTTTAATTTTCCTTAATCATAAAATTTTTACATCAAATAAAATAGAATTACTGTTTACTAATTCTATCATAATGTAAATCACTTTGAATATATAACTATTTTGAAATAGAAGAAGATGTATAAGTTTTTTATCCTATTGTCATGTAATATCTTATGAAAATTTAGGTGCATCGGCTAGATGTGCCAATGGTTTGGGGTTGCCAATAGGCCATTGCATAATCTAATGATCTAGTAGTTTCATCTATGAATGTACTCTATCAAGGTACTTTTGAAATAAAAAATTAGTCCAAGGTTCCAAATAACATGGATTGAATAGAATTATAAAATAATTAATCCCTAAATGCCTAAACGACCAAAAATTGGTCGATCTCATTTTTCCAAGTTTCATAAATGTCATCCAAATGACAATTTCTCATCTTTTTTTTCATGTTGTAAAGTTGTATAAGATCTGTCTAACCTCATTGATGAATTCTCAAAATGATAATTTCATGAATTTTGGTGCCTCCCGAAAGTACGAAACATTAATACCATGTGTGTATTCAAAAATTCCTTAAAACACATGGCTAAAACACAATTTTGACTATTGGAATGATTTTTTTGCATTTGAGGTAAACTAATGAAATGTAGCTTAGCAAATATATTTCCCAGTCCAATTTGAAATTTTGAAAAATACATAAAATTGAGTGATTTATAGTTGGTATAAGATGAAGGGGTATAAGCGTGGCTACTTCTTGATTTTCCACGGTTTTAGGTTTTTTCATCATATTTTTGGATTAAAACATAATTTTTCAGCACGATAACTATAATAAGGTTTTTGGTTGTCATAGACATCTATGGTAAATATTTCGTAATTTTTTCGTATGATCTATATTTGATATGAATTGTTTTTGTTTTTTTTGTTTTGAAAATTTATATTAATTACATAATGAAACCATTAATTTTGATAATATTATTGCTTGTAGATCATATGTGTATCTATCTAAGAAAAACTAAAAATTCATATTTTACATGATTTATAGTGGCAAAATAGAGCATCCAAAGTCAAAGTCTATTTCCGTGGTCATAGGCTTAGGCATTTGGGGGTTATGTTTAGTTTTTAATTTAAAATAAAAATTTAAAAATTTAAACTTATTTGTTTTTTTTGTAATGTAAGAAGTATAAGTTGAAATGTACACTTTGCAAAATATATTTAAGCGGTATAAAACTTTATTTATATCACACTATGAGTTATTTTACCTTAAAATCAGAATAGTTCTGAAGATGTTATCTTTGTCAATTAAATTGAAGTATGAAATCATTTACCATGTCATGCCACAATTTACTTAGTAGCATGTCTTTTATAAGTAATGTAGGGCATTGGAAAATAAGGCCATTAAATTTTAGGTAGATATAAATTAGGAGCAAAAGAATTGAATTCTAGGAAAAAAGAATTAGTACGTTTAATCCCTAAATCATTAACTCAACAAAAATGGTATGATTTAGGGTCCAATCATACTCTCCATAAATCAATCTTTATAGAATGAAGCCATAATTTTGGCATAATATAGACAATGATCATATCTTTCTAAGAAGACCATTCATACTTCAAAATTCTTCATACTTTAAAAGGTATCCGTAGTCAGGTATTTGTTAGTCACTTGTATTCTCATTATTTTTTTAATTAGTTTTTTTCTTACAAATAAAATAGCCTCTAATATATCTCGTTGGCTTATATATTATAAGTAATGATAAATATGATAATATGGGTAATTTTTTGCTTTATGTAATAATAGAGGTCTTTTAAATGCTTTCTATGAGATAAATAGCCTTCCAAAAAATACCTCGCCACTGCACGTGGGTCCCCAAATATACAGGAAGTGTCCCCTAAGGTTCAAAATTATCACTTAATAACTAAGGCTACGCAATGTTACGTTGACAAAAATCATAATTTTAAAATTTGAATATAAAAAATAAAAGGTAATTTTATAATTATTTGAATATTTTAAAATCTTTTAAATTATATTTATATATTTTTTATGTTTTTTAAATATTTAAATTTTAAATTTTAAATAGAATAAAAAGGCTTAAATTAAATTCAATGTGATGCTAAATCCATTATAAACTAAATAGATTTTAAACATATAATAACATATATAGATCACATACATTAAAGTTCTATATTATGCTTAATTATAAAAATACATATTTATAAATCACAAAAAAAAAGTATTACAATTCAAATTGAATACGATTTAAATTCTTGCATGTTTATGAAATTGAGCCCACTTATACCTCTTCTTATTGTATGTTCAAGTTTTTATTTTTCAAATCCATGCCTATTTTTAATAATAAGAAACTTGATAGAATTATAGTCTTTGAAAACTATAGTTTATACAATAAGTGATCTTTGGTTTAGTTTGCTTCAAAGGTGTTTTTGGCTGGAAAGTTTTAAAACATTTATTAAATTTTAACACTTTGTCATATGTGTTATATAGTCTTGTACCTTTCTATAAAAATAAGCATTTGTTTTTTCCAGTTGCACGCACCTTGTATACTTTTAAATTTTTTAGCGTTCAATATCCAAACAATGGAAATTTGAGGGTGTCATTCATGTTGGTACGCTCATGAATGACACTCAATGCGGACATTGGTCATGTTGGAAATGTTTTTCTTGGTAGGGATGATGCATTATGAAGAGCCAAAAGATTGCATCTGGGAGGTTCAATAATTTAAGAGAAAACATGGAGATTTGCTTTATAAATGTTTTGAAGAAGTTCAGTTTTGCGTGCTACACATTAGAGCCATGGCTCGACACTTTGTTGGACCTTACCAGCTCAAACGATTAGCGTGTCAGTGCATCAAACGCTTTCGTGCTTCCCATAGCCTTTCGTAGAAGAATTTGACAGGTATGATTTCTTTATGTTTGAATTAAATCATTGGTTGCTTGATGTGGAGATCAATGTCCGGTTAGTTGGCTTATTAGGTTTTATTTAGGATTGCAAATTCCTTGTGGTTATTAACCACTAAAATTCCAAGCCCTGTTTTTGCCAATTTCCACCTCTAAAACACTGATTTTAGAGGTTGTATTTCACATTGAATCAAAGGCATGGTGAAATTTTCAGAATTTTTGACCAAACGGATCTCAAGATAATAAGAGACAAACATTTTTTAAAATTTTTATTTTTATTTTTATTTTTTAATTTTTCTGTTTGCTACATGCCCAGACGTGTTTGTACACTTTGAAATTCAATAGCTGAATTCCTATGTCCAACCAAAATTGACAAATTACATACATATGTAGGGCTTAAAGTTGAGATTATGAGGAAAAAAAAAAAAAAAAAAAAAAAATTGGCTTGGAAAAAAAAATCAAGAACAATTTCAAAGTTTGATCAAGCTGATATGGTCTGATGAAATTTGGTCACAGTCTGATGAGTTGGCCACAGTCTGATGGGATGGTGGACATGCATGGTGGATGGTATGTCCATAAGTTGAGATTATCACAAAAAAAATCAAGCCCAACATGCGTCCATAAAAAGCTGCCACAATATTCATTGGTAAGAATTTACAACATCATTATCTGCCCACTTGGTTGGAGTCAACTTTGATTATGTCTTGTAATCACAAAAAAGAACCAAATGCAATGAAATAAAGTACCTCCAACAGTGTGATTAATTGAATCTATAATAAAAATGGTGTCAAAAAATATTATAAATTCCAATTTGTGCAGCCAATTTATGCAGCCCAAAGTACATGTGACCCTATTTGGATTTTGTGGAACTTTAGGGATTTATATTGTATTGTTGGTTGACATACGGTTCAAACAACCTTTGAAGTTTCCAACTCCAATTGATTTTTAAATATTGTTTGGAATAACTTTTGCAATAGCCATCTATATAATCTATATAACTTTAGAAACAACCTTTTAAGTTTCCAACTCCAACTTCAATTTTTTAAATTATTATTATTATTATTTTTTATTTTTCACGACCATATAGGACTAATAATACAAAGGATATGACGACGACTATGACGACTATGACGATTATGATTTTTATTCAATAATTTTCCCGGTTAAAATCTTCTCCGATTTCGTCGTTGATGGAATGTTTGAATTTAGCTTAATTTTTTCAAAACAATATGAGTCTAAAGTAAAAACCCTTCATGGTAAAATGATTACAAATATTCATAACACTATGGAATCTTGAAGAGACTTGCATTTTACCACAATATTTTTTTTTGGTGGAAATCCCATTTAACCAGTTTCATTGGAAGTGCTCATTAAATACCATACAACCATAGTACTTTAGCACAAAAAACAAATTAAAAATAATCAGATATATATATAAAAAAAATTAATTTTACTATATATCTAAGACACAATTGTTTATAGCCACCATAATGAACCTACATAGTTAAAAAAAATGAGTACCAGTCTACTTGATTAATTTTGCATCAACAAAATTGTTATAGCTTCCAATTAGTTTACAATAAAATAGTACCAAGAGAATTCATAAACAAATCTTTAAGTATAAGGAAAGAACAGAGGTTTGGAAAAAACACATACATTAAATCTAAAAGAAGGTTTCTTGTTGAATTGGACAAATGTACAAACAAGTGTTCTTATAATATAGATATCTGGTACAAATGAAAAATTCAGCACTAAGTCTTGAAATTATTCAAATTAACATCTGGTAGAAAATTCCATTGATTTAATTTGATATTATGTATCAATTAAATATATCATTAATCTAGTATCCTTCTAATAAAAGTAATTAATAAATCCAAAATCTAAGAAAATAAAAAAAGGATCAAAAGCATTTCCCAAACTGTGACTAAAATTCACCTTTACTATATGTAAGTTGTTTGTAAAATCACCAATCGCCCTGACTATAAACCTCGCCCTCACAAAGTGGGCCCTCCCCTCCCTGGTTCTATTTTTAGGTAAATATTATATTTTTATGGTATCTGGTACCCCAAATTAGTAGAGGGCGACCCACTTAATTATTTTTAGTTTGTTTATGTATTTTTATAATTTTGATTTTAATTTTTTTCATTAACAAGCAAAATATAGGAGGCTTTTTGCCCTTGCGATAAACCTCGCCCTTGTCTTAATGACGAGGGCCCCCCAACCAGGGCTGTCATTGGAGGGGGCAAAAAGCCCCCTATATTTTGCATGTTGATGAAAAAAAAAATTAAAATTTTAAAAAAATTTAAAAAATATATAAACTAACTAAAATTAATCTAGTGGGTCCCCCCAGGCTAATTCGGGGTCCCCGGTTTCATTAAAAATAAAAAAATTACTAAAAAAGGGCCGCAGGGACCCTAAAAATAGATCAGGGAGGAAAGGAGAAAGGGGAGGAGGAGGGGGATGGCCCGCCTCGTCATTAAGACGAGGGCGAGGTTTAGAGCGAGGGGGCTTTTTGCCCCTCCAATGGGAGCCCTGATTGGGGGGCCTCGTCATTAAGACGTGAATGAGATTTATCGTTGGGGGGCAAAATCGTTGCCATTCTCACACAAATCATTCGTCCAGCCTCTATGATGTCCTGCATCTCCAGGTCCTACACTTACCATTGCTTGTTACATCAATAACAATATGTACCAGGTAATGGATTTAAGGGCCTCCTCCTTTGGCTCTACAATCGAATTTTTTGCTTTTACATAGACCCAGTAGATGGAAGGATGTTCTACCAATTATGTTTGCGGACGTACACCAAAGTTTGGATGCAGACTGGACCATTACAATTAATCTGGACCATTTTGATTACAAGGCTTTCATGGTAAATGTTCTCTACAGGAGCTCCGATTATCCTCAAGCATCAAACCAGCTTAATTCACATTGCATTGCAGATCGAGTGTCCATATAGAGTAGCTCAAACTCTACTTCAACATGAATACGGTACTACCAACATTTAGACTTGCACTAGGAAAACCCATTCACTAAGAATACCCTTGTGCAATATTGTTTAGGCAGCCACACTAAGTAGAACTAAACGGTTACTAGTGGCTCAAAACTTGAAGGAAAACGTTATGTGCTCCAGTTGCGTAACGATTCAGAAAGATAATAGTGAAGGGCGGTCTGTAACGGTTCTCCTTCACAAACAGCTTCCCGATCGAATGAGACGATTTGGGGAATGGCTATACGATAATGTACTGTATCTACCGGATCAGAAATAATACTACCAAACACATAGTACATTAAAGTTCATTTAACACATCATCACCGAAAACAATCAGATTGATGCCAATTTGGTGTAAGAGCAACCCATTAAAGAATAACTACCGATGTAATCAGATTTCAGGAAATAGGAAAGAAATTCATATTTCAGGAAGTGGAAACCTATTCCGTCAAAAACAAAAAAACACATTCCCAGCCTTAAATGAGGTAACCTAACAACAACCAAGAAGCCCGATCGCTGTCCTCCCATACCCATCACGAGAAAAGCACATCACAAACAACCCAACCGTTACACGATCATAAAAAAAATACAGCCACAGAATTACCTCATATATATGCCTTGATTTAGCAACCAATAAAATGATACATTATATGGTTATAAACCATATACACAACCTGACATTCATTTCTTGCAGCCTTGCAAGTTACTGCATATACCAGCCATAACCTATACCAATCTATATGGGAGCACAACACAAGGAAACTTCTAGACGTACGGTAACCTGTGCCTAAAAATTAGAATCCGCTGACAGGAGTTTCTTGTTTTCTACTGTTGCTGCATCTGTTGTTGAATTAGACAACAGGCGCAATAACAGTGGCGGCAACAACAACAAAAAACAAAAAAACCCAACGCAGTCCGTAACCGAATTAACATTCCGAGTTGCAAGCAAACTCCAATAAAACACGGTCGACTACATTTACTCCCAAACTCGCAAGCAAACCTAAAAGACATCCCGACCTAAATATGAATAATCATGGAATTCCATGTTATAATACCACACATCCATTGACAGTAAATTGAGAAAAAGAGTTACTACATACTCTAATATAAAAAGCATAGAAAAAAAACATCACATGAGTTACATTACCACATGACATTGACATGACGATGCTGAAAGAAACACGCACTTGTCATTGTGATTTCATATATCCGCCACACATCCAGGACATCCCCGATGATGCACCGGAAAGCTAGCATGCATAGTGCTAATGCCAATTCCCTACCCGGAGTACCCGAACTCTCTAGTTCCTGTTCCTGTCCCTGTTCCCCTGGAACCCGCCCACTTGCGGCTTGAAGAAACCTCCCGCAGCGGGAGCAGCCTGCTGCACCACGCCTGGAAGCTGGGGCATGTTCAGGTGCGCCAACAACTCAATAGTCTCACGGTCTACCTCGATGACATCGGTCTTGATCGCAGACTCCTCAGGCACGAAGTCCATACGCCTCTCGCGCTCCTCCTCCTGCAGCTTCAGGGAGATACCGCGCACGGGTCCCCTCTGAATACGCTTCATCAGATGCGTAGCAAACCCCGCAATCTTATTCCGCAGCCGCTTGGACGGAATAATCGCCACCTCCTCGGCAATCTTCTTGTTGGTCTGGAAATCCAACGTCATGCGAGAGTAGTACCTCTCGATCATCACCCGAGAGGCCTTCTTCACGGTCTTCGTCCTTACACGACCCTGCAACCCCACATCTCAGAAACCCTAATCCACCAAAACCCTAATCCACCATAATCCTAATCCCCACCCAAAAACTCAAAAAACCCAATGAGCAATTCCCTAAAAAAGAAAACACGGACCAAAAACTTACCATGATGAAAGCGCGAACGTTGAACCCAAACAAACAAAAGTCGAGACGCTGGGCCTTGAGCGCGAGAGCGAACACAAAAACGCTGCTGCGAAAGACTGAGCTTCTCGCCCTGCTAGGGTTTTGGGTCGAGCGAGACGACGCGAGGACGGGTGACCGTGGAGTGGGTTCGGGTTTGGGGGTACAGTGGATGACCCCCTCGGGGGGCCCAGAGGGGGATGAAAGGGGGTGGATGAAGTTAGGGCAGGAGGAGGGGGGATAGAGAAGGGAAGGGCGAGACGGCGAGGCTCTCTTTTCGCGCTCTGCTTGCTGGGTTGCGCCATCGCCACCGATCCCCCGGAGCCTCGCAGCTTTCGCAGCGCACTCCCAAGCCTGCCACCATGGTTCAGCGGTTGACATACAGGCGGCGTCACTGCTATGCCACCAAGTCTAACCAGACCCGCGTGGTCAAGACCCCTGGTACGTTCTCGCTTCCAGTCGGGCTTTGTAGGGTTTGGGTTTTGTAGGTTTGGATGGGAGGCTGAATGTGGAGATTAGGTTTTGATGTTGGTGGGAAGTGAGTTTGATTTTTTAGTGTGTTGAGTTTGGTCTTTGAGTGGGTGTTGATGTTTGGTGTTTTAAATTTTTCTTGGTGTGTATGTGTAGGAGGCAAGCTTGTGTTCCAGACTGCCAAGAAGAGGGCGAATGGCCCCAAGTGCCCAGTCACCGGGAAGCGCATTGCTGGGGTAAGTTAGTGCTGAGTCGATTATGCAGATGCTGTCTTGCGCGGATTTTGCATGTAGGGGTTTAGGGTTTAGGAAATCCTGGTTTTAGATGAAGGTGAGAGACGTTGTGATGGTGATTATGTTTTAGGGCAAAGTTTGGTGGAATATCTTGGGAGGATTTGGGGATATGAATTTGCATAGTGCCTTAGTAGGGTTTAGTGGATCACTGAATGTGATACTTTTTGTCATTATGGATGTGGAGATGAGAATACGTAAGGTGCTCAATGTGTTGTGATTCTGGAAGTCTCAAAATTGGAGTTGGAACTCTTTTCCGACCTTTTTTCAAGTAATGCATTGCAATTTCTAAGGCGAGATTCATCTTGTAACAGATCCCTCATTTGAGGCCCACCGAGTACAAGACTTCTCGCCTTCACAGGCACAGGAAGACTGTGAACCGCGCTTACGGAGGCAACTTGGCTGGCTCTGCTGTGCGTGAACGGTATGTGAATGAAATTCTCACTTTCTTAATTGTGTTGCGCTTTGCTTTGGTGCGAATGGCTTACCTATTGATTCGTTGGGTCGCTTCCACGTGGCATGATGAATACGTTGTGGTACTTATTTTGCTTGTGAACTCGTCTGGTAGTTGTTCTTTAGAGCATGCAACGAACCCATTCAATTTGTGTTTTGTGACTCAATGACTATCTCTTCTAAAATTTTACAGAGAGATAATATAGACCGTAATTTTGGCTAAGATTTTGATTCTTCCTGGTGTTCAGCATCATCCGGGCTTTCCTTGTTGAGGAGCAGAAAATCGTGAAGAAGGTCCTCAAGATCCAGAAGTCCAAGGAGAAATTGGCTTCCAAGACTCAGGCTTAAGTGTAATCGTTTTATGAAATTTTATGAGAACCATTTAACGACGGTTATTTAGTTTCCGGATTTTGTATTCTCCGATCTTCACTATCTGGAAGATTATTTCTGTTTTGAATTTTAATGTGGTTTTGAGTGAAGTTTCACTGAAGTACCTTCTCCAGCCAATTCTCGTCAATCCTTCAGACGTGGTGCTTTTCACTGTGATCGATGCAATGGTGCTCTGTTGCCCATCGATATCATGTTACAATGATGGTGCTTGATTTGACATGAAGTAAATAACTCCTCGTCACTGCGAACTCATGGGTGTGATTGAGTCCATACCCGGCTAATCGGTTCTGTTTCTGAAATAGCTATTTTGACTCTCTGATATGTCAGTAGCGTTACCTCAACTCCTCGAGCATTTCAATTAAACAGATCTTACTCAACTGGTGATTTGTATAGGCATAATGAATACATGATCAATCGAAATTACTGTATTATCATTTCCCTACTTTGGAGACCGTGGATGTGGCATCTATATGCAGAACTCTTCTGTGTCCTCGGAACTCAATCTCGAATCGTATGAGGCACTCAGAAGTTGTGACCAACGTGAACATGAAATCCCACAACTTGGCCACGGAGGTCTACCATTGATCATCATTGTCTTGATAAAAATTCTGCTGGAATGCGTTCCTGTGACAAGATGATTTTCGATTGTGCTGTGTGAATGCCCAGTGTTTTGGATATCATTTAACCTTGGCCAACTCGAAATTCTTACAGTACCACATCTTTTATCCAACCCCCAGGTCTTTACATTTGCTAAAGGGGCGAAAATCTGGTGCGACTGAGGGTGAAAATCTGTAGGAAAAAACCTCGCAAAGACCCAGTCTGATGTCTTTAAATAGAGAAAGGGAGGATGACGGCCGGCACCAAAATATCCACCACCCGAAATATTCCCCGGGCAGCGATTACGAGTAAAACTGTCGCCTTTCATGAGCAAAACTGGCGACTTCGATGAGAACATGCACAAGTAACTCAAAAAGCTTATCAACTTCTGTTGTGCTATTTTGGCATGTACCTCCATGCTGCAGATTGCTCCGCATGGCACAAGAGACAGACGCAAACGCAAAGAGAATCTTCTAGTGCAGGTGCTGCTGTGGATACATGATAACACCAACATCCTTGCTGCTGTTGATGATCTTCTAAGTTAGTTGTAGCTTAGCCTTCGTCTTAGTCTTCGTCTTCGTCCTTGTTGCAGTCGTTCACAAACTATGGCGTCCTCAATTGCCTCCCTGTCCAAGTGCGTCAGCCCAATCCTGGCTGAGCACAATGTGGGTGCACCGAACAAGCTATCCTCGTCTTTCTCCGTCTCCTCGGGTGCCGTCATCGGTGCTTACAAGCCGAAGTCCGTGAAGCTCGTGAGTGGCGCTGCATTCAAGGTGCGAGCTGCTGCTTCGGACTCTCAGGAGGCTGTCCGGGAGTTTGCTCTTCGTGGATTCCATGCCAAGCGGGCTCTCAAGGTTTGCAACTTTTGAACCGGTAGTCGAGAAAGGTGTTTGTGTGGTCTAAATTGCTGCTCAACCTTTGTTCGATTTTGTGTGGATATGGTGGTACTCTAAGCTTATTAATGGTATAGTTGGTTACCGTTGCCTCGTTGATTTTCGATGCATGTAACTTAATGTTGAAGGTTTTTGTGGAATGATTTTGGGCTACACCGTTAACTTCTTCCTGCTCCTTGATATTCTCTATTCGCCCTTGGTATAGTAGAATTGTTGTTAGAAACTTGAAAGCTTTGTGGATTTCTGAAATGTGAGGCTTGTGCATGGATTTTGGAGTTGAACATTTGTCACTGAATTGACCCAGTTTTTAGGAGTGGACGGATGATTCTGATTTCAGATCAACAATGTATATTTCTCGTTTGCTTTGGATTTTAGATGCATTGGATTATCAATCGATCGTAAAAACTTTGAAAGGTGTCTCACCTTCCTGGTGTTTTGAATTGCACTTTGAGGGTTTGTGAACTGACTGGGATTACACACACCACTGGAATATGAGAGTGCTTACATGTTAGTCCCTAATCTGCACATAGTAATGCAATCAATCAGTGGCCTCGTTCCTTTGTGGACTAAATCCAGAATTTGATTCGTGCAGGTGATAGCAGGGCTTCAGAACTTTGATGCCAAGAATGTTGCAGCGGTGGTTTCCGCCGCAGAAAAGGTAAATCCTCGAGTGTTCGTCATCTAAGAAGAATGTAGAATCTGCATTGCAAGGCCAAGGCCAAGAACAAACTTGTTTGTGTCCTTGAATTGATACAAAGAGTAAACGTTGGTTGGAGATGAAAGTAATATGACACCCTAATTGGTGGATTCCAGGGAGGAGCAACACACGTCGATATTGCGTGTGATCCAGAGCTTGTGAGGCTTGCAACAAGTCTAACTACTCTCCCGGTAAGCATAGAGAAACACATGAAGGCGCAAAAGTTCTTTTGCACAAATGAAACAACTTCATTTGATCTACGTCGCATTAATCTAACAATCATTATGATTGATTGTGGGCTTGTTTGGGAAACAGGTTTGTGTGTCATCAGTTGTTCCAGAAGACTTTGTTGCTGCGGTCGAGGCAGGCGCACACATGGTACAATCCTGGCCTTTAACTTACATGATGCAGGTTTGATGGCAGACAGAGAGGCCCAGAAATAGCTCACTAGCTGCCTGATGGTTTTTACCTGGGTATTTAGATGCAAATGGGATGTTCATGTATTTATTTTTGTTATCTTACAGATTGAGCTTGGAAACTATGATTCTTTCTACGAGAGTGGCCGTATTTTCGCCGCGTCGGAGGTAATCGTCCAACTCGAGTATCAACCATTCAGTGACGTGATGACACTAAAGCATGTTGTCTGGTTATTTGCATATCCTGGATGTTATGTCGGCAATTTTTTTTTTAGCCATTGTTAATTAGTGCACATTTGTAGACTCTCACCCTAGTTCTCATGAAGTAAATTTCAACTGATTTGAATCAGAAGCTACACATCCAATTCAAACTATAACTTTCCGCTTCAGTAATTATTTTCTATGATTGTGGCAGATTCTGGAACTTACTAAGAGAACAAGGGAACTGTTGCCAACAATCACTCTCTCTGTCACCGTCCCGCACACCTTGCCCCTCGACGAGCAAGTAAGTCTTCCATGCAGCTGAACTATGTACCTTTCGCCTGGAAAACTAATTCAGGTTTGTTGTCTTCTCAAACCGAGATTCATGAATTGACCTCGTTCCGGGAGAAAGAGGATAAAAAGGCAACACTAAAACCTGGAAATAATCTAAGATTTTTGCAGAAGGATGACGTGGAACTGTCACATGAGGCGATTAAATCCCATACGTATTGGTGATATCTCTAAAGCACAGTATATATTCCAACAGGAGTCGGTTTCTCTTCGTCTCTTCGGAGACATCTGATAAAATTGGAACGATACAGAGAAGATTAGCATGGCCCCTGCGCAAGGATGACACGCACAAATCGAGAAATGGTCCAAATTTTTTTCATGATTTTGATGAAACTGAAATCTGCAACATTTCTCACCGAATCCGGGGTGGCATGGTCAAGATGAGAAATGGTCTATGTTTTACGGGATTTTTCCTCTTTTTTTTTTTTTTTTTTTTTTTTTTTTTTTTTTTTTTTTTTTTTTTTTTTTTTTTTTTGTTGAAACTAACAGTATTTGTGAATCAGGTGAGCCTTGCTGAGAAACTAGAAGTATTGGGTGCTGACATTATTCAAACCGAAGGTGGCACAAGCGCATCACCTATCAGCCCCGGAATCCAAGGACTCATTGAGAAGGTGTGCCCAGCTTATGAACCTCTCTACCTTGCAACTATCAGATAAATTAATGCCCTGCTTTTGTGTGGGACAATCGTCTTTCTGACCCACTTCTGAAAGACTACAATCAAAACCAGAAGGCCCTCTGCGGCTGGTGAGGCCTGTCACCTCACTAGTTGGCAACGTTGATGCATACGGATAATCGAATTGGATAACCTGAGATATGGTTGTCCTCATTGATGCAGGCCTCTCCCACCTTGGCTGCGGCTTACGCCATCTCCAAGGCCGTCAGGATCCCCGTTATGTGCGCTTCAGGAATTAGTGCTGTGACCGCCCCCATGGCCTGTGGAGCTGGTGCCGCTGGAGTGGTAAGACAGTTTCTCCTCGAAATTCCTTTTTATAATAAAATAATCTATTTAGTTTTAATTGTCTGCTGAACGTTCACAATTGGCGTTCATATTCACACCTCTTCATATGTTTTATGAAATATTTGTACACATTGGCATTCTGCAAAAACCTGATCCTGGATTCAGAGTTAGTCAAACATTTTGTTGTCAGCTCTTCAGACTTCAAGCACTTGCGATGTATATGTTTAAAAGGACACTTCGTTGTTTAAACTGTGAATTAATGTTCAACTTATCATTACTCTGGTTCATGCCTATGACATGTTGAAGTGTAGTCTCGCATTGTTTGCCCTGCAATAAATATTAACTAGAGCGATTTGAGCAAGTGCAGGGCGTTGGATCTGCGGTGAACAAGCTGAATGATCAAATTGGGATGGTAGCCGCTGTTCGGAGCATTGCTGATTCCTTGGGCTTGCCATCGCAGAGTGCGGTCTCAAGCCCCTCAGTACCCTCTTCTTCTACAATTGCACAATAGCTGTCCGAGGAAGGGATGTAATTTGCAGTCGGAGTGTGCAATCCTGGCTCATAACTTTGCGGAGTTATGTGTCGGTGAGTAGGTGCTAACGAGAGAATGGGCCATTATAAGACTAAATTAAGGACAGTGCGTTATCTGAAAGCTCCTTGTATACGCTGTAAATCAGTGCCTTCTGTTTAGACCTGAGTTCAGACTTGAAGTTGATGATCAAGGTGTTGTGAATTTTGGATCTCCACATATCTACATCTCCATGCAATAAATGAAAATTGTGACTGATGCTGGTATCACCGACACCGATGGTTTACAGATCCATTCGAAAGACAATGGCATTGTGATCGAATATGGTCTTAAAGGTTCATTTAGGTGTTGTATCACTTGAGAAACTTGAATTCTCCGAAAGAAATTCCTCACAATGCTCTCAAAAATATGGTTTTACCTCTTAGAAAAGAACGGATTGATTTTTGTGTATTTGCAGTTTTTTTTTCAGAAGATGAAAATAGCCTTAAACAATATTGAAAGAGCTAATTATCATTTATATTTAGTTATTATATAAGTATTTCTCAATCTTCAGTTTATGCAATCATTTCAAAATTTCTGTTATTATTGTTTTTTTGGAAAATCCAACTATGGTACTAAGGTAGTCATTTAGCATATGTAAAGGAATTGACTAACTATTTTGTCTTAGCACAGGGTAAGGTAGAAGAGGCTAAAAATATAAGAGACTAAGACTTAATTTATGTGCAATATAAAATTAAGGAACAATATCATATAGATTCATTGACATATACAATTCTTAATGCTTTATTAGATAAAAAACTTGGATAATAATTTTTCCCAACTAAATAGATCAGAGCTGTATTTTTAATGATAGGAGGTTTTATAAAACTTGTGTTATTAATGAATAATTATTTTTTACATTTTGTAGAAGATAGTTAGAAAATCAAAAAAACCTAATTTTTGACATATTTGAACAATATATTCACAAACCAATGACAAATTTTCATCACTTAACAAACGTAAGTTTAGATTAAAAATTTGATATAGGTACCATCAAATATTCCTAATGAGACTAAAAAATAACATTAATAAATATTTTTCCTCATTTCACATTAATACAAAGACTCAATACTCTAATGACAAATTAACATTGATACTTAGGTTTGATCATAGATGTTACATTTAAAGCAATAACCTAACTACCTTAAACTCGCTCCTTAAAATAAAGGAGGGTACAGAAGTTGGACGTAGTGATTGCGCTCAATGGATAGTTTGTTATAAGTCTACCAGTTTGTTTTTTAAAATAGCCGATTGATTTTACAAAGTGCTGGTAAACAATTGGACTATATAACTTTAAATTGTTTTTTTAGTAGATCAAAAAATACCTAGATTGAATTCTTTGAAAACTACTAACAATAGTTATTTAAAAGCATTTCCAAAAAATACCCAACTGTAGTTCTTTGAAAAATTAGTTTTTTCAAAGCGGTAGTTTTTAATTCTATGCCTCTAGAGAAGAGAAGTTCCTCCATGTAGTAAGTCAAAGTAGACTAATTTGCATGTGATAATAGAAAATAGTAAAAGAGGGAAATCAGTGAAGTAGAGATCATTCACAAAATTAAGGTTTCAAATAAATAAAAGCTATCTTTGTTACATACACCTAGACACCCGGTTTAAAGCAAAATTTCAAGGTTGTATGGTGGAGTTACTCCATTTTGTATGTCAAAAGTGGTTTTATTTGCATTTGGTAGAAGAAAGAGAAGAAGAGAGAAAAAGGACAGAGAATAAGAGATAGAGAGATAAATGAGAGAATGGAGAAGAGAGTAGAGAGATGTGAAGAGCAATCATAGAATTATGGTTTGAAATGGTGAGATGTTATTTCCAATTTCTTTAGGTGGACATCCAATTTATCCCCTAAACGCTTCATAACGATAATATGTATGTGACCGTATAGTTGGCATTTGTTACCAATAAGAAGGTTTAGATTGAGATCTCAATAGCTCACTACAACCATATTGATGTAAATTTCAACTTATGAATTGAACCCAAATCTACAAAAGTTCTAGATCCATTCCAAATACTAGAAAAACACACCATATTCTACTTGCCACAAGTTCATGTTTTGGCGTTTAAAGTAGTGGACCCTATTTTTAACAAGGCCCAATTTCCAACTTCTAGGATTGAGGGACTTGGTCCTAGAAGCCCAACCTGGGTTTTAGAAAGTGTTCAAGAGTGCTCTAATTACATCCATGCTAAGGAAAATTGAATACTTTTTATTGGTGCAAAAACGCTCTATTTTTAGAATCCAACTTCTCATGAGAAATTGGACCCTAAAAATGGTTAATGACCACTCTATACTTTCAAAATTTAAAAATTGAAGAAAATTGTAGAAATTCTCAAAAAATGCATTTTTTAGGGGGAATACCTTAGTACTAGCATTAGGAGCATCCAAAAATTATAATTTTTTTCTCACAAGCCTAAGTATACAAACCTGAAATTCATTCAGGAATTGGGTCCACTACCTCAAACCAAGAGTCTGAGTATATAAAGCGGAGACATACTGTGCACCATTTGTAACCCTAATCTATGAGAGGTTTCCACTTTTCTCAGCGCTCTTTGCAAATGACAGGGTAGTCAAGTTCTTTTAACCTCGGGAAATAAAAACTCTAAGATAACCTTGGCGTTGAGCACAGATGGGCTCGAAAACTATCGGTTTAATTAAGCAAACAAAGAATTCTGATTGGTTTTTCCAAAAAGTATCCCAAACGCTGGTTGGAGGGTAGAGGCCAGGTGGTGGCATTTACTAAGGTCTAACCCACACGGGAGGCAACTTGGAGCAACGGCAGTGAGTTGGACGAATAGCATTGGTTCAAATGCTCATTTGAACCAATGCTCTTCGTCCAACTCATTGCCGTTGGTCCAAGTTGCCTCTAGTGTGTGAGGGCCTAAGTTAGTGGGACATCCCACCTGAGCAGTGAGCAGGCTGGGACCTGGGTGATGACTGATGAGGATTCAGGAATGCATGCCATAGCCATGACAGGAGGACTGCGTCGCCTTCTAAAACTAGAAACTTCCACTTGGTCTCCTCTCCCACAGTCTACTAGAGTCTGGAGCCTGCACTCTGAACCCTGGTTGCATGGCCATGCTAGCTGCTCTTCACTTCCTCCTTCCTTCGCTACTTCTTCTGCAGCTAACTTCCGACTGTGAAATCATCAAACCATCCGGAGCTCATCATCGGGTCCAGAACTTCGTCATAGTAGTAAACTCACTGCCTGGTGAGCACCTACAACCTTCCACTTCTGGACCTCATTCACCTCCAAAACTGCCTCCTTGGAACTTGCAATTGGTGGTAGTCCATCTCTTGGGAGAGAATTTCTACTTGTGCGTGTGTGTTGGGGACTGTTTCTTGGGCGGCTTCCTTTACCAAGCTTGGTTTTTTCTTCCTGGCTGTAGGTTTGGTTTTATAATTTACAACTTCCAGGAGTCTCTCAAGGGGGCTGATGTCTGTGGGCTATGTCCACATGACTGCTTGTGGAATTCGGGTATTGAGCTGAGGTCAATTCAGATATTCACCTGTGTTGTTCTTGAGGTCTGTTCGGATGTTAAGCTGAGTTTTGTTGAGGTCAGTTTGGATATGAATCTGAGTTTGTGTTAGGTCAGGGGAGCTTGAGATTGTAGACAACTTTTTTGCTTCTTTTTTTGAGGATCATGAAGTCCCAGTAATTCACATGTTAGTTTGGAATGCGGTGTGTTGTTGGGAAGATAGTGCTTTCTTAGAGTAGCAGATTGCGTCTTCGTGTTTGTTTAGTGGTTCAGCGGGAAGATCTTTTTCGCATTCCACTCGATGTGTTTTAATTTGGAGTCTAAAATGTAGGGTTCGAATTCTAGATTTTTTGAAAAGGAACAAATTAGGAATGTTATTTTTTCTTAGGGTTTTCTTTTCTGAAGGGTTTTTGGAGGTGCTGGTGTTTTTGCGAATGTGATTACCTGATAAGAAGTATTATGGGTTTTAGGAGTGGGGTTTTTCGGCATGATGGGGCGTGTGGCAAGAAAAGTAATGATCAGAGTATGTTGGCAGGGTTGCAGACAAGATGTGTCCAGCCACTTTGCACACGGAGAGACATTTCACGGCAGGGGAGGTCGTGCGCGATATCGTGATTGGTATGAGTGATGGCCTCACCGTGCCCTTTGCTCTGGCCGCTGGATTATCAGGAGCGGCTGCCCCTTCTTCAATTGTGGTCACTGCAGGTCTAGCTGAAGTTGCAGCTGGCTCGATCGCTATGGGTCTTGGCGGGTGGGTTTATTTACAGATAGTCTTGAATGAAACTTTATCAAAGTTTTAGTGAAAAGTATTGCACCAAATATGGAAACAAGAATGAGTGATGTTTCTTCGTAAGCTAAGGTAAGAGATGCCATGGCAGGTACCTTGCAGCACGAAGTGATGCAGATCACTATGAGAACGAGCGCAAGCGAGAAGAAGATGAGATTGTTCAGGTGCCAGACACTGGTATAGCCCTAACCTGTGCACTATTTTGAATTAGCACAGAATGCTGTGTCGTCACCCAATACCTCATTGCGAGTGGAGTGGCCATCTGTGGTAGCAACTAGATTCTGCAGCTATGTCAGGATGCATATGATGCGTATTTTTTTTTTTTGTACGCCTTATCATTGCTCGTAAAACACTTGTTTGTTTGTATCTCGCAAGAATGTCAATGCGGACAGCATAGATCATAGGCGTAGTTTATAGAGGCTCCTGACAAAAAAATGATTTTATGGTGTGATGCTGGACCTCAGAGGCAGACGAGGTGGCAGAAATCTTGGCAAATTTTGGATTAGAGCCGAATGAATATTGGCCTGTTGTGGAAGCCCTGCGAAAACGTCCAGAAGCTTGGGTCGACTTCATGATGAGGTAAGTTTCTGTCTAAGCCAGGTGAATTGCTTAAGGATGTGGAGAAGAGCACTCGCATTTGTAGCGTGTTGCTAATATAAAAGTTGTCGTATTTCTGCCGTTTTCTCTGCACTGGTTTCATCTCTTGGTGTTCTTAATGTACGCCTCGGACTTTTCTTGTTGCAGATTTGAGCTTGGTTTAGAAAAACCAGATCCAGCAAGAGCACTTCAAAGTGCATTGACTATAGCTGCGTCTTACATTATTGGAGGCCTGATTCCTCTACTGCCCTACATTATAATATCAGAGGCTTTAGAGGCCTTAAAAGTATCCATAGTTGTCACTTTATTAGCACTCTTCATTTTCGGTTACGTGAAGGGTCGTTTTACAGGCCTTCGACCTGTGTGGAGTGCGTTCCAGACTGTTTTTATTGGTGCTTTAGCATCAGCTGCTGCCTTTAGCATCGCTAAGGCAATTAGTGCGTAATCATTAGACTATTGTGTTATAGTTCTGTACCAGGGATGCGTGTAGTAGCAATGGAGCGAGCTTATGCATGATGCACAATGTTGAAAATGTGAATATAACTGAAAGTTGGACGACTTCGAAAGTGATAGAAAGCTTTGTAATTTTGATCTTCACTGGGGAGTTTTCTTTTTGGCTTTCGTAAAGTATCACGAAAAGCTAATGCAGCCATGGAACGCAACAGTGATAATGTCTCCTTAGTTACCCTGTTGCTCAGTTGAATGGAATTGAACGTTCTTTTCAATATTCTTGACCTTTTTCGTGTTTAGCTTTGTGAAGGTCTGGCAGCGGCTTCACACTTCACATCTCTCGTGTTTTCTCTGATGTGACGATTTGCTCTAATTGCACAGCACATAGTATTGCTGATCCTTATCAAGAAAAACAGAGGTATGCTCTTTTGCAGAGTGCAGACAGATTGAGCAAAGTGCAGAATCGGATCCAGTAGTCTCAGCCAGAAGATATGGATCCTCAAACTTACGTGAACAATGCTTGGTGTGCAGTAGCATGTGGAAGGATCTCCGTCCTATTCATTCCATTGCCATCATTGACAAGCCTGATTTAAAATGCAACAGAAAACAGAGCGTGCAGCCCCGTATTCAGTTCAAACCTGCATCCTTACTCCCGATGCTCTTGAAGTCCATGAGAGAGTGTTTCTATTGAGAACAAATTCTGGAGAGATGGAGAGCAAGGCCATGGCCAACCCCGATGTAGAAGTCACGGCGCATCGTCTTCAGAGTATCATTACGGGGCTGGGAAGATTCTCACTGCAGCCGTGCAAGGAGCTCAGGCGCCGGCCTCGGTGATCAGGTGTTTACTCAGAATTTTCCATTCGAATCGAGAACTTTAGGTTTAAATGTTATTCGGAACGTAATATCGCCTCTTGGATGTGGAGTACTTCGTACAGCACGCACAACTTACAGTCTTACGTCCTCAAGTCTGAAGCACCTCGCTAGTAAGGAGGAAGCAGCCCCGTGGTCTTTTTCTGAATAGGCAGCGGACATCGATCACCGTACTTCTCCATGTAATCGGAATAAAAGTTCGAGAGCAGCGACACGTACAGTAAAACTCGATCAAATTATTATACGGCACAAGTTCTAATCCTGGGCTCGTAGTTTTCAACCTCGTTTCCAACACCTGTTCATACGTCAGAGAAAATAGGGCAAATCCTCTGTTTTCAAAACTGTTGAACCAGCTGAATTTGTTACATCTTTGTGAATTTCGTCAGTTACTTGGGTCAGTTTGGATAGTTCCTGATTAGGTTAAGACACCCTGGCCAACAACCGGCGATACTGTCAAACTTGGAAGTGTCGACGTTGAGCGCGGTTGGTCAAGCTGATGACTGTCCTGTTGCTATTGTGTAACCAATTATAAAAAATAGCGAGAGCATATGTCACAGCTGACATTGAAACATCCTTGAGACTCTGACTCCGCATCTTTCTGGAACAAGCGTGGTTGATCAGCTTCAGATCAGTGTGCCGTTAATTCTGAGATCATTAGTCAACTCGAGAGATTTTCTTGTGTGAATTTCTGAGGCTTACAGAACCTTCTTCCAATTGAATATTGATCGAACAGATCTAAGGTTGCGTTACACAATGGAATCACACTACTTGCTTTATGGTTTCCCTGGATTTTTGAGTTCACAATTGGAGTTTGTAATAGACTGGGATATGCAGAAAAACCTGAAGCCTAAAAGATCAGGTCTAAGTAAATATCAAATAACTCTTGTCATGGAGTAAACAAGTACTAAAGTGTGGTGCTTCATGAGAACAAGCACTTGTACCGCTTTCATTCTCAAGTGCTTTTTCCCTGAGTCACGCTCCTCACAGCAGTTGCTTAATTATTCCACTTGTAAGTTTCTTGCGGCCTATAAAAGTGGTTGTTGACTGAGCATTCAGGCCGGTGATGAAGATGCGGAAGGATTCTGTAAGTGGAAGTTCAGAATCTCGCACTTGCTCAGTGCCGTTGCATTAATTTCTGCACTTCCTGATCATTACTAGAAGGGTTAAATTGATGCCGATAGAACTTGGGCCCGTGGGCAATGCATGCCTCTTCAAATGCGAGGGCATGGGCTGCACAGGTCAAAGTAGATCATAAGCAAATGACGGCTGACTGGTTAGCATCCATCAAACGTTAAAGATAGTATTGGAGATTACACAATCTGCCTTCTCCAAGCCCTGTGCTGCATTAGAGATGATTTTTCAGGTAATAAGTTATCACTTGTACATGGAATATGAATCCCTTTTGTGGTCGTCATTGACCTTCTGATTGTATGAGTGTTTCACCACTAAGTGTTCCTCTCACGCGGTGGCTGTAAAACCGAAGTGTGGAAAACGTCACACTTTGGTCTTTCCTACGGGTATATGCCTTTGGAACACAGGCAAATCATTGTCCTCAATTGGAGACCTGGTGCTGTTCATTTCATTAGGGAAGTGACGACTAGCCAGCGACATGTACTAGCTAGTTCTAGTGACGAAAGGTAATTCCACTATTTTGGAAGACAGAATGGAGAAGAGTATTAAGAAGTGAGTCTAATACGTTTTAGTTGTGAATCTACGCATACTTTTGATTAGCTGCTGCTAATCCTCGTAGTGAGCATGTTGTTAGAATCTAGCTCGCTTCTCATGATCTGCTACGTGTCAGAAGACATGCTATCAAAGTGCGCATTGCAGCAATTCATGAATCAGGATATGAACATTCACGAATCACGGATATGGACATGATTGCTTGCATGGATGCCCAATTCAAAAGTCCGAAGAGCCGAAATGATAAATAACAACCCGTAGCAAAATTGACACTCAAACCGAGCTACTCAATACATATAACATAATGACTTGTAGAGCTTTCACAATCCAGCTCCCATTTATGATAAAAGCCCATTTTATTCCATTCTGTTTATTGTATTATAATGCTGAAGCTCAAAGAGCCCTTCTTGAAGACCAGTATGCAGCAAACTTGGCAAGACACTAAATCAAGCAAAGATCTGCATCTGTCCTGGAGAATCAACAGCTACCAACTGAAACCCCAGTGACTCCCAGACTTTGATAACAACAGCCTACAAGAAGCCATGACGTTTCAGCTGCTAGAGAAAAACAAGCTTACACATGGCCTGGTGCTTTCTCACAAACACACATGCCTTTCATCTGTTCTAGCAGACGAACAGGATGGAAAAAAACTGGTAATGAAAATTTGTTATCAGTCACAACACCGCAACCCACATGTCTACAGCATACTGTCGCCGAACATCGACCTCAGTAGGAAAGTCATCTTCCCGAAGTAAGGTTTGTCCGCAATATCTCGGAACGTGGTCGCATTGCGAATATTTAGAGGGAGCACTTGAACAGCCCCAGCACCAGGCCCAGCAAAGTGTGCAGGATCCCCCCGATGATTGTCAAGATCTTGCCCACTGTCACCTTCAAGTATCCGTCCACGTATATCACTAGCAGCTCGCTCACGTCCGCCGGGACCGAGTAAGTCCCGGACAGGACCGCGCCAGTAATGTCGGTCACTTCGATCTTCACTGTGACATCAATATCCACAATGACAGTCGCATCTTTGGGCACCAGATGGCCGTTGCACTTGATGGGCTTGGGGCACTTGTTCACGCACGAAACCTTCCGGCCGTGCGCCGCCACCACGGCCCCCAGAAGGAGCATGAGCACCAGGGTGGCCCTCATGGTGGTCGCGCCGCTGCTGCTGCCTGAGGAGTACTTGGCCGCCATTGCGACGTGAAGAGGGTCGAAGCTGATGAGTAGCAGGCAAATGTGGAGAGTAGAGAGCAGGATGACACTGGGCAGTCAAGAAGCAGCTGCAGGTGAACTGGTGAGGGATGAATTGCATGGGTGCTGTATGGGTTTATATACTGTACATGATCTCTTGTGCTAAGGAAAAGGTGACGACTCAGGCGACTTGAGATAGCTTTTCTTTCTCTCTCTTCTAGTGACTAATTATGCAGATGACGAATCACGTAGATAAGATTCCAGAACATGGGGCAAGGACGGACATCGACACTGGGCAGATTTGAGTCACATGCATCCAGTTTAGTTGATTAAATTGTGCACGCCATCCAGAGATCGTCACATTGTCTAGTCGCGATGATCAGGTCCACAGATGATCATCACGTCGTCTAGAGATGATCACGTTGTCCAGGGATGATCACTTCGATCATTGGCAGGTTAACGTAAATCTTTTGGCGATATTAGTCATTCCATCTGCAGGTTACACTTTTGACAAACTTTGCAAATTCGATTCATTAGAGAATTCACGGACTGGATCGCCAGCTGGTTTGGACTACGTGGGAATCGATGATGGGCACACTTGAAAGTCCGATTAAGGAGGGGTGCATCGTTAAGTACCCCAACACTTCCCTCCTGGTCCGCAACGAGGGCATCGTGAGAGTAAGTCGATCAGCAAGCTGACCTGGATGTATATATTCGTGATTTAGACGCTCTTGAAGGTCCTTTGTCAGCCCGCTCGGACAACCACCCCATGTTCATTGGTTGACCTGCCTTAATTACTGTATCCTCTTTTCGCAGGGTACTGTTGACATAAGGGTTGACTAGCTCCGATTCGTGTGAAAATTAAAGAGTGTGCATCATGGTGATATATATTTGTGGTATTTTGGGGCCCTGATCTTTTATAAAGGTATATTCCTGATCTTTTTGGGAGTACGTATTGCTGATCTTTTAGGCAGGGCACATCGCCTAGGAGGGAATATTGCTGATCAATCAGGGGGTCATATTGCATCGTGATAAAAATACAGTACTGCTGTATATTCTGAGCTAATATATGCCAGTCTTGTTTGGTTTATCACTATCGAGTTGCTGCACGGCACTCCGTTTCTATTGATATCTTATTTCACTTTAGTTTCTGGGGTTTGGTAGCCTGACGGCGCTACAGTGGTGTTTGCAGTACGTGGAAACTTACAATGTCAATGCACAAAGCACTTGCACATTAACGCTCAGGGAAGAAGCATCCCTGAGACCCTTATCTCAATGAAGTGAAATAAGATATCAATTGATAAGCGCAGAATCTATGATTCACTACTAGAATCACCCCCTCGAAGCAACGTTTCCAGTAGTGCTTCGTACACTAGAACAGGACGGCGCCCCCATCGACAAACGTTGCTAAAACGACCGAAAAAACATCAGTACTTTTTAGCAACGTCTGGGTTTACGCTTCTTCGGGGTCGGAGAACCAAGGGAACCTGTTGCGCTCTCAACGAAGGGATCATCGGATCGTCCACGCGGACTGAGCATAGGCTGCTTATTAGCTATGTTGATTTTGTTGATTAGGGTTTGTTGATTTTGTTGATAAGGGTTTGTTAAATTTTGACCCCTGAAGTTTATTTATAAAACTCCACAATACCCCGGAGATACCTGCACTCAAACCTCGAGCAGATGAATTTCATTATGTCGCATACGTGAAGCTTTGTCGCAGAGGAGGGATCTTTGTACTGATTGAGAGCCCAACTGTCTGCAAAGCATATGGGATATATGAACCCCAAGAATGTGCAAGGTTCTCTTGATGGGAACGCTAAACGTTGCTTGAACGTTGCTATCCCTGGAAAAATGTTGCTTTGCAAGCTTGGCAGACAAAAATTCGAGGAAACGTTGCTAAACGAAGAAAACGTTGTTTTCAAACATTGCTTCGAGGGGGTAATTCTAGTAGTGATTGTTTATTAAAAAATTAGAGCATGTCCATCAAACTGGCAATCATCGAAGATCCATTTGCATGTAGTGATAATTATTTATGCATTTGTTTGTAATCCCTTGTTCTTTCTCGTAATTTGTTTCAGTTTTGCAAACAGTTTTACCGAATGAGGCGCTGTTACCGATGAAAGCAAATTATTCCTTGAACATCAAAACCTTTAATGGCCATTGGGTTGATCGGAACTACCAGTTTAAATAGTGAGTGTCAATTTTAGTGGTTGAGAGTAACAGTAATGTGGTGAGTGCAATTCATGCCTAAATCCAACCTGTGGTAGTTGGGGGCGATTAGGAAAGCCGCTGGAGCCACGCTGCAAATGAGGAGGGAAGCGAAGAGCTAGGGCCTCTTCTTTCGGTCCGTTGCTCAAACCTGCACGCATGCGGTTTCGGCTTTCGTCCTGAAGCAGACGAGCTGAAACTTGTTCGAAGGTAGGTAGCGCCGCCTGAGAGCAGAAGCTCTGATAAACAGAATCAAAACTCGGTGGAAGAGAATTAAGCATCCGCTCTACTACTTCTGATTCTGGTACCTGCTGACCAATGCCAACTAACTCGGCCTGAACTGACTGGAGTTGAGCATGGTACTCAGAAACAGAACCCCCTTCAAGGAGTCGGATAGAATTAAGCTTGTCTTTCAGCATGAGACGTGAGGCATTGTTGCTTGTCTGAAAGCGGGCAGCTAAACGATTCCAGGCGTCACGAGGATCAACGCACAACTGGATGATAAAATAGATATCTTCCTTAACCGAGAGGCCTATGTCTGTGAGAGCTTTGACTCTACCTTGAGCAACATCGGCAGGTTCACCAGGAACTGGCACATTGTTACTTGTCGGATCAACATACTGCCAGACATTGTTTCGAAGCAAGACCATCCTCATCATGAATTTCCAGGTTTGATAGTTGGCAAAGCCTGTCAACTTGCTGGACTCGGGGCAAACTCCAGAGACCATGATGAGCTAATCTGCTACACTCAGGAACTACGATGACAAACAATAAACGAAACGTGAACACTCAGGAACTCCTATAGTGAACAGTAAACGAGATGTGAATAGTGGACTGAGAGATGTGGAATGGGGTGAAATGGGCTCTATAAATATTGAACTGGAATTCACTCAGAGCATAGCTACACGAGTGATAACGGTTTTGTAATTAATTCGACTAGGAGCATAACGTCCTTACTTGTAGGAGCAGGGCTCACTACATTCTCAATACTAATCTACTTAACCTGCTCTGATACCATGTTGGGAATTTCCCTTTTCTCTATATTCAAAAGTACTTACTCAGAATTAATACAAGGTTATATAGGGACTGTAAAGTAACAGTCTCAGCGTGTGGGAAATTGTTACGGCTGTTACTTGTTTGTAACAGACTATCTCCACTAACCCACTAAATAATCTAAGTGTCCTTCTATTACCTGAATGGAAACTCATTACTTTCTAACTGACGGCAGGTGTGTACACTATGCGTACAGGACTTTGGTCCAACACAGCTGCCAATGCACATGCTAGAACACAACTGCCATCCGCATCAGTCGCCTTAAGAATTACTTGTCTTACTGCACCATACGTTAGCACCTCTAAACACCCACCGAACGACATATCAGGCCCCAATACCGCACCTCGCTTTCTTAGTAATATCAACTCCTCCCTCAATTTCATTCAGCTGGACCAGAACACCAATTACTCAAAATTAATCTTCATCAATTACAGGTACATGTACAAAATATCAAATTTGGGCCCAGCTCCAAAACATGCATAACTTCATTGTAGCTGAAGCTAGGGGTGTGCAATGTGCATGAAATTATCGACTTTGTAATCCATGTCACATAGATAACGGAAAATGTAGTACACATGCTTGCAATACCTCCATTGGACTTTTTTTCTAAGGGTTTCCAAAGTCATCTTCATGAAGTCGGGGCAAGTACTTCCAGGGAAGTCCGTAATGGTAATACAATATACCGTTCCACTTGGACCTCTTAAGGAGATGACGCAGCCAAATCCCGGGTATAGGATCGACGTGATCCTTATCACCCAATAGTTGTTTATAAGCCTCGCGCTGCTCCACTTGTTGCGGTACTCGGGAGTAGAGCCTCGGAACTCCTCGTGATTGCATATCCGTTTCGAGTCGTCGGTTGTGTATCCACATTGAGAGGAACAAAGAAATGATCTCTTGGAAGCGGCATATTTGCAGCAACTTGAAATTGCTGATGGGGTGATAGTGCTCCACGTTGTTGGAGTTGGAACACTATCTCAGAGATGCGTCAAAATTGATGTAAATCCACACTATTCTGAATTAGTGTGGAAAAAATATCCAATTAAACTTGGCGCGCGTCAAGTGTTTTAACGTGAAAAAGTCACCAATAACGTCACTGCGTCAAAGAGGATATGGGTGAAACGCGAATAGAAATTATACGTTCAAAATAACAGCATCACGTTAAATTAAACAGGCACGTTCCTGTTGGACAGTAATTTTTTCACCTACTTTTTTACCTCAAGGAACTTTAGATAAGATTAAATATAGTAAGTCTCCACGTCAGCATGTTTCTTATAATAGGGAGGACGTTTATCTTAACAAGTGCTACGTTAAAATGTGTTAAGAAAAACGTAACACATTGACTGACGTGGAATGAGTGCGCTGACGTGGAATGCTTGAAGAGTCAATGGCTGACATTGAAGGTAGTTTTGACTATGGTTGACAATAGTAGTATCCAGAGCAGCGCGTTTCTTATAACATTGAGGCGTTACAGGTAACATGGGCCACGTCCAAGTGTGTTTAAAAAAACGTACCGAGAAGTCTGACGTGGAATGACTGTGCTGACGTGGAATGCGTTGTAGGGTGATAGGAATGCGTTGAATGTGTGTGTGTGTGTGTGTGTGTGTGTGTGTGTGTGTGTGTGTGTGGAGCTAGGAATGTGTGTATAGAGCTAGGAATGTGTTGAATGTGTGTGTGTGTGTGTGTGTGTGTGTGTGTGTGGAGCTAGGAATGTGTGTGTGTGTGTGTGTGTGGAGCTAGGAATGTGTGTGTGTGTGTGTGTGGAGCTAGGAATGTGTGTGTGTGTGTGTGTGGAGCTAGGAATGTCTGTGTGTGTGTGTGTGGAGCTAGGAATGTCTGTGTGTGTGTGTGTGGAGCTAGGAATGTCTGTGTGTGTGTGTGTGGAGCTAGGAATGTCTGTGTGTGTGTGTGTGGAGCTAGGAATGTCTGTGTGTGTGAAAGTGTAGAAGTTGAATATTACTTTCATAAAGCCATTACTTTCCTCTATCCTAATGATGACGCAATTGTGTATACAGGAAGAAGTTGGGGGTTTAGAGAAATTGCTAGGACAGAATGCAACAGTGCCGGTGAAAACCTTTAAACCTTTAAAACCTTCATTTGCGTTTTGAATGACGTTCTCTTGTGTTACAGAACGTTATTGCTTACGTTCAATAGTGTTTGTATGTGTCATGATGATCATGAGCTATGCGTCCGAATAAACATTAAATTGCGTTTCAGTAAACACCCAAAATCCACTTTAATGTTATAAAGAGTTGACGCTGCGAATGTCAACTTCCGTCTAAATGCATTTTTCAAAATGCATTCAAATAAGTGACACATGCGTTTATCAGCGTCCAAACACGTTATAATGAACGTCCACACTACGTTTACGTAAACATACAAAACACGTCACACTACGTTTACGTAAACATACAAAAACCGTCACCCTAAACCGTTTCTGTAAACATACAATACCCAACACCATAAATACATCCGCGAATATTCTCCGATCTATGATCATGACACGTGTCACCATCTCAATCATTGAAATCAAGTACCACGTCAACTGCCACGCAATATCTGATATGGAATGGACAATGGAGGGAAATATCCACGTAAACTCCAACGTGGAATGAAAAACAACGGGAAATGCTCACGTGGCAAAAAGTAACTCCCTCGATTTACTGATCCTAGGTAACTTCTGGCTATTCCGAGTAACGTGGTTTAACAGAGATGACGTGCGCACGTTAAACCGTTTTAACGTGCCATGACGCGCCGCGTCATAATCAAAAGACCTATGTGACAGGGCGCGTCACTTTGGACTAGTTAAAAAATCCACGTTAAACCGCGTTAAAAACCGCGTTAAACGGCGTTATCTTTGACGCATCTCTGCCATAGTGGAACCCAACCTCTTCAAGAGCCAAAATCTCTTTCATCGTCAAGTTCGTACCTCTTTTTACTCGCCAAGTCTGTGAGATTGATGGCCAGTTAATCACAAACGTTTTCTTTGTGCCCTTCATACATCTATTAATGTCATCGGTTCAAAACCAGAAGTCAGTAGAAATATGGCATTCAATTCTGTACTCCTTCAGTCCTACATAGGTAAGAGTAGGCCTGCCATGTGTACCTCGACATAGTCGAGTATCGCACTTCTCATTTGTATGAACCTGCATCGCTTGGCATTTTTGGCTAGACTTGCCGGACAGCCTAATAATGTGCCACTTAGAATGATCACAGTCCGTTTCTTGAACCGTGGTGGTGTGTTTAACACCCGTGTCAGGTCTTGAAACCCCCTCCTCAATGCGTGCTCTAGTGGACCTCATACCATCACGTGGATAGAATAATTCACTGTATACGAGCGATGGTAGTCGTGACTAGAACCGGGCGGCAAATCTAACTTACGTTTTGTAGATCCAAAGATCTCTGCACCTTCTAAGTCTCCTTTCTTCGTCAATATTTCTTCGGCACCAAGGTAGGAGTTAATTGCCTCAGCAATCAACTTACGGACACCAGAGCGTTGTGTGTGGCGTAAACGCAATTCTGCTTTGTCTGGGCCTTTACCTCCCTTTCCTCCTTTCAGCCAGGAATACTCAAATGAGATCATCCACTCTGGCATTATACAAACACGTCATTGTATTTCCGGATTGTTGGAGCCATCTGTTGTGGATGGTTTTTACGAGATTGCAGGATGCATGTCTGCTCTCTCGTCAACTGTGAGGTCCTAGAGAAGAAAAAGCAAAGATCAGGTCAGCTTCAGTCATATAAAAATGGATCTGGGTTCACAGGTACTAAATTAGAGATATTTTTGGTACTCAGGTACATAGCTACCCAAGTTTAGGTGTCGCCTCCCGTTCTCACTTCTTGCGCCGGTGGAAAGCCACCAGCCGCGGATGACATTATAATATGCTTCTGCTTCCTCTTGAGTCTATTCGTCCTTCCAGACTTTGTACATAGCTATGTGCTGGTCTTGGTAGCTACCCAAGATGTTTCGAGAGGTTCCCCTCTAAAGGCACTTTGTCTAGTGGAAAAGACACGTGCGTACCCAATCCTCCATTGGTTTGTTGGGATCTCCATGCCTGTAAACCTTGCGAAGGGCATGCTAGTTCGCTCCACCAATATCAGCTATGAAGTCTTTGAAGTTTGTATTTCAAGCCCGTTCTTCCGTATAACTTCATTAAGTTAGAGCCAAAATAAGTCATGAGCAGCAGCATCTTCAGATTGCATATCACAAAGGAAAATGGTCATCACTTTACAGTACTTACTGTCATAAACGTGGCATGCCACGGTGGTCCAGCTAGAAACTCGCTTCACATGGTCGAATATGATTCAACAGTCTTAAAGGTCACCTCCAGGTTGCATGCGCTTCATCAAATCCACATCGCTCCCTAGACGATCAATTGACATCTTAAAAACAAATACCTTGCCTTCATTATGTCCAGGGAATTGATTTTGATGGATGAACTCAAAGTTCGAGTCGCCCTTGAGCTCCATGATGCTATCTGTAACTCCTCTTCTTTAACGAAAGAACCTCTTCGAAGTTCGTTCTAGAAACAAAATTCCGCACATCTGATGAAGTAAGCATCTGAAATTGGTCCATTCCAGCATCCATAGATGCTCCACAAAGATGAGCACATCCTGCTGTAGGACAAATCAAAGCCTCTGTAAGGTACTGCTTGTTGGCCGCCATAATGATAGCAGAGTTCTTGGCATTAGGTGTCTTCTGAATCTCCTTAGCAACACAGTCATACATAATGTCCATTGAATCTTGACATGTACCTTGAGATACTAAATGATTGTGCCGCCCTAGGTGTATATTAGCAGCACAAGTAACCTCTACATTTGATGATGACAAGTGGTAGATTTGAGCATCACAAAATCCCAAGAAAATAGGAGGTGTTTGACAAACCTTGCATGCTAGCGTGGATTTCTCAATGGGCCCCCCTCTGAGTGAAAACAGAATGAAGGCTACACCACACCACTCTGTACAATTAACATTTCCGTTATTCCTGCAAATGTAATCACAACTCTCGTTTGGGCACTGAAGGTATCACATACAGGAAGACTTACGGTAAGTAAGACCAAGGTCATTTTTTATATTAACTGTCATGGTCTTGCACCACATGTGACCGTCATACTGCTTGCTCATTCCATCCATCCCTCCTCTGAATTGGATAGGGATTCCTTCTAGAGAGGGGGCAACTCAAATATGTTGTCCCCGTCATATGTCAGAGGCCTTGGGGGATTCACTAAGTGGAAGAGTTAGAAACTAGGAGAGAACAAATATACGGTATTGTTTATTCCATTGGCCTAAAAAATATAAGAATGTTTGTTTTATTATAGGGCTCGAGAAAATATTGGAGAGTATTTATAAGTAATGTAGGGTGCATGTTTGTAGTTCATGTTTGATATTTTTTAATATTAATGTAGTATGCCATATATTAATTAGTCATCGCTAGAATCCAAAATGAGTGGATGTGATAGGGTTTAGGGTATTAGAAATCAGGGCTTATGATTTTTGAAAGCAGGGTCTAGGATTTAGGGTTTGGATTTAGGTATTTTTGACCGTTGGATGAAGGGTTTTGCATCAACAGTGTAGATCTCGGCGGGAGAGTTGGGTGGTTTGAGGTACTCGCGCGGAATTGTCCGCTTCCCACAGCATCACTTGGCGGCAAGTTTTCACGAGTTTTTTCAACGGAACCTAGATGCTATCGCATTTTGTTGTTGCAAAATGCTGCCGAAATGAATGAGTTTAGGGTTTTTGTATACTCATGTTGTGTTGCATCGCAACAAAATTCCAAGAAGCTCTCTAATTTTTTATTCACTTCCGAAACCTTGACTGTTAGGGATACGTCGAATTGTGTCTGTACCAGTTAGCTGGTTACTTCTTATCTTGCATGTTCTGCAAAAGATGTCTTCGTGGAAGGGTGTCTTTGTGGATCCGGGGTGGGTGGACAAGGTCGCCTTCATCAGAGGGCGTTGGCAGTGCAACTTTGAGGCTTTCAAGTCAACTGCGGTGAATGCGGAGGAGCTTGGCACGCTATAGGTGGAGGATTTGGTGACTATGCGAGACGCGCTAGAGGAGCAAAAACAAAGCGGCAACTCATAGTCGTAGAAGGATCGTGATGGGCGGGAGGTATAATCAGTAGCTGATTTTTGCTTATTTGCAACCGCTGAAGGAGGGTAACAGTAGACATTTTGTCGTCACCGTGGCAGTTTGGTTGTCTCGGTTTTTGCGATGTTCTTCACGGTGCTTGTAACAATTAGATTACATGAACATTTAGAGGCTAGGTCGTAGTTGCACAACGGACTTGTGCACAGTACGTACCGGGAGATGTTCACCTCGTACAGACTCCACTTGCTGGAGTCTTTATTTCCTAATTTTTAGGGTGTTCATCCTCCACGGTGTGTTGAGAGACACAAGACCTCGTTGGAGGAAAGTACTCTGACTTCTTGCTGCTTTTTGTTGATCTTGTTTTGTGCACGTGTGACTAGTGGATACTTGTCTAGAGTTGAATGCTCTCACCTTTGTGACAAAATGACAAATTGCAATGAGGTTGTTAAAGAGTCCAGTTTCTGAGCATGTTTGAGTTTGGATGTTAATGCATGCAAATTGTGAATATTGTATTGCAGTGCGATTTTTGTATGTCGCTAGTTTTGAATGTATGCGTTTTAATGAATGTTGTGCATTTTTGTAGAAATTGGTAGTATTTTCTATATTTGTCACCATTTTTCTGATTTTGTATTAGCTTCCAGCTTAAATCGTCTAAAACTAAGTTTTTAAACTAACTTAGCATGCAATCTATTCCCTACAAAAAAAATTATAATAAAAACAATGGTACATTCAATTGAGCAAAACAGGGGTATTATGTAATTGAACATAGTACAGGGGGAAGCACAATAAAGTCGACCAAAAAAGTGCTTAACTATTTGACATTTTCAGCCCGTTGTGTAAACACGTGAGAAAGTGGCATCTTAAACTTCTTGATGGGAAATTAAGTTTGGAATAAGGAAAGTAGACTTGATGTTCTACAACTTCCGTAATTTGCGTTGGTAGTTGTTGAGTTGTGACACCTCTACGAACACCACAAAGTTGAACAAAGTGAATGCAGTCATTTGGAAAAGTGACCGTATTATATTGTAGTTTTGACAAAAATCACTTTTGATTTTGCGGGGCCTTTCGTTTGTACATTACACTTGTATTTGATCCGGGTGGCCGCATTTGCAATCCTAGATTGGCGAAAAGTACTGCAAGGACGTTTTTAAAACACTGTTTTCCACGAAACTTTTAATGAGTTTTTTTTCACCGAACATTGTTTTTTAAATTGAAAAAAACATCCTCTAAAGACAATAGAGGGCCGAAATGAAAAAATTAAGACTTTGAAAAAGTTCATTTTCATGATTTAAAACTAGTTGTCAAATTAAGTTTCAATTGAAGATGTTTTTTTTATGAAGATATATATAAGATACCTTGTGACACCCTAAAAAGTGACTACTATGCTCAAAAACTACACCAAAATGCTCAAAATCAGCTTTGAGCTTTAAAAAACAATACACTTTATATTCACTTCCTAGTGATCACAGGTTGCACTTTGTGGTCCACTTTATTGTGCTCTCACCCTACACTATTCGTTCCATCAAAAATAATACCCCCCCTAAAATACCTAGTGTTCGCAGCTAGTTCTAGATTTATACACTAAATGCCCCCCCCCCCCCCCCCCCCCCCCCCCCAGTCGGAGGCAAGTACTTAACATGCTCATGCTAAATACTATCAAAATTGAGACGAGATAGCTCAGAGCGAGAACCCTTTCTAGAGGTTGTCTTCATTATAGCATGCAAAATACTACGACTCTTCTTAGAATCTGGATGTGGGGGCGAACGACCGGAAGACACTAAAGGAGACTCCTTTCTATAATGGTATTCAATAGAGGGTTGTCTAGATCCTAGAGAGCCTTGTGACCGGAATGGGTTGCTTGACGTTTCCCCTAGCTTGACCTCTTTGACATTGTCGTCATCTGAGTCATTCAATAAGGACACAGAAGACTCGGATGGTTCAATTTTGACCGTTGCTAGTTCCGGTAAACATATAGTTGATGTGGACGCAGAAGGGATTAGAAGGACCGTTGACGCAAACATAACAGAGTCGGGTAGATCGTACACTTTTTACGTGCCACTAGATAAACTCCACACATAACCATTATCACTACTATCTTTGACCTAGAAAATAGACTCATTCAATTGGCCATCTTCATCAAAATTCTCTTGTTCCACATAGATGGTACCTGACCTGAAACCAAATCTAAGGCTAAGGAGTTGCTCCTCCACATGCACTCTATCATCTGAGCCCAAAGCCATTACAAAGAGAATTCCACCCTTATGAGATCTAAAAGAAGCCATTCTAAGCGTGCCATAGAAGACGGAGGACATACTATCATGCATTGTAGAAGGATTTGATCACAAGGCATGTCAATGAGAGAGGTTGTCATATGAACTTGGGGGTCACTACATATGTAGAAGGGAATATAGACGTGGCATCCTTTGTTTGTTAATAGGCCTACTTAATATGTTTAAATCAAACTATAGCCTGTAGATCTGGATTATAAAGAATAGATCATCTATAAAATATGATTGGTGTACAAACTTTTGAAAGACGACTGAGACGGCCAAGTAAACCTATTTTAATTTAGGCCTTATTAAATACTTAGTTGTCTTTTGGCAATCTAATAAGGGATGTCATTGCATCTACTTGCATTGGATTTAACCCCTAAACGGCCAAGGGTGTTTTTCATCAAAACTGCCTGAAAACCGCCCCTCTTCAAAGCAAGGTGGATTTTGCAAACTTGGGGTTTTAATTAGTACATCTAACTATAAGATCTTGTAGCTAACTTCTATGTCTACATGTCCACCAAATCTTACACACTCATTACTCACCAATTGCAAGATCATAACGTTCAAAGTTGAAAAACAAGTTTTTTTTCCTGCGCAAAAAGGGATCAGCAGAGTTTTGAAGGCCCAAATAACCATTTTTTTGCATTATGGATTTTGGGGGTTTTTATGCACGTCAAAGAAGACTGAGTTAGCTAATTGTGTTAAGAAAATCATATTCAAAAACGTTGTGGAAGGTTGCCAAAAAAATCATTTTCCGCTAGGGGGTATACTGAAATTCACAAACAAAGGCTGTTTTTTGACAATAAAAATAGCATATGAAAAAAAATTGGATTGAAAATTGGAACGGTGGGAACATGCTCTACTGCCTTCTCTATACATTGAAATTTTTATTTTTGAAAAATATCAAAATCTCAATTTTTGGTGGAATTTCAAAGTTTCGGCTTTGGGCAAATTTTGGCAGATTTTGGCAATTTTGGGCAGTTTTGGGCAGTTTTGGGCAGTTTTGGGCAGAATTTGCTGCATTGACAGTGGCTGTGAGCTTGCCCAAAGTTTGGCTTGCCCAAAGTTTGGCTTGCCCAAAGTTTGGCTGAATGCAGCTTTTAACACTCAAAACCCCGTAACTTTTTTTCAGTATGTTTAAAAAAAAAATTAATAAAAATTCTGCACAAACCTCTTCAAAATGCCTACCTAAATTATTATTTTCAAAGATTTAGGAATTAAATTGGAATTCTAGGAACCTGCCCAAATTTTAAAAATGCCCATTCCATGACAATGGGCCTTTAGGGGTTAAGTGTTTAAACTTATACTAGATACCGTATGTTGATTAAAGTAATCTAGGCGACCTTTAAATGTTATGGATCTTTAATGCGATTAGTTTACAATTATGGATCGTGTTAAATGTAGCAATTTGAATTTCAAGTTCAGAAGTAAGTCATTCTAATTTGGATAAAGGCATTTAATTCTAAAGGTTATTTAATAGATCTGCCATTTGAATTAAAGATATAGTTGAATCAAAACTATAACAAAGCATGTCATTTATCAAACAATAATAGATGACATTAAATACGTCCTACTAAACCTCGACAAACACTCTAATTTATATCAATGTAAGCAACTTGAATCATAATCATGAACTTGAATCGTACATCATGCCATTCTATATAACTTGGGTTGATTGACTTTAGTTTAGGCTACTTTCAAAATCATGTGTACTCATTGTTGGATTAATAAGTACTTGTGAGAGATGATGCACATCGATGTCAATGTTGTGAATTTTGTTTAGAGTTCAAATGAGTTTAGGGTTGATTCTTATTCAAACACATGAAGGAAGACAACGTATCAAGTTCAATCGTTCCAAGGGCACCTAGGTCAAGTAGTTGTAAAGGTAGAGGTAATAGGCGGAGTAGTCAATTTAATAATCCAAAGCAGGTGAAAGCACAGAAGATGCGAAAGGAGCATGTGTCTCTCAATCAAATCGTACAGGTTGAGTGTAGTTTAGAGGATACAATCATTTTGAAGTTCAGAGAATTAGACAGCATATGTGAGGTCAGTAAATCAAATTCTTGATTTTGGCAAGCTTAATATATGTCTTCTAATGCTCATTTCAATTTAATTTTTTTCCTCAATGACCACGCAGTAGAGTAGACGCTAACAGGTCAGAGAACTTACTATGATTCAGTTTGCTCAAAGAAGGCTGTTGAGTTCGAAGTCAATAGTCAAGCCAAAGCTGCTGATGAACTCTCACTACCACTTGACTAGGCTAGGTCTTGTCAGGTACCGGTGACATCACTGATTCCCTCTCCATAGTTCACTTTTAGAACCGTAGAAGGTCCGACTCCGACTAAATCCGGTACCAGTCGAGAAGCTCTCACGCTCTGTAATCTGGGTTTTGCAGTTGGGTTTGGTGGTTGGCGGATTTGCAGAGCTGATGCGCAAGGGCTGTGACGGAGCAAAGCCGCGGCATCGGATTCAGGCAAGATAAGTGCTGGTCTTTCTCATTCTAGAAGCACAGTTCCCTCGGTTCAGAGTGGATGCTTGGATAGTAGATCTTTAGTACTTGATGATTCCACTGTTCTTGTCATTCTTGATTTTATGGAGCTCGAGAACCCACCTATTTGAAGTCCAATATCAATTTGTTGGTTTGTGTGTGGGTCGATGCAGATAAGCGAGGAGAGGTCGTCCTCAAAAAAGTAGTTACTTGTAGTTGTTTCGGAGCGCCCCTGCGAGTTCAAGGCACTTTCCGAGATAGAGAGCTTATCTCTTGCATCCGAGGCTGCCAATACCAAGTGCGAGGTTTCGGACAACGCTCTAGACTTCACCAAGGAGAAGTTGTGCCAATCCGTGAGAAGGTCCTCACATCTTGCTTTGCAAAACGCATTGGATACTGGCATACTGCGGCTGGGGAATTGGATGTCCCGTTGTGCCGCATGATACCAATGACCGACGTGAGAGAACCGCTGAAGACAGATGTGCAGAAATTGAAAGCGGAGTTTGCTTGCAGGTATAAACGAGGATCTT
Organism: Ceratodon purpureus; assembly: GCA_014871385.1. Lineage (NCBI taxonomy): Eukaryota > Viridiplantae > Streptophyta > Bryopsida > Pseudoditrichales > Ditrichaceae > Ceratodon > Ceratodon purpureus. Next base: position 6,545,191 of record CM026430.1, on the reverse strand, counting down.
CTTGTTTTTACCTATCCTTAAAAAGCTTCAAGATGGAAGAGGCTTTGGTATGAGATTCTCATAGAGCATCATGGTCTGAGTTATGGCAAAAGGAGGACAAGGAGTTTGAAAAACGGTTGAGCAAGAATCCAACACTGAAGAAGTATTCTTCTTCATTTTGGATGGTAATCATTGTCACATTGTGTGGATGGACATCATCAGCAACCTCCACAAGGAGGATCCATCCTTCCATGTTTCTATGCGCTCTCTGTTTATTGAGACTACACCTAAAAATTGCAACATGCTCTTGCATGCCATGACGGATTGGAACAAGTTGTTTACTATAATTTCAACTATGTTCCGTTCAATTTTGTACATGAATTCAATACCATCTTTGTTTTACATGATAATCATAATTTATTTAAATAGAAATTAAACCTAAATTAATGCTCAAAGAACATGCATCTATTTGAACATGTCATTAAGTCAATTTGACCTTCGACACAAATTGGCACTATAAGAACTGGATTACTAGCTATTGTCTAATTAACATGATACTTGATACTAGCTATTGTCCAATTGACTGAACACATATTACTGGATATTGTCAAATTGACTTAAGAGTGATGATGCATATAGGAAGGAAAATAAGTGTTAAGAGGGAACCCAGTGGATAAAACTTGTAACCAATAACCCAATTACTCAATTACAGAACCTTTCTCACCTACATTTGACGTTAGCCATTACCAAACGCTGAATGAAAATACCTTTCCCGAAGAAAATATTGACAAGAGTGACTTTGGTTAGTATTGAATTACTTTTCCAGTTTACACAAAGATCCGAAATTAATTGGGAGAATCCACTAAATTAATTTCAGACAATTTAATTAATGTTTAATGGTTTTATTTATTTCATCAACAAAATATTTACAGGGGGCTTTTTGCCTCCTCCAATGGGAGCCCTTCAAGGGCGAGGTTTTTCGCCCAGGGAACTGAACACTATGGGTGGTAACTTATTGAACCATGTTAGATGAGGGGCAATCCAGGACTAGAGCTAAATTGTTTCTAAAAAATTGTTCCAAACTCATTGCTCATTGTTGGAACTTGGGAGCCTTCCAGTCTGGGTGCTAGTGGGTTGCGACGAACTTACTTGGGCCCATAATTGCGTTGGCACAACACTTTCTGGTGAAGATTCGTGAAACCAGGATTAATACGAGTAAAAACTCGAATCGATCACCCAAAATCAGTCCCAAAAACATAACTTCGAAGACACCTCGCAGTCTTGCTCTAAGTTACTTAGTTACTACGAAGCAAGCGAGTCAGATAATTTCTAGTGCTTCAGAAGCAGCTGAAGATGATGAGTTGTGATCAGGAGATGGACGGAGTTGAACTTGAGTGAGAGAGTTTGGCGTTACTGTGTTGGGTAACGTAGCAAGTGAGGAGCTTGTCTACGTTGGTGGTCGATCAGGGTGCAACTGTCGGCGCAATAAGTCGCTGGTAGACAGGCGAGTAGAGAGTCAGTGGCACCCGTATCCAGCCCCTCAAAGTATATCTCCAGCTGCTGCAAACTCTTTGCCTGCCTTGGTAACAGTCGTATGAACTCAATCTCAAGTTTGCTTTCGATGTCTATGTCTAGCACTCTTTTGGTACCGTCTGACGTGCTGAGTACTTTTTCTAGCCTTCTATCCTTTAATATTTGTTTCTTTGTTTGATAATAAAGGTGCCCGTCTTGTCTAACCCTGGTAGAATTCTGGATCGCTATTTGGTTCTCAGTCAAAAACTTAGTACTTAGGAAAAGGAACGTTTTCTTATAGTTTTCATGCTCGTTTGCTTGCACGAAAACGTTCAAGATAACTTCTCTCGTCATTTCTGACGTTTCTCAATTGTTTTTTGGGGAAATTCCCATGTCAGCTTTTTCTGTGAAATTGACTCCGAACCTTCGTACTAGGTTTCTACAGTAATTTGACAAACTCCGAGGTGCACATACATCAGACGCTTCTAGTAGAACAGATGCAAGACCCAAGTCACATTGTCCAGATGTCATTTCTAGAACACGTTTAGAGACATGCCATTCTAGGAAGGACGAGACTTCTGTTGTGACTCTTGGTGAATAGTTGTGCAGTTGATGATACCATTGTTCCTTCAGTTATCCTATTTCCCATAACAATCGTGTAGAGGATTGTCGAATAGTGTGTATACAATCATGCCTACCGTACTCAAACCACCCGTTCTTAATGGGTCACGGTCTAGCCTTCTACGGATAATAGCAGCCAACAAAGTTAATCGCAATAGAAACATCATGCATGAGTATTGCATTCACAAAGTGTTTCAGAGGCAGCTAGACCCACCGCACGGGTGATATTGAACCATCGTGTACAAATTTCACGACGTAGAATGGCAAACCTAGATTTGTGCTTGTTCCAACTCTCGCTATCGTATTGCTCACCTCGTTGCTCAGAGTACTTCTACTTATCTTCTTAATTTGTCAGTTACTCTTGGTTCTTCACGGTGCAGTTGGTTGCTGAACTTGGAGACATGATCACACTTGACAGCCTTTGAAAACTGTGAAACCGTGGGGACTTTTGAGCATGGATGAGCTCAGAGATGATTACGCTGCTAGAGTCAAGATGGTTGCAGCTGGAGCAGCAACATTTATGCTTAAAGAGACGAGACTGAATTAACCGTTACCGTTCCAGAAGAGGGCATGGTACACGATAATGATACAATATTTTGCCTTAGAGAGTTCGCGTCTTTTCCTTGAATTCTGCATTTTCTAGCCTAGATGTGCGTGATAGTGCGGATGGATGGGAGACTGGGAGAGTGTAGAAGGAAGAGGGGAATTAGTTGATGGTTTGGAATTCCTGGGGATCCATCAAGTCGTTGCTGGTGGATACTCTAGTGCGTGCACTGCTGGGTGCTAAATATCACTAGTTGCGCAGGGAAGTGCTTCACGAGGGCAGTGTGACTGATACAGATAAAGATGCAGCTTCGTTGCATTTGAACCAGGTGAGTCGACCTACTAAACATTAGCTAAGTCTGTGGTTAGAGAGTGACCATGAGCTTCTAGTTGCCGCAAATTGGTGTAGTATGCTCTAGTCAAGTTTATATCGGACGGGCAATGTGATGAGGAATAAGCACTCTTTACTTGAATTTGAAAGAAAGTAGCTGGTTAGGTTGAAATCTGGAACTGTGCCTACTTAAGTTTTACTATATGTGTATGTTGAATGTGCTATGTTTTTGGACAAAGTTGAACAACTAGTATGGTCTATGAGCTACTATACCAACAACTATGCTTGGCCACCCATAAGTTTTGGGTGCAAATGTGTATCATTGATGGAGATTGAATACTCGATCATTAGAGATTCATTGTTCTTGCGTGACCTATCTTGGTACTTGTGGTACTAATGGTTCTCTGACAATAACTTGATAAGTATCTCTGAACCGACAAATGATTTGCATCTTTTTTTTCCAATATTGACCGTCTCCAATTTGTGTTTTGTGACAGCGTTATACTAGTGTTGAGGTGCAGAAAGATGCATTAAAGCTCATTGCTATCTCTATTACAAGTTTATCAGGAATACAAGTTTATCAGGAGGCTTGGGACTTTTCTTCAAGGCTTAGGACTTTATCATTGCTATATCTATTACAAGTTTATCAAGATTACAAGTTTACTTCAAGGAAAGTGTTTATTTGGCTCTATCGTACAGTTCATCACAAACACTTACAGTAGTATTTTTTCTGGTAGCAATTTCTTCAAGAATATCAAATGGAAGAGTCAACACAACTAGAGGAGGAGCAGACGATGCCAACAACCATGGAACACATTACATCACCACCAATAGAACGGTTGATAGCAGTAATGGAAAAGCTAACGGCATTAATAGACAAAAGCTTGTCGGATAAAAGCTCGTCGGAAAAAAGCTCGTCGGGAAAAAGCTCGGTGGAAAGAAGTTTTGCTCAACATTCTCCTCTCGAAAGTCCACAAGTCTTCATTGACAAGCCTAATTTCAAGGTGAGAAGGGGAAGAGAGGTTTGGGAAAAGTACATTCAAATGTGCAATTCAAAGAACAACCCTAAGTTATGGAATTCACAGAGCTTGATTTATGGAGTATACAAGCTTCCAAATAATGCATCCAACAGTGGAGAAGGGGCAGGAACCCGTATTGAATTTTTCCCTGAAACGAATGAAGGGATTCTTATTGACGACCAGGGTGTTAGTGGAGAGTCTATCCTAGAGAAGGCTGCTCAAGGAAACTTTACGCAGGTAATGAAGCTCAAGGAACTCCAGCAACATACCCCAGCCGGAGAGTTTCCGATTGAGAGGATAATGGCTACTCTATGGTATTCTACATGTGAGCCATCGAAGAGGAAACTTATTCATTGGGTGGCATACCACAATCAGCTTGAGATTTTGGATTGGATGCTGGAGTCTTCAGTGATTTTTCCTTCTGACAACCCATATGAGAGAAAATATGAGGAGAATGACCAGGAAGTATATGAAGTCCTCCAGCAAAACAAGGCTGACCGGCAGGTCGGCGAGGGCGACCAGCAAGCCGAGTTGGATATCCCGCAAGTTGAAGAGGACAACACGCAGGTTGAGCAGAACAACCAACCCATTTTGGATGGAAACCAACGAGTTAAAATGCAATCTGGAAGTCAGAAGTCTGTTGCTACTGGATCTGATCACACATATCGAAAGAATGCCAACATTCCCTATGGCTTTCTTCCTATTGATGCCAAAGATTCCCTTAATGCCCAAGATTTGTATGGATACACGCCCCTTCACTTGGCAACTATAGAAAACCATGAAGGTATCGTGAAGAGTTTGTTTGCAGAAGCATATGATGATTTGCTTGCAGTTCACATTGCAGCGGAGAATATGCTGGCTTTGGAAGGAAATGAGAGAAACTCAAATAAACTTTCAGCTCTGCATTTTGCAGCTAGAAATAAGTCTTCCTTGCCCATAGTGCAAATGCTTCTGGAAAAGCGTGGTCTTAAATACAATTATGCGTTGTTTAAGGGCGGGTCTATAATTGAGCTCAAGTCTTCATCAGGAAAGACACCTCTGCACTATGCTTCTCAGTATGGAAATTGGGAAGTCGTGAAGCAATTATTAGAGGTCTCAATGGAGTTCATATATGGGAGTAGCAAGAGTGAATATGTCAATGATCGCGATGTCTTCAGACGAACTCCTTTGTATCTTGCTGCATCAAATAACCAAGTGGAGGTTGTGGAGATTCTATTGAGGGATGTAGATGGGCTGAATATGAACACTGTAACTTGGGAAGGAATATCAGCTTTGGACATTGCCAAGAGGAATGAAGACCAACAAACACACAAGGAAAAGAAGAAGGTCAGCCAAAGGATTGTGGATATGCTGGAGAGTTATGATGTAAACTGGTTGATATCAGAGAGACAGAAGTATGCAAATGCAGCCAGTTTCCTTCTTGTAGGTGCTGCTCTGATTGCAGGAGTCACTTACGCAGGTTGGCTACAACCTCCTCTCGGCTTGACCCAATATTATGACTTTCCATCATCAAGTTCTGCAGCACCCCCGGAAACATATGACTCATATGTTGGAGTTGAACAACATTGGGAAATCCAAACCTTTTGGGTCTTCAATAGCATGGCCTTCTTCTGCTCTATAGCTACTTTCATCTTTGGAGCAGCAGCCGGCATTCCAAAGAAATGTGCATCCTTGAGGGAAGAGGTGGTGCAACTTCGGAAGTCTGTTGTGAGGGCATCCTTTGTGCTTGCTGTGGCAATTCTATTTGCCATTGGTGCCTTTGCTTCCGCGGGTATTATTGTCCTACCTCCAATTGCAAGGCAAAGGGCTCCCACATATGCTACTGTTGCTGTTGGAGTGGCTGTTTGCATGAAACTCCTCGTTGAGTTTATCCTGAAGCTCTGGATTTGGTTTCGCTCCCCAAGCTTGCTCTTCAAGATGGTAGATCAGGATCCCTCTACAAAATTATACACATCCGGTAGCAGATGGGTTCCAAAACACCGCATTGAAGTGCCTGTATATGGTGATTATAATTAAATTTTATTGAACCAATATTTTATTAAATACCTAGTCATTTTTTTGGGGGAATCTTTTCAAATTATGAATTAATTTTATATTTTCCTTTCAATACTTGTGCATCTTTAGTTTGAATGATAGATGAAAAAATCATTATGATTGTATTCATCATTTGTCATTCATTAATATCGAATAAAATTCCAAGGTAAAAGGGATGGTATATGTAGTATTATATATGGTCTTTGTCTTTGATCTGCAGCATCTAGGCAATAAGTGTTGTTATATGAACCACTCTTTGCATTTCAAATCAGGTATGTGCATTTTTTATGAAAACAGATACCCTCTATATGAGGCTAATCTTTCCTCAAAACATGAACATCAAAAATTTGCATAATTTAAATAATATTTGAGAGATGTTAAATCAACTAAACTTGGATCTCTCAAATGAAAGAACTTTCGCCTTCAATTTGTGTACAATATCGTCATCTTAAAATTCCATCAACGAAGAAAGGCAAAACTGAAAGGTTCATAAAATGCAGAATCCATGGTACAAGAGACGAATATTGGAGCACAGCTTTGAGGATGAACTTTTTAAGAAAACTCTATTACTTCGACAAGTATTCAACCAGTATACTACTGAAAGCATGCAACTGAAATTGCAAACCTGCCATAGCACAAAACTTCAGTACATGCACAAATAGAAGTGATGATTATTTTCTTCTATTATCCATTTGCAGCTTAATGAAAACATCAACTACGTTCTCTTTCTAAGGTGGGCAGCGATCACTTGCCACAACATTAGATTGTTGTCATCTCAAATCTTACGTCATAATTTGTCCTACCACTAGAAATGGTATTATTATACAGATGTATAAATCGCTCCTACCAAGGTCAGGTTGTTGACGCTTGACAAGATGTATATAAATGCTTATATCCTCTTCCCTTTGGTTTCAAAATAATGGGTGAAGGACGATCTGATATTCACAGCCACTATACTTCGCTTGACGCTCAATGCAACTTCTGCGGAACTGGGAAGGCCACTCCTAAACTCTTCACTTTCTCATTTGACAGTAAATGTGGAATTCCATTCTTGGAAAATCTGCACAACAAGGCAAAACATAAATCACCATGCGCTTATATGAAAACTTCTTAATCACTGACTGAAAAAGCATAGCAGCCATTGCGGCACCAACAGAATTCTCTCAAGAAGTGAAACATTACCCCCAAGCAGCTTCGCACCATTTTCGTTATTGCTATGTTTCAAGGTATCACGGAAATTAGACGTAAATATCGGCAAATTTCAATATAGAGTAGTAACGATACAATTCGGGTAGATTTTCTATGGAAGTTACAAGAATTAATGGAGTTTGCAGACCATGAGTTTACAGCGTGTAAATATGATCTCATACCTGGAGGGAATGGAGCTGTCTGGGTAGAGTTTACGGATCAGTTCCACAAGTTTCTCCTCACTGATAACGCGCTCGTAGCAAATATAGCGACCGGAGGCTTCTGTTGATTCCAGAGCAGAGACGTGAGCCTCTGCAACATCCTCAACATGAGCATATGCAAACAAACCACTCTGTGGTAGTTCCTTCACACCTGCAGGAACAAACAAAATTCTGTCAACGCTGGTCACTTGTGATGAATAAGCTGTTGAACGTTGCCCAAGTCCTACTAACCCATCCAAGAGGGAAAGGGATTTTAACAAGACTGTGTCTGTTACGTGTACGACTAAACGTGCAACAGAAAACGTTTCCAGCGAGGTCATGAAAATGATGACGACAACATGCTTAGTGTGTGGAAGACAAAGTGTTTTAAGGTTCAGAAGAAAACCTTTCAGGTAAGTGCAGATGCATTGGGTGGTGCCAAAAACTTTGGGGCCCAGCACAATGGCTGGGTTGATGACAACCATATCCAACTCTTTGTCTCTCGCTAGTGACCATGCTGCTTTCTCGGTCATTGTCTTGGCCAGTGGACCCCATAGCTGTAAGAGCAACAAACAAGTGTTACATTTGAGTATATGAGGTCTAAAACTAGTGTTTGTTTTCAAGACGCTTGGAGTCTGTAATTTTTCATAAACTCAACGGAGACAAAATCGAAGATAGAGCACAAGATGCTGCACCTTCTTTGAGCGACAGAAATCCAAGTTGCTCCAGCATTTCTCGTCGATGACTTTCTCAGGGTGTCGTTGTTGGTCCCAAACCATGGTAGAAAGGGATGAAGTTAACACCAATCTCTTCACGGAGGAATTTGCACAGGCCTCCACAATATTCAACGTCCCACGCACTTCGAAGTCTGTCATCTCGGGCTGCAAAACCAATCGGTAGAAAAAATGATCAATTGTACCAAGGCATGATTAACGACAACGTGTAAACTTTCCTTCGTCTTCCACATTTCCTCTTTATAAACAATTTGCTTAATCATCACCTAATTATGCGTCACTCAACCACTTTTAGATCATCATCGACAAGTGGATTAAATTAGCCAAAATTGTCACCTACTGTTGGAAAAAGCTCTAATGATAAAAACTAACTTTTAAAGACTTGGCAAAAAATCTTTCTTAGTCCTCTGCAGGCTCAACAAAGAACTAGGAATCGTATTTTCCTTAGAACTCCATTAAGACAAATTACCAACTCTGATTCAACACAGATCGTATGTAACACTCTAGTAGATTACAAACTGAAGAAGAGAAGGTTTCACTTCATTATCAAATACTGCAAACTGAAATACTTCAGAGGAAAAGAAGTTCACAAAAATTGCTAGGTGTCGGATGATAGGGAGAGCGTACTAAGCGACTTACTGGGTAGTTTGAGACAAGGTCACTGGGTGACGAGGTGTGGAACACGCCGTCACACCCCATGAACACTTCCACAAGACTTCCGTAGTCCAGCATGTCAGCTTGGGTCAGCTCCAGGCGCTGCTCGGCTCCAGGCAACGCCATTAACGCTGCTGCCTCATCTGCACACCGCAATCAATGACATTAAAACATTACAAACTTGGAACAAAATCCGGAAAACTGAGTCACAAACCCAAATCGTATCCCATGAAACCTTACAGACTACCTAGCATTAAACAGAAACTCCATTAAGAAATTGAACTTCCAGACCATATGTAATCTAGAAGGTTTAAGCCACAAATAGTGGCTACGGTTTTCCAGACTGCTCGGCCTTGAAGTTCTCTGAAAAATTATGAAGTGGTGTGGGCTGTAAGTGATTACCAACGGTAGTGCGGATGGTAGAGCGCACATTGTACCCCTTCTCCAAAAGAGTGCGCACCAGCCATGAGCCCAGCAGGCTCCAGTTGCCTGTCACGCATACATACTTCCTCTTCCCTGTTTGAGCCACTTCTGGCACACGGCTTTCACCCTCAAACGAATCCCAAATGCCCATTCTGGATACTTCCGGAGTTCACAGGCACTCCAATGATGAGAAGAAGAAGAAAAAAGGTCACTCTTGGACTAAAGCTCCTCGGACCTATTGAGAGCTTAGAGAGCGACCTAACCTCGCTCCTTACTGCAGCAACCTTCGGCAGATATTCGACAATCCTTCAAGAGTACAACAACTCAGTTTTCAATCCGCAATCACTCTGAGACCTCTCTACTCTCTTCCCCACTCGCCAACCAATCTCAAATCCTCAAAACACCCTCCGACAGCATCACTCAATGCCACTAACCCAATTCGCCTCCACTCCAACGACCTAACCCAACCAACCTACCTTAAACTATTTAATTCTCCGCTCACCAACAAAAACACTTGACCCACTTGCCCCCAACAACCTCAAATTCCAGCCACACTCACTGCAACCCGGCTCCCCAACGATGCCCACACAACCACCCAAAACTGCCACCTTTAAAAGCTCCAAACTCCCACTTTCAATGCAATTAGCCTGAAAACTAAAAAAAAAACGTCCCAAAACACACAAGAAGAGGCAAACTAATGCAACAATCCGGATTCTGCACACTCTGGGTACTGCTTCTAATTCCTACTTCTCCAAACAACCAAAAAATAAAAAACTCCTCCCTACAGCCTCAAAATCCCAACGTCACTCACTGCAACAGACTCCCGACTGCACACAACAACCCAAGTGCCAACTTTGAAGCTGGCTGACCTGAGAAACAAAAACTTGGCAAGAGCAAAGCTAGAGAAAGGAAGGGCACGGTGAGTTGTACCAAAGAAGCAAACCGGATTCTGAACTCTAAAAGTACTGCAAGCACTGGTATGTATGTATGTATGTAGTAATGGAAGTTGTAGTTGTGCAAGTTCTGGTTGTGCAAGGTCAAGTTGTGGTGGCTGAGTAGAAGCAAGGTGTGATGTAGTTGAGGTCGTTGGCAGGGAATGTGAGTTATATGAGCTTGTTCCGGGGGAGGAGGGGGATGGACCATGGTGGCAAAGCTTGGAAAGCCTTGAAGGCGGACGTGCCAGGCGTTGAAAGCTGGGGCGGCTCATGATGCTCCCTGCCTGCCTTTCCCTGCCCTGCCTGCCTGCCTGGTCTCTGTTTCTATAAACAAAGCGTGTTGTCATGTAACTTGTTGCTGATATGGGTTACCCAAATATTGTAGTGGTAATAATAATAATAGTAACAATAGTATGAATAATATTAATAACAATTATTATTATTATTATTATTATTATTATTATTATTATTATTAATAATACTAATATTATAAACAGGCAGGAAGGGGTCTTTGGGAGTCAATCCATCTACTGTGTGCGGTACCAGGCATTGCGTTGATTTTCTTATTTTTTTTAGTTTGAGAAGTAGAGAAGTTTGTCATTGATTAGAAGGTGTACCCACTTTTAAATGAAATAGTGATAGAAGTACTGTAGTACCATAGTAGGTTCGCCCCAAAACAATTCTAAAATAAAAATGTGAAAATCAGAAATTTATGAAATAAAATTACTATTTTTTTATTTATTATTATTATTATTATTATTTTGTTATTTCTAAGCCATATAAGGTCATTTCTACTCATTTTTTGCATAAAGAAAATTAGGAAGTTGAGTTTTTGAGAGAAGAACCTTATTTTTTTCAAAATAAAAATAAAAATATTCGTTTGCCAAGTGTTGAACATGCTATGGTGTTAGGATAGTGGATGAATAAAAAAATTAAAAAGAAAAGAAAAACAATTTATTATTTCCATTGAATGATTTTCCTTTTACCTTATTAGCTAATGATGACTTGTTGTAAGTTATAGTAGAAATAGTGTTGTGAAAATAAATAATATAAATCCAATCCATTGTAAGAATGGAAGAGATTTGTATACATATTGAATGTTTTGGATTTAATTAAGATGGAATGTGAGAGTATCATAGCAATTAACATATTTAGGATGATACATATTAATACCTTAAGATATTGCAACTATTTCAATATTTGTAGATTTTAGATAACTAATTAAAGATATGTGCTAGAAATATCATATCGTTTTGTACATATGACAGCTATGGAGGCACCTTAGATATGTTGAAGGGTGAATACCAAAGTCACTAGATTATGTGGCCTAGATTAATATTGACATTAACTAGTGCGATTGAATGGAATAGTAGATGATGAAAAGCTATAAATTGATAAAATTGTGGTCAAATGCATGAGTATATGTATGGATGAATGAGGAACATCACTGTATTTAATCTGGCAGTGTATTCAATTCCACCACAGTATACCGTGATTTCAGTGTACAATTCCTCCTTGACTGGTGCACTAAGTCTGTAGAGTGTGTACTCTGGTTAGGGCAATGAAGTTCATTCTTTGTCAAGTTTTCTCTTTCAAGGGTTAATGAGATCCAATGATATGCCCCGGGTGGTATGGTTGTGTTCTTTTAACTTATTTTCCCAGCAAATAAGAGGATTTATTGCAAGGAACAGAGTAGGTACAACCCCTTACCTTCTAGTGCACATGGTATTTAGAGTAGTGGGACAAACTGTCTCATGTCAAGTTTTCTCTTTCATGGGCTTACTAACTTGAATGATATGGATTCCATGGGCAATATGGTCATGTTTTTCAACCCTACACAACTTCAGGAGCCTGTGGCCCTGCAACTCAAATTATGTTTTAAACTCCAGAATTGTAGACAATTGCTGACATTTGTTCAAATGCATGACAGAGAGAGAAGAGAGAGAACTTCGGTCTCCGGAGAAGACCAACGTGAATTGAGTGTCTGTTCGATCCACCCCAAAAATCTAAATGTATGACAGTCATGGTGAGCTATGAAGAGATGAGTTTGTAATCAAATTTGGAAGACAATTTTACTGAAGCTGGGTGCACGTAAAGTAGACTGTTGTTTTGTTGTAACCGTACGTGTTAGTGTGGGTTTTGGAGGTGGAAAACATATCATGCTTCTTTGTGGAGCTCAACAACCCAAAGCTGGCAGCACTGATATTCCAAAGGGATCTCTCTATGTCACGTCACCTACAAACATTATCTTCAGGGATGAAATGGCCCTTCCGTGGATTCACATTGGTTTAAAATAACCTGACTGTTTATTAATTTTTTGATCCTCTGTCTTACCCACAGTGAGTGTAGTAGTGTACGTGTGATTCTTTGTGTATGAACCAGTGGGGTTTTGCATACAGGATACAGGATACATATGACGCATACAGGATAGTTACAAGGATATAACAATTGTTGAGAGTATAGTCAAATGATAGGAGCTATATAAACCTTGCAGAAACGAAGAACCCTGGACTACTGTATTGCTGTAGCAGATTTGCCCAAAAATAATTCTAAAAATTAAAAATGTAATATGAAGAAAATATGAAGAAAATATGAAGAAAATACGAAGACAGAAATATAAAAATAGAACAAATTAATTTTTGCAATATTTTGCTATTTCTAAGCCATTTAAATGTCATTTTTACTGGTATTTTGCTAATATTGAAAAATTGAGAAACTCAATTCTTGAGAGCTGAACTTTAATTTTCAAAGGAAAACATATTTGTTCACCAGGTGGCGAACTTGCTATGGTGTTATGGTAGTTCTGTGAATGAAGAGTTAATCCTGATTTATATTTCATGATATAAGCAACCCTAAGTCTAGAATTATATCCCTTTGTAGGACAGTCAAATCTAAGGGAACAAGTTGTGTGTGCTACATGAATCATAACTGTGCCGATTAGAAATTGTGTGATGTGTGGCACCAGCAAAAAAATCCAAACCCGTTATGATATTAAGTTACCTCATGCATACAGTGTGTGCATTGCACCAACATTTAAGCCAACTATATGATGACATCGGATATGATGTGCATTTAGGCCGGTATGCTACTGCCAAGTGGAAGTCTACTTCATAGCCAGAGGTTCATTTCCTAGTGCACAATTTTGACTGAATTGGCTCAAATTGACAAATCATGGAAACCCATGTGGAGTTGTCTCTTCAACCTGGTTTCAGAACCCAATATTTCAGATCTAAGGTCGAGCCACCTATAACCAATCACTTAAGGTTTTTTGCATATAATATTAAGGTATATAATTTTTTAAGGATTTTTCATGTGTGCAAACATAAGGTTCTTGTTGAATGCAAAAAAAATTGTGATTTTATTCCTACTATTCAAATAGTTATACTTATTTGAAGTGAGAAGCTGCTCGTAACCCACAACCAACTTATAGAGTGTTACATAATCGCTCACTCCTAGTGCATATAATTGTGGACAAAGAAAGTCATAATTTCTTTAACACAAATATGTAAGAACCACTAAGAGTGAACCATCTAATCTTGTTTAGAAGCATCCACAAAATTAGGCATGATCGGAAATGCGTCTAGTCCATAACTATTTCTATGTACTCTACATGCTGCCTATGGGGTTCCATTTAGTAATGGGTGGCTCGACCTTAGTAGAACAGAAATCCATCTCATCTTGTTACAAAAATTAAAAGATAGAGACTAATTCATCTACTTACTGACTATAAGGTATATACGTTCTATGCAATCCACTCTAAAACTTGTCAGAAATAATGACTGAGAATTTTTTGGGGATGTTTCATGTTTCATTTATTATTTAGACTTGTCAATATTTTTAAAGATTCAATTTAAAAATACTTATGGTGAAAACAATCACGACCATATGATAACATGTACATTTTGTGAAAATATACATATACATGTAAGTATATAAAATTCCCAGAATGTGCCAATCTAGTGTTGCGTTGACAATTAGTTTAAGAATCAATTTTTTATATATTAATAAAATAATTCAAATTTTAAAATAAAGATTATAAAAACACTTATTGTATGAATGTTTTGAAGGTACACACAAACATATAATAAGTAGATTGTGTCAAAACATACATAGAAAATATTTGAAGAATTTTAAAGGTCACATAGACAACCCTTTAATTATTAAAAAATGTTGTATATTTTGGAAAGGTACATAAATTAGATTTTGTGTAAGGTTTCTTATGGAATTGATTTATGAATTACAAAGGGATAAGACAGACATTATTTATTATTACAAACATTACAAATGTTAAGAAAATTTCAAAAGAATTTGAGAATTGCTAATTTAAAGTATTTGATATTTTTTCCTTGTTGATTTAAAAATAAATAAATTGACTTGACATGTAAAATACTTGGTGCACTAAAAATTTCAAATTTTTACAGCACTTTGTGTTTCAACTTATCCCTTCTGATTTCATTTTGATTATCAAGTGTAATTCTATTCAGGATGTCCTAGGATATTTGTATCTAAGAGTTTTGAAGATCTATGCAAAACATGTGATAAATTGATCAGAGTTAAAATGAGGTGAATCTTAAATGAATGGAAAAAGAGTTGAGATTGTAAATAAGATGTAAATATATTTGGAGTATTTCAAAAAGGACACCTTGACATAGGGCTTTAAGTTGAATTACCAAATATAGATACTCCCATTATGTTTCAATTATGTTTACTTCACCATATTTTTTGATTGGAAACACGAAATACTATGGTAGCTAAGGTTAAATAGTGGGGTTTTTAATTTTTTTCCCCGGGGGGAGTGCCACATGTCACTATGTGATTGGCTGGCACCATCACGGAATTTGCATTTGAACAGGAGCAATGTGCCAACCCTTCAGTCTTCACAAGAAAGAGAGAATGCAGTTGCAGGTCTCCCCAGAGTTCTGGATGGCTCTTCCATGCCAACAAGGTGATGTTGAAGTCTTCAGCAAAATTCTAATCTGGTTGTAAAGCCAGTCATCAGTTTGACTGTTTGAAGAAGGAAAGTGCTGGGTTGAGTCAAATTCCGGCATCAAATGACATGGTTGCACACGGCACAAAAGATCTCTCCGCAGTCAGGGAGAATGAAGAAAGTCTATCTGATATCCGGAAACACAAGTATTTTTTAAGGCTGATCTTTAGGCCATTCGGCAAATTGGTCATGTATACTAATGGGGACTTGTGGACTACTGTTCAAAGCAAGGGCATTTCAATATTGTGTGAGAGAAGATAGAACTTTCTCTTCAAAAGCTAGATTATATGCAAGCACTTTTCCACATAGGAGACCTGATGGATACATCACAGTGGATCAGCAGCTATGAAGCTCGGAACTCTAGTCACATTATTTGAATACTGCACAAAATCAACACTTTCCAGGGGGGCCACTTTGGCAAATTTCAGCATTGCCTACATTCCTTGACAAACCCTTTGGACTCAAGTGAGATATGGTGCGATGGTTGGATGGTATTTGTAGGATTCATAGAGGCTCTACTTTGACCTAGAATTTGGGAGTACAAATGCCTGTGCAGATAAGAAGCTTCTTAAAAACCTTCAGAGCCCTCAGTATTTTAAGGAAATATTCAAGGATAATATGGTTGACATTGTTAATTTTATTTTTGCACACTAGTATAAATGGGCATTTAGAACAATACTGTTGAGTACAAAATTATAAGTCTAGAAATGTTCTATCCAAAGAAACAACTGAAGGAAATCATTGAGAAGTTATCACTAGTGGAAAAAGAGCTTACGTACACTGATATGTACACTGAGTTTCGGTGTCAATAATGCGTTTTCAGTTTGGTGTACAGATTTGAACTTCGGTGTAATAGTTCACCCTCTTTTGCTATAGCAGGGTCGTCCATGTTTGGTACGCGGATCGAACTTGGGACCCACTCTCTGCCACCCACTTTCCGGGAGTTCCCACGTGGGTCGTGCCACCTTGCCTTTACTGCTTCAGGGTAAACGAGGTCACGGTATAGTAAACAGAAGGATGGATGTTCTGTACTGGTGATGCCGTCATCCATGGCGCCGGTAAACGGATTCACCCTGCTGTCCTCGCGAGGGTAAGTAAATGAATATCACATGACCGGTTGAGAACCAATGACGTAAGGTCGGAAAATATATCCGGTTGATATACGGATCGTATCCGTCCGTCTCTGCAGGATTGAGATCCGGGTGTTTTATGTCTGCGAGTGTTGATCATACCCGGGAGAGATTGATGACCGCTGAAATCATGACTTTTGTTGATGTCCTTCGACGTTTTAGTATCCGGCGAGTATCACATATTGATATCCACAGTTCTTCATATCCTTGGTGTTCGGTATACCCTATTTAGATATCCGGATTGGGTTATATATCCACGGGTTGGAATTTCCGAAATCTATATTTCACCGGCACTGTCTGCGCAAGATCATACTACTGTCGGAAGGTGTCGGTGATGTGGATTGGGTCGATTCTAGTAGGAATAATCTGATCTCAGCTGTAAAGATTTAGGGTACATTCACAAGCTGCGTCGGCAGAAATAATTCAAAATAGAGATTACTTTCAATAAAATTCCAAATTCTGGTTACATGTCTGCATGGTACTGTAGAAACAATATTCCACAGTCGACCATAACTATTACTATTGGATGTTACACATTTCTCTCATGGGACATGTAACTCTGTATTGGACTTAATAGCTCACTCTAGCGCTACTTTTCCACAATCCGAACCAGGTGCTTACTCGACCATTTAATAAAAACGTTGGATCCACGGGACTTGACGAGGGCATCGTCCAAAGTTGAGAATGCCTGCTTCTCCTCTACGTGTAAAATTCTACATTTCGGAACACGGATTTGGTGAACCTGAACCATTTGCTCACCCTTGTTACAGAGGTGCCCAAATTTCAGCGTTTTAGCTTTCCAGCTCCCCCCTGTTTTACCATCCGCCACCACTACATCAGGCAAATCTGGATGCAGGATGTAGCATGGTTTGTTACAAGCGACTGGATCGTCCGTTATCCTCGGCATGATCATGAGGCCATGCCGTATGCGCTCAACCTGCCTCTCCCGTCGCGTGTCATCGTCGGTATCTACATTCACTTGCTGCCGTGTTTGTACACGAGGGGCCTCGGTGAATGTAGGCGGGGCCGCTGGGCTGCAGCCAGAGGGGCTAGACCGAGACTGGCCGTTCTCACGCGATGCCCGCCAACTCGTGTCGGGACCAGCATAGACATCCAGAAATGGTTGGAGAGGATCCTCAGCGACCGAGGGAGTTCGTATGGAGTCACTGATGTCTGTCGACATGGCAGGGGAGGAAGGCGGGTGAAGATCGTCCGATCTTCTTATATTCATGCTCGGGGTTATAAGGATTGTAGACCCCGACATCCAAGATGGTGGCGATTCACTGTCTTGGTATCCATCGTGTCTTACGACATTGACGGGCTGAGGTACTGGCGGAGCGAGCACCTGTGAGACTGTTATCGTATCCCGATCAACGCAAGGTGTCGAACAGTTCACTTCGGAGGCGACACGAGGAGGTCGAGTTGAATCTTCATGATTACGAGTCTTCAAACCCAGAGACTTCAACATATCCTGTCCTGGAATGTCTCGAGGTGGGTCTACTGAGGCTGGAATTGACGATCCTGCATGCAGCGGCGTCGGTATAGACGCACCATGAACATTGTGCATGGACTGAACTGCAGAAGGAATATGGGAAACATTACCCTGATTTGTGTCCGAGTTGAGATACCTCATCAGAAGTTGAGCCATGAAATTCTGGCCCTCAAGAACTTGTTTCAATGATGTCTCGTTATTACAAACTTGATGGGAAATCTTCGATACAGCCGTCTCCAAAGCCGAAATCCTTCCGGTGTTCACAAAACTTGGCGCTAACTGCGAAGAAAATGCAGCTTGAGCTCTTGCGTACTCTGGCGTTGCCGGATTCTGCCATAACAATCCACATTATAGAATGAGTACAGTTCAAGGTGGATCAAGGTCGGAAAATTCATTGAGGTACGAAATTTGCAACACTATCACATAAGGTTCTTACGGATGGATAGACCGGAGTAAGGTCAGGCCCAGTTGGAGCATTTGCTGATGCAGTTGTCAATGGAGTCAGTTGAGGACAGTCAGTGCTTTCAGTCCCCATGGACGAATTGCCGCGACCTCCATTTACATTACGGCCCGTAGAAACGTTTTGAGGATTGCGCTAAGGGACCTGGTTCAAGAAGGTCTCCATGCGGATAGGTATATTAGAAGAAGGAGTGAATTACTGAATGGACATCTACTGGCTTATGTGTGCTCTATTGAAATGGAGCCTCAGATATTTCCCCACAACACAGGATCTCACGGCAAAGTCTACGGCATAACCCATTCGAAGACAAAAATCGAAAAAAAAAAAAAAAAAAACGGCCAAGCCATGTACTCTCTTCATGCAATTCTGGATCAAGGCGACTGGAAATTTGAAATGCGGAGTGGGAAAGTACATTGAAAAAAAATGTGGTTAGTGTAAGAACAAAACGGCTACGTTTATCACACCTAAATTCGGTTACTGATGTTATATGGCAATACTGTCAACAGTCGGGGTTAATAAGATTTATACAGACTCCACTTACCAATCAGCGTTTACATCCATACTGCTATGGCGGTACATGATACGAGGCCGCAAAAAAAATGGAAGGAATTGGGGCCAGGACTTCTAGTGAGGTCAGATGTTGCAGGAAACGAAACCAAGCGACCAAATACCTGTTCGTCTGGTTATTGATATCATCACTGGCCTGAACAAGGTTGAAAGTAACGGGTTGAATTGAAAAGAGAATGGGCATGATCAGGTACCTGTGGACTATCCTCGGAGGCATGCGTATCGGCAGGGTTCGATTCTGAGACTTTCGCACGTTGGCTCCTCATCTCCGTCATTTGTAAAGATTCCTCCTTTCCTGCTGAACTCAACCAATATTTCGACCATTCCTTAAATGCTTCATCAGGACATTTTGCGTGTTGTAATCCATGTTCGATGAAATGTGCTTTCCACTGCTTTCTATCCGTTTTTAAAGCTGTGCGTAAAAATTTACCTAGATATGCATTCGACAGGGGATTCGAATAGATGAACTTACTACTCAACTTCGTGGCTATAAGTTCAATCTGAGAATTCCAAACTTCAGTTTTGGCCTTGTAGCTCCTAATTTTAAAATTCAAAGTTTGACGTGCGCATAACCTAGCCGCGCGATGCCAGGGGGTTTTCATGCCCAGAACCGTATCTGACTGCGATACTGGAATTTTGATGACGGGCTCTCGGTTCTCAGAATGAGCATTCTTCATTTCCTTGAGATATGGCCTCTTGTACGCTAGTGCCTCGGCTGCCCTTTTCCGGTTTGCTACTCGACGTTGCTCCTCAATGTCTGTGTTGCAAGCATCCGGGGGACACTCATTCTCGGTATTCGTTGCTGTCGAATTGCTTGGACAATTACTGAATTCAGCATTTCCTCCGTAATTACAATAAGCTCCAGCTCCCGACGATCCTTCAGGGTATGGTGTGTGTAAGGGCGTCGGCCCCATCCCCGGTGGTCTCCAGAAAGTCCTCGGACCTGGCCTCGCATTTTGAGCAAATATACCCTGAATGGGAGGGTTACTGGTGATCTGCGGTGTTTCAACGATTTGCATTCTCAGAATAGGGGCCCTATGATTTCACTGCGGCGGGTGACATTGTGTCCGCATACATAACTGACCACATGACAAAATGACGGTACAGTTCAAAGAATCCACGTACAGAAACTGACTTACATGATCACCTTGCTGTCGATCGTGTGTCAATTCACCGGGCCGCTCGAGGGGCATTTGTGCTGGAAATAAACTGGGCCCTCTCGTTCCTATATACGACGGTGAGGCCATATCAGCTTCTGAATCCAACTCCTCCGAGCATTTGCCACGACCTTCCACTAGGAGTTCTCCGCCTTGCGAACTACCACAGACACTGCCGGTAGATGGAGAGAGTTCAGTACTACTTGAACTTAACAAGTCTTGGCTATAAGAGTGGAGACCCATTTCTATGGCGGCTATGTTTCAGATCCAGAAAATAGGTATTGGCAATAGAGTGGAAAGAGAAGTGCGGTTGTGCATGGAGTTAGGGTACCGTGAGTAAAGACAAACTCCGTTGGTGCGCATCAGTAGGAGGAATAGATTGTTATCCTGAGAATTCGGTAAAGAGCTCTATTCCCGGTGGCGAAACGATCTAGTGGGTCTCGACGCTAGATTGTGTCCCAAATTTGCATTCCGAGCGACGAGGTTAGCCGCACTAGAGGATAAATTACTGCCTTTCTGCAAATACTGTAATAAGACAAACGGCAATGACGAGACACGTCCTTCTGCCAGGATCCTTCTACAACGCACCAGGAGTATATGGTGCAGAATATAGCATGCGGCGGGGGGCATGATGGCCGATCTAGGGTTTCTACCGGTTCTGCCTTTTTGGAACGACGGCTGCGCTGTTATACCATCGTGTGAACCGTAACCTAGGTGATTCAGAGGAGGCAATCTTCAACTGTCAACGTCTGGGCGATACCACTCAACGGGAGGAGTGCGAATGGCGAGAACTTCATCGCCCGCGTACTCATTGGCCGAATCCTTGTGGTCGATGGTGAATGACCGTGAATGGAGGGTCGATCGAGGACAGCTGCATGGGGGGGAAGCATTGGGGGAGCGGGCCACGTTGTGCGATTCTCCACAGAGGATCGAAAAAGCCGGATTGATGGACAGTGGTGTGAAGGCATCAGCTCCGCAGCGCTCCATCGAGCGTTACCGCATGTACTCGAACATATGGTTTAGCGCACGGGATTAGGCAAGAGTCCAGTGATAGTGGAGCACGGTGGCATTAATCATAGGGATATGTACGCTAGTGCCCTCTGCCATGTAGGTCGATAATGAATTACTTCTCGTTCTAGAATCATTTTCATAGAGGCTACTGTTGTTCGCTCGGTGGTATGCTTCATATTACAAGCTAGCGAGTCGAGACGGTGCTGTTACGAGGTCCCAATCAGTCCAAAACCAGAGGTACCATACCTCCTTTGTGTCGTGGGGTTTAGCAAACTCCCGCCTTTGCGACGGAGAGAATTGTCATTTTCACAGAGTAATGGACATGTACTTCAGTATAAACAAGGCATTAGTTGCCCATGCACATTTCTGTCACTCAAATTTTTTGTTGTAGCGTCCTCACTTTTTCTCATGTTCGCCGATTGCTTGGAATATTTGTTGTCTTTTACATGGAGTATATGAATTTGAATTGTCTCACGACACATGGGCTCCAGTGACCGTTGGTATGCTATGATTATTCACACTACAGCACATTGTCGTTTCCAGAGTTCTCGGCTCGTTTCCCATACCAACGTTTACTCACAGTTAATATGGAGCCAGCTTTGCCGATCAACAGTAGACAGAGGCAGTTGTTGCGTGATGCCAAACTTGATGCCCGTGAGGAGGCCATGGCTGATAGGAGGCGGGAACGTCGTCGCAGTTGCCCTTGCAATATTTGTCTGGGTGAAAACCATTCACTCCGCCCAAGAGTACAAGTGCAGTCACACCTCACCAGCTATGGCAGACATCCTTATCATCGAAAATCAACCCAGGTATTGTTCTAACCCAACTATTGTGCATGTAAGAATCATACGCTTCAGTTCCTGCTTAGATCAATTGTAAACGAGTATGACATTGCCTTCACTGCTCGAATTAGGGTTTAGCTTGTACTTTCACACTGCTCAGTCTTCTGAGTGACATTGAAATATGGCAGGTGTCGTCTTATGCCGCATTAAACTATTGACTGTGTACCCGACTTTTGATTTCGTGAATTATGCCTCGGTTCATAGTCTTAGAATTGGATCGCTTGTCAGGGATATCCGAATGACGAATCAGACGATGAATGGGATTCTTTTGTACGTGAGGAGTTCGGTGCCAGAGGTCCCGGTTTTGCTATAAATCAGACCGAAGATATGGATGCTGGACTCGAAATGCTCGAACTTGTGGAGCACGCTTTTCAGGTATATGACGGCCTTGCTGGAGGCATTGGAGTCAATGTAGACGAAGTAGGTGTTAAAGGGTGATTTAGCTCACCTTTTAGAAGCTAAGTCTAATGTCCAGATCTAAAAAGAAAACCTCGAAATTTTAGTACCCACCTAACTAACTCGGCTCAACACCATTCTGCCCCTTTAACATTATCCCCCTTTTAGTCTGCATCTGCCCTCTGATGCTCTGGCTTTTATGTAGTTAGCCAAAAATAAAAAAGGGAATAAAAATTAAAAAAGGGTCTACTACTGGTTCTACCAGTATCATTCCTAAAAAACTACTCCTAGCCACTAGTTGGCGAAGTCTCTGTGGCTGGCTCCCCTAGTATTCCTGGTGTCGGTGCTGGTCCTGGTGAAGTCCTCGTAGCTACTGGTCCGGAGCCCCCTTCTGCTGAAGTACCGATGTGTCCCGGATTTCCAACTACGAGTGATGCTGGTCTGGGCCCCTCTCCGGGTGGTGAAGTGGCCGCGACTGGTCCCCCCTCCTGCTCGAAAGAAGCTACGAGTTTCTCCACGGTACAGTCAACCGCCTCCAACTCTAGTCGAGAAATTTTTTCTGTCCCCTCGGCCTGAACCTGTTCCTCATCGGACCAGTACACAAATGAAGGAAATGCATCAGCGAATCGCACCAGATACCGGCTATATCTTTCCTGGTCCTCATGGTAGGCTCTGAGCTCCTCACAGACCTGCTTCTTCGTGGTAGACAGTAGGTGTCGTGACAGACCCTTGATGGCTGGGGTGGCACTGGTCTCCATAACCGCCAGTTGGCGACGAGGTTGTTGATTTTCCATCGCCAATCTGTCGTAATCTTGCAGCCGCGCGTTCATCTGCAACTCGAGGTCCAATCCCTGCCTTCGTTTTCCTTCAATCTGCCCTTCGTAAGCTGCCCATCTGACTTGCTCTTTTTTTCGCTCCTCCATGAACTCGGTCAGCTTGCTTTGCGTCTCAGCCCACGTAGCCTTCATTTCTTCCAACTGCTGTCCCGCTACCTGTAGCTCCGTCGTCAGTCCCTGGTTTTTCTCCTCCAGCTCCTGGTTGTGTCGGACCAGGTCCGGGTAGTTCGACCTCTGTTCCCACTGTCGGGAGTGTAAATTCTTCAGCTTCCCTGTTTCCTCCACCCATTGCCGCATGTGGTCCATCAGCTGCTCCAACCCTGTAGTCACCTCGGATTTCTCCTCACCTGCTAATAAGAATTCGCCTCCAAGGTTCCTTGGTGATAAAGTTTCCGTCCCTTGAATTCCCCCCCCAGTCTGCCCTTGGTCGTCCTGGGTCATACGATGTCCCTGATCGCCCGGTGATTCTGCCTCTGGGAATTCGGGTTGGATATCCCCTCTTCCTGTTTCAGACGTTCTCATGGTGAGTAACGTCCTCGAGGCCTCCACTGGTGTCTCACCCATGGCCCGATCCTGCTTTCTCTTCGGCCTGCCCCGCTTAGCAACTGGTGTCTTCCGGGGGTCTGAAGTGATGGCGCCTCGTTCCACCTCTTCTGCCTCCCTGGGATCAAGAGACCCCGATGTACTATCCCTGTATTTAGGTTTGTGCTCCTGCCGTCGCAACCGCTTGAAAGTCACCCCTCGGCCTGGTTGGGTAGATGGTGATGACTGGTCCTGTCTCTTCCTCTTTTTCTTGTTGTTCTTCTTACCCGAAGAAGACGAAGATTGGTACTCTGCTCCCTTCGTCTCGTCTGGTCTTCCTCTAGTCAGCCGTCTTGGTCTGGTCCCCTTTGATCCTTCTCCGCTAATTACGTCTGGTGGTAAGTCCCCCTCTGGTCTTGCTGGTGTCACATCAGGCGGAATCTCACTACCGTCATCTACCTCCTAAGACTCTTGGACTGGCTCCGGGTCAATGTACTCCTCCTGGTCAGGGAACCAGGTCTTCAACAATGCGTCTATAAGCTCTGCTCCCTTGATCTCGCGGGTTGGGCTGGTGTGGACCCGAATCAGCATACGCCGAAGGCTGGATAAGATCAATGGAGCCCAGTTGTGATCACCCTTCTTCTCGGCCTGGTACATATTCTCTAGCAGCTCGTTGCTGGCATAGTGGGACTTCTTTTTGACGCACATGATTTCCACTAAGGCCTTGATCCGGTCCTGGTACACCTCTTCAAACCCATTGACTCTGGTTCCATCCGAAGTATGATCTGCTCGGGTTAGCCCGAACATTCTCATGTACTTCGGGTCGAGCTCCTCACTGGCCTTCGGAACGGTTGCAGTCTTGTTACCTTCAATCCCGAGAGCTTGCTGGATGATCCAAGCCGTGATCTCGATTGGAATCCCTCTGACCGTTGCCCGTATTGGCGTAGTGTAGTCCGTCTTCTCTCCCTTAATGTACTGAAATCCCTCCACAAAGTCCATGACCAGTTCTGCCCTTGGCACTGGCCAGGAGTATTCGTAAAAAACCCCTAGGCTCACCTTTTCTGCCCATACGTCGTCTTTTAAATCCTTCCATCCCTTCCAATAGTCCAATGGCATGAATGTAAGCTTGATGTTCCTGCTCCGCTTTCTGGCTATGGTGACTTTCTTCGGGGCTCGGGCCAGTACCTCGGTCTGCTTGCGTCTGGTCCCTGTTCCTGCTCTTCGTAATTCTGTCTCCCCTTCAAGTCTTCTTGCCTGGTTCCCCTCTGAAGCTTCTTGAGTTGGTTGAGGTGGTGCTCCTTCCTCGCCCTGTATTTCTATCTCCTCCATATTCCCCACTGTCCCTGGCTTCGCCATATATTCGTGCAGTGTTCCCTTTCTTATTCTTCTGATCTACTGTGCTGCCTCCCTTGCTTTTTCTTGTCCTGCTGGTCCGCTTACTGTCATTTCCCTTCTTCTAAGTTTCGCTCCTGCTACTGTTCCCTCTACTGTTGTCTTCGAAACCCAGTCCCGAAATGTCAACAGTGGCCCTTGATTTCCGTTCTCCTCTTCGGCTCTCTCTGTTTTCACTCTGGCTTCTACTAATTTTTTCTTGTTTTTTCTCTCTCTGTTGCTAAATAATCTTCCATGTTTCAATCTATCCCTGTCCGATTTGAACTCCTCCCGATCCCCTTCGTATCCTAGTTGAAAAGACTTCCAAAACTCTAGGGCCGATTCTGATACCTGAGTGGGCTGTCTCCCTTGGCTTCGATGCTGTTGTTGTAGTTTACCTTGATGCCCTTGTCTGCTGCCTTCTAGGGTTTCGCCTTCTCCTCCGTCCCTATCTGTTCTGCTGAAGCGTCGTCCTTGCTCCTCTTCGAGTTGTTTCCACCATTCCTCTTCGATCGATCGCCTCTGGTCTTCTTCAATCAGCTGTTGCTCTTCTTCATCTTGCCGTTGCCGCTCTTCTTGGCTTAGCTGCTGTCTCTCCTCAATGCCTTGCTGTGCTTCGTGAATCAGTTGCTGCTCCTCCCTCAAGCACCACCGCGGCTCTCCTTGAGTCAGCTGTTGCCTTCCGAAGTTCCGCCACTCCCTTTCTTCCGATCGCTGTTGCCCTTCACCAAAACGCCGCCACTGCTCCTCCTTTTGAGTCAACTGCTGCCCTTTGCTAAGACGCCGCCTCTGCTCCTCTTCTCGAATCGGCTGCTGTCCTTCGCCAAAGCGCCGCCGCTGCTCCTCCTCTTGAATCGGCTGCTGTCCTTCGCCAGAGCGCCGCCGCTGCTCCTCCTCTTGAATCGGCTGCTGTCCTTCACCAAGGTGCCGCCTCTGCTCCTCCTCTTGAATCGGTGCCGCCGCTGCTGTTCCTAGCTTCCGCGCTCCTGGTCCCCTCCAATGGTGTGTCTGGACACCCAGCTGCTGTTGCTCTACCGATTCTACTTCGTCATTTTCTCTCGCTCTCCACTGTCCTCTCCTTGCATGATATCCTTCGGCCCTGGCTCCTAACCCTTCGCTCCCTAGCTCACTGCTCGCTCTGTTTTGTTGGCAGCTCCAAAATGTGAGGTCGGTGCTTCGACTTTGCTGAAATGTCGCAACCCTAACAGCCCAATCCTTTCTGAAAAATTCATCCAGTTCGGATGGAAATTCGTTTCTCATCCCTCCCTAGTCTTGGCGAATGGATGTCTCCTCCTGTCTGGATGAATGTTGTCCTTCCTCTCTCTTAATGGGCCACAGCAGTAATTGTCCTGTCCTTTTCTCCTTTACTACTGCTTCTAATACTCCACATCCAATAATTTGCAACCCTTCTATTTCATTTATTTTTTCTTTTTCTTTTTTCTCTTTAATTTTTTCTCCCTCTTGATTTTTTCCATTTCTTTTATTTTTTTCAATCACCTCCTTCATGTCTCCTTCCCTTGACTGCTGTCCTTCCTCTTGCTCGTTTTTATTTTTCTTTTGATTTTTCATTTTTTTCTCACTGTTTTCTTTACCTCTCTGCTGGTTTACTGCTACACTGTCTCCTTCTTCACCGTTTTTTTCACCTTCTATCCCTGTATTTTCTGACCCTGACTGGACACTATCCCCCTTTTGCTCGTTGACCAGTCCTCTGGTCAAATGTCCTGGAGTCCTGGTCTCGACTACTCCCTTCTCATAAAACCTATATGGTTTTAATTTATTAATGTTAACCAAAACTGGATCTGGTTCGAGATTTTTTACCTGGACCAGCAGAGCAGTATTGTTGGGGAGCCTGTACTGGACCCTATAAGGTCCAAACCACCGACTTTTGAATTTCCCCACATGCTCCTTATGGCCCTTGGGGTACCAGAGCACATAATCGCCCACTTGAAAATCCTTTCGCTTGTAGTGTTGCTGGCTCCAAAGTGCCCTGTTCCACTGCTTGGCTCCTACTGCTTCCTGGGCTTCCAGTCTTGAAGTGTCCATCTGCTCCAAATCTGAAATCCTTGCTGCCAACACCTTGGTTGGTGTATAATCTATCTCTGATGTGGTCCTCCTGGTCGGTACTATGTACTCAGTTGGCATTAACGGATGTAAGCCATAGACCAGTTGAAAGGGTGTGTGACCTGTAGTAACCTTGTACGCAGTCCTGTAGGAGAGCAGTACAGTATGAAGATGTTCATCCCAATCTGTTCTCCTATCGTTGACCAGCTTGCTCAGTAGGTGACCAATCACCTTGTTTGTTGATTCAGCCTGCCCATTACCCTCAGGGTAATAGGTTGTTGATGTGCGATGCTGGAGCAAAAAATGCTCTACCAGGTGTTCTATAGCCTCATTAATAAAATGAGAACCCTGGTCACTTACAAGTGTCAAAGGACACCCGTATCTTGAAAGGATCTGCTCATACAAAAACTTAGCAGTAACTGCTGCTGAATTAGTTTTGAGCGCCCTTGCCTCCACCCACTTGGTAGCATAATCTGTGGCCACCAGTATGTACCTGTTCCCTGTTCTGGATGCTGTTGGTTTAATGGGCCCGATAAAGTCCAGTCCCCATTTCATAAATGGTTCTGCTGGCATACTGGCCACTAAGGTAGCTAAACCAGTATTTGCCATGCCTCCCACTCTCTGGCATCTGTCACACGCCTTACAGTATTCTGAAACATCCCGATGTATTGCTGGCCACCAGTATCCGGCGTCCAGTATCTTCCTGCTGGTGATATCTTGCGAAAAATGACCACCTGCTACTCCATTGTGCATCTCCTTCATCACCACTTCTGCCTGCACTAGCTCCAGTACCCTTCTGATTACTAGATCATGGCCTCGCTTATGTAGAACTCCCTGGATCAGTGTATAGGGCACTGACTTCAGAATCAGCTTTCTCTGCTCCTCCTTAGACAAGTCCTGTCGTACAACACCAGATTTCAAGTAAGAACGTACATCCTCTAACCATTCTGGTTTAACATAAAACAAACTTGCATCCTTGGTCTGGTCCTCGACACCAGTTGCTGGTTCTCCGTTGGGCAGCCTTGACATCGCATCTGCCACACCATGATTTTTCCCTGGCTTATACACCACTGTAAAATCGTATTCTTGAAACAGCAGTAGCCACCTTGCTATCCTTCCTGACACCTGCGGCTTATTGACCTGATACACCAGTGCCATATGGTCAACATAGAAAACAAACTTATTTCCCAGCAGATAATGCCTATACTTGTTCAGAGCATAAACCATTGCCAAAGCTTCCCTCTCAGTAGTATTGTAGTTTCTCTCAGCAGAATTCAGCAGTCTACTAGCATAAGAAATGGGCTGGTCACACTTCCTTGTTGGATTCTGGGCCAGCATTACTCCTAATGCTATATTCGAAGCATCCGTATGCACATGGAACTCCAAGTCCCATCTCGGTGCAATGAGGATTGGCGCATTCTGGTACTGCTCCTTGATTTTCTTCCATGCCTGCTCACACTGGTCGCACCAGATGAACTCCTCTGTCTTCCTCATGAGCCGGGTGATTGGCTCCATGATATGTGCATACGACTTAATGTAGCACCTGTTAAACTGGGCAAAACCGTTAAAAACCTGTACATCTCCTGGCTTTTCTGGTCTAGGCATGTTCTCGACTGCTTCAATTTTCTTAGGATCCGGAAATTTTCCTTCCTTTGACACAATGTGGCCCAGTATAGTACCAGAGAAGACCAGTAATAGGCATTTCTCCGGATTTAAACTTATACCATACTCACGGCATTTCTCAAAACACTTCCTCAGCTTGACCAGATGACTAATAATGTCACTGTACACACTGAAATCATCTAAAAACAATTTCATAAAATCACCAATGAAATCACGAAAGGCTTTGTTTACTGCCCTCTGGTATGTGGGGGGTGCGTTTTTCAGCCCAAAAGGCATGACTATCCACACAAATGCTCCCCAGTCTGTTACAAAACTTAGTCTTGTGCCGGTCCTCTGGTGCTATCTGAATCTGGTGGTACCCGGAGTACCCATCCAGAAATGAATACATCTCATGTCCTGCCACAGAATCCAACACTTCCTCAGTAAATGGTAATGGGTACGGGTCCTTTTTAGTGGCAGCATTCAATTTACGAAAATCGATACAAATTCTCAACTTCCCATTCTTCTTAGGAACAATAACAATAGGGGATAACCAGGTAGCATCCTCTACTGGTGTAATGAATCCGGCCTGAAGCAGTTTATCCAAGTCCTGCTTCACAATACTGGCATAATTTGGATTCATGCGATATCTGGCCTGATGGGATGGTGGGATATCCTTCTCCAACTCAATCCTGTGCTGTGCAATTGAGGGTGGGATACCCTTCAGGTCCTTATAGGTCCAGGCAAATACATCCTTGAACTCCCTGAACAGAGCCTCTGCTTCAATAGCCTGTTCTGGACTAATGGCTGCATTAATCTTCAGGTACTGGGGCTCCTCCTCTGTTCCAAGGTTAATTTTTCTCAACTGCTCCGATTCTGGTAAGGTCCAGGATGCAATCTTCAATTTCTTCACTTTCTCCCGGGCTGGTGTCTCATCCACCTCAATGTCGCCCTCCTCAAAGTTATAAAAATGGTCTGGGTAGGCTCGCTCTGATCCTCCCTCTTGTCCCTGGTCCTGTTCCTTGGGCTGACTTTTGATCTTGTCCTGGCCCTTGCTGTTATCTTGGTCCTTGTTCTGCTCCATTCGAGGCAGAGTAACTGTTCCCACTGCCAGTAAGTCCTGTTCACTTGCTAACCACAAGGCTTCCTCCTCATCTGTTAGTCCTTCAGTAAAATTATAGCAGACTAGGACTTCAGGTAACTTAGGCCTGGGCCCCTTTCTCTGGCTGACTGATATCGTTTTTACAGTACCATTACCTCTGATAGTGACCAGGTTATTGCCCCAGTCGTGATTTACCTTAGCATCAATTAACCAAGGTCTGCCTAGCAGCATACTATAGGCTTCATTGACTTCTTTATTTTTTATAACAGTCAAGGTAATAAGGTAAGGAATACCGTGGATGTGAATTTTCACATTACAAATCATCCCCACCGGGTCAACGACTGTCTGGTCCGCCATTCTGAGTCTGAAAGGAGCAGGCTGTGAGTCCTTCAGGCCCAGTCTTTTGCGCTCCTCTTCAGTTATCAGGTTCACACCTGATCCTCCGTCCAGTAGGACATTCTCCAGAGTCCCATTGCCTATCTGCACAGTTAACACCGGCAGTTCTCTGTCAACATCAATAGCCAGACTGCCTATTAAATCAGTCTAACCTGGTTGACTGGTTGTTGGCTTCTTGCTTGGTGCTGGCTCTGGTTGAGTTGGTTGGTCTGCTACCATTTCTAGGAATACGTGAGCCTTCACAAATTCTGTCAAATTAGGGGCCATCTTCAGCAGCTGTCCTAGTGAGACTGTGATGGGACTGTCCAGTATTTTTCTTCCAACTACAGTTGCATAATGCTGCTCCTGGTTGTTCTCTGTACTAGTCTCCCCTTCTGCCCCCAATTCATGCTCGACGGTCTTGGAGCTGTAGGCTAGTGTATCTGAGTCTGGGAATCCTGCCCACTCGTTATCCAGCACTTCACCATCTCCTTCCTTCTCTGCTGTTTTTAAAGTTGCCCTGAGTCTCTCTGCTTCTGTCTTCTTCTGCTCTTCTTGAAGCTCAATTTCCTTCAAGGTTTCTAGCATCGACTTCCTCATTTTCTCTTCCTCCTGCCAGTCCTCCTTCGTTCTGGCCTTTCTTGGTTCAGGTTCCCTTGATTCATCCTGGATAGGTAAGAGTCCTGCCTTTAGCCTCTGGGCTCTGGTCATGGTAGCTACCCCCACTGACTCTTCAGGTTCCTCTATTAGCTCAATCTCCACATTACTGACATGGTGATCCTGCTTCTTGTTGGTCTTCTCTTGGTCTGCCAAAAACTGGTCCCATTGTGCCTTCTTGGGGCAGTTCCAGCTTCTGTGATCTACCCCTACACACAAGAAACAACTTGGTGGTTGATCACCATAACTCCTTTGTTGGCTGCTGCCTGCCCTCGGATTAGGTGGTCGCTGGTATCCTTGGTTGTAACTGTAAGTTCCTGCTGGTTTAGAAGCAGAGACTTCATTGATACCAACATGTTCTTCTCCTTCTTTCTTCGCACCTGACCCCCTCTGGTTAGCTGGGTTGTACCAACAGTTCTTATCATCATGGCCCAGCTTCTTACAAATACCACAGGCTTTCCTTGGAGCCTCCTGGTCTGGTTCCTTCCTGGTCACTGTGGCTGCCTTACTGCTGGTCTCCACTTTCTTCACCTCGATCTTAGTGGGTTTACCACTAGAATCAGTGCAGTTCTCCTCGCATCTCAAGGCTGCATCCACTAACTCTGTCAAACTCCTGACTGGTGCCACACTGGTAGTAATCTTGATATACTCCAGCAGTCCTGCTCGAAAGTTAGTGATTCTGAACCCTTCTCCTGGATCAGATTGTAGACATTTAATTAATGTCATAAACCGATCATAGTAGTCATGTACCTTCTCTCTGTCCCCCTGTTTGAAGGACTTCAATTCCCTGTATACTGCCTCATCAGTAGTCTGGTCTCTGTACCTCCTTCTGAAAGCAGCTTTAACATCCTCCGATGAGCAGTAGACATGGTTCTCCAGGAAATTCTCATACCATGCACCAACTTTGTCCAGCAAAGTGGTACCCATCAGGTTGATTATCACCTGCTCATCAGTTTCTCCGTTGTGCCATAGGGTCCTCTCAAACTGCCGTATATGGGCATCTGGATTCGTCCCTTCCTTGTACTTCGTGTAGGTCAGCGGCTTCCTCTGTGCCACAAGGACTGGTCCTGTCACTGGGGGTACTCTGGGTCTAGCAGCTGGTGGATAGGCTGGTGGACCATGCCTCACTGGATAACTGCTGTCCGCTGTATCCCCTGGTACTCCTATTCCTGCAGGTGGCCTAGTGTCATATGGCATCCCTCTCATTATCTCCGTTGGTCTTCTGTATCCTGTTCCTGTGTCAGGAACTCCTGCTCCGGCTTCTGCTCCTCCGTTTGGCCAGTATGCAGTTCTGTTGACTTCTGGTCTGTACTCATCACCTGTGAGGTGATCCACATAGGTAGAATGTACCCCTCCTCCTCCTGTTGGGCTCACCCGAGTCCTCGAGGTTGGGAAATGGTCTGTCCCTGGCCTTCCTGGTACAACAGATGTAGTGTAGGGTACTCCCATCAATTCTGCTTCCCTCAGCTGACCTGGTCTGTCCCCCTGGACCACTGATTGTTCATATGCTGCCCACGGATCCGCCCTTGGCTTGGCCTGGAGTTTCTGGCTCTCTTCCCTCAGTATCTCCTGCCATTTGTAAAGGGTCGCCTGCCGGTTAGCTTCTTTCATTTCTTCCTCCTTCTTTTTCTGGTCCTCCAATCTCTGTGCCTCTTGTAATAATCGCAGAGCCTCCTGTCTTAGCAAGTCCTGCTGCATTGCTTCTTTTCTCTCAGCCGCCTGCTTCATCTCCTCCCTCCTTTGAGTCTCCTGCCAGGTTCGAAGAGCCTCCTGTCTCTGCTTCTCCTGGTCGTGCTCTTCCAGTCTCTTTGTTTCCTGCCATAGCTTCATTGCTTCCTTCAGTTTGATCTCCTCCCGATTCTTCTCTTCCCAAGCCTCCATGGTTTCTCTGAACCTGGCTACCTGGCCTAGCTCCTCCATCTGCCTCCTGTACAGGTCCTCTGTTGCCTGCTGGTTTCTTTGTTCTCTTTCTGCCTGCCTTCTAGCCTGCTGTCGAGCCTTTAACTCCTCCAGCTGTCTTCTGTCCTCCTCATCTTCCTCCAGCTCCATTCCTTGGAACTGCTCTTGTGCAAAATGTACCACTGGTCTCCTGGGATTCACCTGTGCTGGCTTACCCGTTTTATACATCTCTGACAGTGCTGCTGCTCCTGTCTGGATTCTGTCTCCAGTGTGAACTTCTTCCAATTTCTTCTTCAGCGTTTCCAATGTCTCCACCAAATCACCTGGTGTCTTCTCCCCTGGTTTTGGTGTGTCTGGTCTGCTGCCTCCTTTCTTCTCCTCCTCCTGGTAATGGTCATATGCGGATGCCATTCTGGTCTGGGGGTTCCAGCAATGCTGTGTGTCTCCTTCACATGGCCTTGGGAATTCCCTCCTGCTGGTCCTGGGTGATAGTGGATGTCCCTCATACTTCCGAATTTCTTCCTCATCCTCCTGCCAATTCTTGAAGCTTGGGCCAGGTTCTCCTCTTGTTGACCCTGTCCTCCTGCTTACTCCAAGTATTGTCTCCTGGCTCGAATTTTCTCCTACCAGGTCCATGTCAATCAGGTCCCTGGTTCTCCCTTTAGCTATACTTTCTTCTGAACTCAATTGTCCTCCCATCGGTTTTCCTACTTCTGCTGCTGCTCTTTGCTCCCTGAGTTCGTACCTTGCCAACCGTTCTGCTGCTTCTCTCCTGGCTACCTCCTCCTTGTCCCACCCTGGGTATTCTCTGTCCATTGCAGTACAGTTTGTTGCTCTTCCCTTGGTACTCTCTGGTCAGGTGCTCTCCTGGTTTGGCTGGTACTTCCAGTAACTGAGTCTGCTCCTTCAAAACTCCTGGGTAGGTGCTGTCGGCTCCTTGTCCTCAGCCCTCCTCTGGTCTGTCGGATGCTAGTCCTCCTGTTTCCTGGTTCCTGTCCAGTCCATCCCTTTGCCACCCTTCCACTTTGGTTCCTTTGGGACCTGTCAGTCTTTATTGTCCTACTGTAGATAGTTTTCTGCCCCTAGTTTCGCAAGTTCTAGCATAGTCTCAGTTTTTCAAGCTTCCATACATTACAGTTTTGCAAGCTTCTAACCACAGGTTGTCTCCTGGTTCTTTACTGTCCATTCATTTTTGTTTTTAACTTCTCAATTTTCCCCATTTTCCCATTTTCTGCTTAAGCCAATTACTGTTTTCTTATTTCATCTTTACTGTTCGCACTTTTACTCTTAGTTTCCACTGTTACCTTTTACTGACCCACTGTTTTTACTGACTGGTAATTTTCAACTTTTTACCGCTACTTTTTACTGGCTAGTAACTTTTTAACTTTTTACCAGTACTTTTTACTGCTCAAATGTTTTTTACTGGCCAGTAACTTTTTGATTTTTACTGCTACCTTTTACTGGTCATTTTTCACGCAACCTACTGTTTCTTTCCTGACTGTCTGAATTCAACAGTGGTTTGGAACATACCTGATACCCGTGACTATCCTCCCTCTGCTTTGGAGCTGTCCTCAGCTCCTGTGCCGTTGACTGATTTGCATTGGCTTCTCTCCCACGAGATTCTGGGACTTGGCACCCTCAGTTTCGAAATGCGCTCCAACTGCTGAATCTGTGGTCCTCCTGTAACGTTGACTGCTTGGACATTGGCTCCTCCTCACTGGATTCTGGAACCTGATCCCCTCAGCCTCAAACTGTCCTCCTGCTGCAGCATCTGTGGTACTTCTGCTGCTGTAATCCTGGGACTGCGAATCTGTGACTGTAATCCTGTGACTGTAAAGCAATTACTGTAATCCTGTGACTGCGAATCTGTGACTGTAATCTCTCCCTTGGCCACTGTGCCTGTCAACCTGTTCCAGAACTCTCCTGGACTGTACAGATTCGCAGCAAAAGCCACCTGATCCGTTCTTAATGCATGGTCGCCAATGTTAAAGGGTGATTTAGCTCACCTTTTAGAAGCTAAGTCTAATGTCCAGATCTAAAAAGAAAACCTCGAAATTTTAGTACCCACCTAACTAACTCGGCTCAACACCATTCTGCCCCTGAACAGCACCAGATTCTAACCCTACTGCCCTGATCTACTGCTCCATTAATTCCAGAACCCACAATGTCAATCTTCATCAAAACCCTAGCATTCAATGTGCACACTTTCCAATGATCCAAGGTGGCTTTCCTCTTCATTACTCTCCTCAGGTACAGTCAGATCTGCCCCCTAGATCCTGCTCCACAGCAGTAACATCCTCCTCCTACCTCCTAACTTCCTCTACATCCTACCATACCTCTGAAACACACACCAAGAGCAAGAGAGAGTGAGAGCCGCCATGCTCTCACTCCTCACTACCCCCAAACCCTAGCCGTCGTCATTCACTGTCCGTTTTTCATCCGAGTCGATTTTCATCCGACTGTCAAAACTTCATCCAAAACGCAGTAATTGAGAAATCTGCAGTAACTACCTGTTTTACTACTCCTAACTGTTTTTACTGTTCTGCTCCTAAATTACTGCTCCTAGGTAAATAGGCCAAAAATCCCTTTAACAGTAGGTACCGAAGACATACAGGAGGTGTTACCTGAACATGGACAGGCAGGGGATGGGCTCAACGAAGGAAGGAGTGGCAACGCTGGCGATGATCAGGATCCAGATATACCGGATGATGATCTCGAAGCCATGGAAATGATACCTCCTACACAGAGAGAACTATTGGAGTCAAGCGCAACTACACCGCTGTACGCAGGGGCGTCTGTTACCACTCTGGGGGCTACACTGATTCTCTTAAATTGTCTGCGCACACACGGCGCTTCGAATGTCCTAGTGAACGAGCTGTTTGCTATACTCTCGAAAAGTGTCTTGCCAGGTATCAATTCTCTTCCAACATCTGAATACCATGCTTCGAAAATACTTAAACAGCTAGGTTTGGCCTACGATACTATTCATGTTTGCCCAGGTCCAAAGGCGTGCATCTTGTTCCGTGGCGATCAGCACAAAGATCTCCAGCAGTGTCCCGAATGTGGAGCTCAACGTTTCAAGCAGGTGGGAAAGGCTAAGGTACCCGTGAAGGTACTTCGACATTTTCCTCTCATTCCTCGTTTAAAACGGATGTATAGCACACCATTACAGACATCCTACATGACGTGGCACGCTAGTAATTCAAGTGAGCCTGGAATAATGAGACATGCAGCCGACAGTTTTCAGTGGAAGTTTGTGAATAGCCGATTTGATGAGGAATTTGCGTTTGTAGACCGAAATGTAAGGCTGGGATTGGCCACGGATGGAGTAAATCCGTTCTCTGTGAAACGGTCAACTTGGAGTACGTGGCCAGTTCTATTGATGAACTATAATCTACCTCCTTGGATGACTACTAAACGCCATTTTATCATGCTAAGTCTTATCATACCCGGTAAGAAGTCTGTAACGGGGGAAAATTTTGATACGTATCTCCAACCTCTTCTAAAGGAGCTCATTGTTCTGTGGAATGAGGGGGTGAGGACAGAGGACGCTTCCATGTACAGGGGATCAAGGGAGTTCAATTTGAAGGCCATGCTTCTTTGGACCATTCATGATTTTCCCGCTTATGGGATTGTGGCTGGTTGTGTAACGAAGGGTTACAAAGGTTGCCCCATTTGTGCAGAGAATACTATATCACGCAGGTCACGAGCATTGCATAAAAACGTTTATGACGACCAACATCGTCGTTGGCTCCCTCACAATCATCCGTGGAGGAATAATTTGGAGGACTTCAATGGACGGCCTGAACACAATGGACCCCCGAGGAGAGTGACCGCTGACGACATACTAAGATGGGGAGGCTTGAGAGAATCCTTCCTGGAGAGAGGCGGTGGTCTTCCTGCTGAGGATCCTACACGTCAGTTTGGCGTCAAAAGGGTGTCGGCCCTGTTCAAATTGCCATACTGGAAGGTATGGATTATTATCATGTTGAATGCGCACCCGTTACTCCATTTCTCCCCATGTTCATTGTTAAATTCCAATTATATTTTTTACTGTCAATGTTAATTTGTTGTACTGTGTCGCTGTCGAACGTGTTCCGGTTACTGCCATCTGTTTTCAAGAGAACTCTTTTTGTTACGTTTTTGTTACATTGTATCAGTTGACACGAAGATATACGGGATTGGTTAGTCACAGTACTAATTATTCTGATCGAAGCACTACATCGTCTGTCATTAATGTTTATTTTCACCTTGGGAGTCCAGTTTATGTTTACGACCATCGAATTTACGTCCTAATTAGCAGACTGTTCCCCTCAGAGACCGGTTGTGTCATCTGGATAATTGGGCTGAGTCGGTGAACATTGAGAGGCACTCATTGAGGTTGGGTTGACTAGTATTCTTACCGTTGTTTGCATGTGCTCTTCGGTATCCATTGAGTTAGCAGTTATCGTCTTTGAAGGGATTAATATACTTAATGAAATTTGTTATCTCTTGATTTTAATTTATGATTTGCATTTCCCGAGGTCTTCAAAGTAGGTATGTTACTGGGATGCAATACAGTACGTCCCAGTCAGTAGCGATATAATATTTGGTTCGAATAGGACCATAGCTGATCATCCCGGTGGTCGCACTTTACCGTTGTTCCATTTCCTCAATTACATGCTTATGCTCTTCGTCATTGTTGTTTGCATTTCTTGATTGGCATAGTTAACTAAAGTACTTGGACGTCGTTGTCCATAATATCACTTGTCAAAATAT
This sequence comes from Ceratodon purpureus, assembly GCA_014871385.1. Lineage (NCBI taxonomy): Eukaryota > Viridiplantae > Streptophyta > Bryopsida > Pseudoditrichales > Ditrichaceae > Ceratodon > Ceratodon purpureus. The sequence continues at coordinate 6,507,793 of CM026430.1, read as the reverse complement.
TTTAGACGCTGATCTAGTACATAAATGCATAATTCATAAAATTCTATCTTATTGGGGATGTGTTTCGACTCTATGTTACCTCGATGTGGGAAGACGTTCCCACATGTTTCCGGAAGTAAGCATAAATTTCCGGCTAAACCGGAAATTATAGTGTTTCTAGAATACTAGCTAGATAGGAATATTAGAAATATGATAGTCTTAGCTAATAAGACGGTTGGGAGAAACTAGAAGCCATAACCAGACATGGTGGCACAAGTCTTTGATATCGGCTAGCCGGACGGTTCCGGTCGGACTGCAAGTTTCCAGAATCCGGAAATCTGAAGTCCGGAAATCCGGAAGTCCGGAAATCCGGAAGTCCGGAAATCCGGAATCCAGAAACTGTTGGACGAATACCGGAAATCAAGAATAGTAGATGGGGCCAGCTCCCATACTATCCGGAACCTCAAAGCCGGTAGGTAGATGTCCAAGATGCCGGAAGTCTGGCTCTTCTATAATTCCGGATCAGGTAAGAAGTAGAAATAGGTAGTTAGAAATCTCCCGACTCTTAATAGCGACTAACGATGGGGCTCAATTGCACCCGGCTATTAACAGGGAGTTAGATATAGTGATTTGTTGTTGATGAGATCCGGAAGTTTCAGATCTAGAATCCGGAAGTCTCAGATCCAGAAACCGGATCTCAGATCTAGAAACCGGATCTCAGATCTAGAAACCGGATCTCAGATCTAAATTCCGGATCTCAGATCCAGATCTCAGATCCAGAATTCTAGGATCCAGTGGGCCACTAGGCTGCGAGAACTCCGGGTAGGAGATAGTACTTAAGCCTGAAGTTTTCCCAAGGCTTGCACCTTGTTTTTGTATTCCATTAGCTTGTGAAATTCAGAATATGTTTTGAGAAATTGTTGGAGTTTGAGCGAGTGACGGTTGCATAGCAGGTCCATTGTGGTTCCGGTTGGAAGTACCATTGTTGCCGGTAGGATTCAGGAAGTGTGTTTTCCGGTTGAGTGAATCAGGAGAGCGCCCGGAGAGATTGGAAGGGTGTCAAGCGCCGAGTGTTGACGGTTTCCAACGTCCGGAAGGAGCCTGGTGACAGGGACAAAAGCCTGACTAGCCAACCGGAAACCGTCCGGAAGGAGTAACAGTGTAGAAACAGTACTTGCAGCCGGACCGGAATGTCATTGTAGTATAGGATTCCGTCCCTGTATCCGGTACTGAGTAGCCATCCGGCCCGGTAGAGTAGACATACGGAAATCATACCATCCGGTTGTTAGAATAGGACCAGTGGGTGTCTAGCCACTTTAAGTTACAGGGCAGTGGGTGTCCAGCCACTTTAAGTCATGGGACGGTGGAGAATCCAGCCACTTTAAAGCATAGACGGATCAGTGGGAACCGGCCACTAGTCTAAAAATCCGGAAGTTTGTCCAGTAAACTGTAATAGACGTCCGTCCAAGTACCATCAGGTAAGGGATTTGGGACGGACGGTAACTAGAGTGGACGGATGGTAACCGTCTGGGAGCCGGTATCCGGACGGATCCGGATCTAGAGGGTGACAATCCGGAAGTCCACACCGGTAGGGAATCCGGTTGGCTAGGTGCCGGTCGGGGAAAGGTAGCTTATTGTCTAATAGAGGGAAAACTATAGGTCTTCGTGGGAACGAACACGGAGTGGTTCACTTTGGGAGGTATTTAGTGTCAAATAAGTGCCTTCCGGAGGAATACGGATACCACGTCGTGCTACATGTGATTTTTGGCGCCGCTGCCGGGGATCTATATGATTTTCTTTCTGTCTATACAGGAGGCTACCAAGTTCCGGAAGGCATCTGGATCGGATCCGGTTTGCAACCGGATAAATTTGAATTCAAGGGAGACGGAAGGACAGAGAACATCCGGCCCCAAGAAGAGAAGCAAAAGAGATATGGAGGATATACCGTCGAGCACAAGGAGATGGAGATTTCAGGAGACCGGAAGGCTTCAGACAACCGGAGAAGCACTTGTGCCGGAAGTTTCAACCGGAAGTGGTATCCGGACTTCCGGACTTCCGGATATCAAGTCCAACCGGCTCAATCCAACACTACAGTTGATGAATTCCGGATGACAACAGGTAGACCGGAAAGTGTTCGCGAGGACGCTCACAGGCAGGGAGGGGGCTATGTGGGAAGACGTTCCCACATGTTTCCGGAAGTAAGCATAAATTTCCGGCTAAACCGGAAATTATAGTGTTTCTAGAATACTAGCTAGATAGGAATATTAGAAATATGATAGTCTTAGCTAATAAGACGGTTGGGAGAAACTAGAAGCCATAACCAGACATGGTGGCACAAGTCTTTGATATCGGCTAGCCGGACGGTTCCGGTCGGACTGCAAGTTTCCAGAATCCGGAAATCTGAAGTCCGGAAATCCGGAAATCCGGAAGTCCGGAAATCCGGAATCCAGAAACTGTTGGACGAATACCGGAAATCAAGAATAGTAGATGGGGCCAGCTCCCATACTATCCGGAACCTCAAAGCCGGTAGGTAGATGTCCAAGATGCCGGAAGTCTGGCTCTTCTATAATTCCGGATCAGGTAAGAAGTAGAAATAGGTAGTTAGAAATCTCCCGACTCTTAATAGCGACTAACGATGGGGCTCAATTGCACCCGGCTATTAACAGGGAGTTAGATATAGTGATTTGTTGTTGATGAGATCCGGAAGTTTCAGATCTAGAATCCGGAAGTCTCAGATCCAGAAACCGGATCTCAGATCTAGAAACCGGATCTCAGATCTAGAAACCGGATCTCAGATCTAAATTCCGGATCTCAGATCCAGATCTCAGATCCAGAATTCTAGGATCCAGTGGGCCACTAGGCTGCGAGAACTCCGGGTAGGAGATAGTACTTAAGCCTGAAGTTTTCCCAAGGCTTGCACCTTGTTTTTGTATTCCATTAGCTTGTGAAATTCAGAATATGTTTTGAGAAACTGTTGGAGTTTGAGCGAGTGACGGTTGCATAGCAGGTCCATTGTGGTTCCGGTTGGAAGTACCATTGTTGCCGGTAGGATTCAGGAAGTGTGTTTTCCGGTTGAGTGAATCAGGAGAGCGCCCGGAGAGATTGGAAGGGTGTCAAGCGCCGAGTGTTGACGGTTTCCAACGTCCGGAAGGAGCCTGGTGACAGGGACAAAAGCCTGACTAGCCAACCGGAAACCGTCCGGAAGGAGTAACAGTGTAGAAACAGTACTTGCAGCCGGACCGGAATGTCATTGTAGTATAGGATTCCGTCCCTGTATCCGGTACTGAGTAGCCATCCGGCCCGGTAGAGTAGACATACGGAAATCATACCATCCGGTTGTTAGAATAGGACCAGTGGGTGTCTAGCCACTTTAAGTTACAGGGCAGTGGGTGTCCAGCCACTTTAAGTCATGGGACGGTGGAGAATCCAGCCACTTTAAAGCATAGACGGATCAGTGGGAACCGGCCACTAGTCTAAAAATCCGGAAGTTTGTCCAGTAAACTGTAATAGACGTCCGTCCAAGTACCATCAGGTAAGGGATTTGGGACGGACGGTAACTAGAGTGGACGGATGGTAACCGTCTGGGAGCCGGTATCCGGACGGATCCGGATCTAGAGGGTGACAATCCGGAAGTCCACACCGGTAGGGAATCCGGTTGGCTAGGTGCCGGTCGGGGAAAGGTAGCTTATTGTCTAATAGAGGGAAAACTATAGGTCTTCGTGGGAACGAACACGGAGTGGTTCACTTTGGGAGGTATTTAGTGTCAAATAAGTGCCTTCCGGAGGAATACGGATACCACGTCGTGCTACATGTGATTTTTGGCGCCGCTGCCGGGGATCTATATGATTTTCTTTCTGTCTATACAGGAGGCTACCAAGTTCCGGAAGGCATCTGGATCGGATCCGGTTTGCAACCGGATAAATTTGAATTCAAGGGAGACGGAAGGACAGAGAACATCCGGCCCCAAGAAGAGAAGCAAAAGAGATATGGAGGATATACCGTCGAGCACAAGGAGATGGAGATTTCAGGAGACCGGAAGGCTTCAGACAACCGGAGAAGCACTTGTGCCGGAAGTTTCAACCGGAAGTGGTATCCGGACTTCCGGACTTCCGGATATCAAGTCCAACCGGCTCAATCCAACACTACAGTTGATGAATTCCGGATGACAACAGGTAGACCGGAAAGTGTTCGCGAGGACGCTCACAGGCAGGGAGGGGGCTATGTGGGAAGACGTTCCCACATGTTTCCGGAAGTAAGCATAAATTTCCGGCTAAACCGGAAATTATAGTGTTTCTAGAATACTAGCTAGATAGGAATATTAGAAATATGATAGTCTTAGCTAATAAGACGGTTGGGAGAAACTAGAAGCCATAACCAGACATGGTGGCACAAGTCTTTGATATCGGCTAGCCGGACGGTTCCGGTCGGACTGCAAGTTTCCAGAATCCGGAAATCTGAAGTCCGGAAATCCGGAAATCCGGAAGTCCGGAAATCCGGAAGTCCGGAAATCCGGAATCCAGAAACTGTTGGACGAATACCGGAAATCAAGAATAGTAGATGGGGCCAGCTCCCATACTATCCGGAACCTCAAAGCCGGTAGGTAGATGTCCAAGATGCCGGAAGTCTGGCTCTTCTATAATTCCGGATCAGGTAAGAAGTAGAAATAGGTAGTTAGAAATCTCCCGACTCTTAATAGCGACTAACGATGGGGCTCAATTGCACCCGGCTATTAACAGGGAGTTAGATATAGTGATTTGTTGTTGATGAGATCCGGAAGTTTCAGATCTAGAATCCGGAAGTCTCAGATCCAGAAACCGGATCTCAGATCTAGAAACCGGATCTCAGATCTAGAAACCGGATCTCAGATCTAAATTCCGGATCTCAGATCCAGATCTCAGATCCAGAATTCTAGGATCCAGTGGGCCACTAGGCTGCGAGAACTCCGGGTAGGAGATAGTACTTAAGCCTGAAGTTTTCCCAAGGCTTGCACCTTGTTTTTGTATTCCATTAGCTTGTGAAATTCAGAATATGTTTTGAGAAATTGTTGGAGTTTGAGCGAGTGACGGTTGCATAGCAGGTCCATTGTGGTTCCGGTTGGAAGTACCATTGTTGCCGGTAGGATTCAGGAAGTGTGTTTTCCGGTTGAGTGAATCAGGAGAGCGCCCGGAGAGATTGGAAGGGTGTCAAGCGCCGAGTGTTGACGGTTTCCAACGTCCGGAAGGAGCCTGGTGACAGGGACAAAAGCCTGACTAGCCAACCGGAAACCGTCCGGAAGGAGTAACAGTGTAGAAACAGTACTTGCAGCCGGACCGGAATGTCATTGTAGTATAGGATTCCGTCCCTGTATCCGGTACTGAGTAGCCATCCGGCCCGGTAGAGTAGACATACGGAAATCATACCATCCGGTTGTTAGAATAGGACCAGTGGGTGTCTAGCCACTTTAAGTTACAGGGCAGTGGGTGTCCAGCCACTTTAAGTCATGGGACGGTGGAGAATCCAGCCACTTTAAAGCATAGACGGATCAGTGGGAACCGGCCACTAGTCTAAAAATCCGGAAGTTTGTCCAGTAAACTGTAATAGACGTCCGTCCAAGTACCATCAGGTAAGGGATTTGGGACGGACGGTAACTAGAGTGGACGGATGGTAACCGTCTGGGAGCCGGTATCCGGACGGATCCGGATCTAGAGGGTGACAATCCGGAAGTCCACACCGGTAGGGAATCCGGTTGGCTAGGTGCCGGTCGGGGAAAGGTAGCTTATTGTCTAATAGAGGGAAAACTATAGGTCTTCGTGGGAACGAACACGGAGTGGTTCACTTTGGGAGGTATTTAGTGTCAAATAAGTGCCTTCCGGAGGAATACGGATACCACGTCGTGCTACATGTGATTTTTGGCGCCGCTGCCGGGGATCTATATGATTTTCTTTCTGTCTATACAGGAGGCTACCAAGTTCCGGAAGGCATCTGGATCGGATCCGGTTTGCAACCGGATAAATTTGAATTCAAGGGAGACGGAAGGACAGAGAACATCCGGCCCCAAGAAGAGAAGCAAAAGAGATATGGAGGATATACCGTCGAGCACAAGGAGATGGAGATTTCAGGAGACCGGAAGGCTTCAGACAACCGGAGAAGCACTTGTGCCGGAAGTTTCAACCGGAAGTGGTATCCGGACTTCCGGACTTCCGGATATCAAGTCCAACCGGCTCAATCCAACACTACAGTTGATGAATTCCGGATGACAACAGGTAGACCGGAAAGTGTTCGCGAGGACGCTCACAGGCAGGGAGGGGGCTATGTGGGAAGACGTTCCCACATGTTTCCGGAAGTAAGCATAAATTTCCGGCTAAACCGGAAATTATAGTGTTTCTAGAATACTAGCTAGATAGGAATATTAGAAATATGATAGTCTTAGCTAATAAGACGGTTGGGAGAAACTAGAAGCCATAACCAGACATGGTGGCACAAGTCTTTGATATCGGCTAGCCGGACGGTTCCGGTCGGACTGCAAGTTTCCAGAATCCGGAAATCTGAAGTCCGGAAATCCGGAAATCCGGAAGTCCGGAAATCCGGAATCCAGAAACTGTTGGACGAATACCGGAAATCAAGAATAGTAGATGGGGCCAGCTCCCATACTATCCGGAACCTCAAAGCCGGTAGGTAGATGTCCAAGATGCCGGAAGTCTGGCTCTTCTATAATTCCGGATCAGGTAAGAAGTAGAAATAGGTAGTTAGAAATCTCCCGACTCTTAATAGCGACTAACGATGGGGCTCAATTGCACCCGGCTATTAACAGGGAGTTAGATATAGTGATTTGTTGTTGATGAGATCCGGAAGTTTCAGATCTAGAATCCGGAAGTCTCAGATCCAGAAACCGGATCTCAGATCTAGAAACCGGATCTCAGATCTAGAAACCGGATCTCAGATCTAAATTCCGGATCTCAGATCCAGATCTCAGATCCAGAATTCTAGGATCCAGTGGGCCACTAGGCTGCGAGAACTCCGGGTAGGAGATAGTACTTAAGCCTGAAGTTTTCCCAAGGCTTGCACCTTGTTTTTGTATTCCATTAGCTTGTGAAATTCAGAATATGTTTTGAGAAACTGTTGGAGTTTGAGCGAGTGACGGTTGCATAGCAGGTCCATTGTGGTTCCGGTTGGAAGTACCATTGTTGCCGGTAGGATTCAGGAAGTGTGTTTTCCGGTTGAGTGAATCAGGAGAGCGCCCGGAGAGATTGGAAGGGTGTCAAGCGCCGAGTGTTGACGGTTTCCAACGTCCGGAAGGAGCCTGGTGACAGGGACAAAAGCCTGACTAGCCAACCGGAAACCGTCCGGAAGGAGTAACAGTGTAGAAACAGTACTTGCAGCCGGACCGGAATGTCATTGTAGTATAGGATTCCGTCCCTGTATCCGGTACTGAGTAGCCATCCGGCCCGGTAGAGTAGACATACGGAAATCATACCATCCGGTTGTTAGAATAGGACCAGTGGGTGTCTAGCCACTTTAAGTTACAGGGCAGTGGGTGTCCAGCCACTTTAAGTCATGGGACGGTGGAGAATCCAGCCACTTTAAAGCATAGACGGATCAGTGGGAACCGGCCACTAGTCTAAAAATCCGGAAGTTTGTCCAGTAAACTGTAATAGACGTCCGTCCAAGTACCATCAGGTAAGGGATTTGGGACGGACGGTAACTAGAGTGGACGGATGGTAACCGTCTGGGAGCCGGTATCCGGACGGATCCGGATCTAGAGGGTGACAATCCGGAAGTCCACACCGGTAGGGAATCCGGTTGGCTAGGTGCCGGTCGGGGAAAGGTAGCTTATTGTCTAATAGAGGGAAAACTATAGGTCTTCGTGGGAACGAACACGGAGTGGTTCACTTTGGGAGGTATTTAGTGTCAAATAAGTGCCTTCCGGAGGAATACGGATACCACGTCGTGCTACATGTGATTTTTGGCGCCGCTGCCGGGGATCTATATGATTTTCTTTCTGTCTATACAGGAGGCTACCAAGTTCCGGAAGGCATCTGGATCGGATCCGGTTTGCAACCGGATAAATTTGAATTCAAGGGAGACGGAAGGACAGAGAACATCCGGCCCCAAGAAGAGAAGCAAAAGAGATATGGAGGATATACCGTCGAGCACAAGGAGATGGAGATTTCAGGAGACCGGAAGGCTTCAGACAACCGGAGAAGCACTTGTGCCGGAAGTTTCAACCGGAAGTGGTATCCGGACTTCCGGACTTCCGGATATCAAGTCCAACCGGCTCAATCCAACACTACAGTTGATGAATTCCGGATGACAACAGGTAGACCGGAAAGTGTTCGCGAGGACGCTCACAGGCAGGGAGGGGGCTATGTGGGAAGACGTTCCCACATGTTTCCGGAAGTAAGCATAAATTTCCGGCTAAACCGGAAATTATAGTGTTTCTAGAATACTAGCTAGATAGGAATATTAGAAATATGATAGTCTTAGCTAATAAGACGGTTGGGAGAAACTAGAAGCCATAACCAGACATGGTGGCACAAGTCTTTGATATCGGCTAGCCGGACGGTTCCGGTCGGACTGCAAGTTTCCAGAATCCGGAAATCTGAAGTCCGGAAATCCGGAAATCCGGAAGTCCGGAAATCCGGAATCCAGAAACTGTTGGACGAATACCGGAAATCAAGAATAGTAGATGGGGCCAGCTCCCATACTATCCGGAACCTCAAAGCCGGTAGGTAGATGTCCAAGATGCCGGAAGTCTGGCTCTTCTATAATTCCGGATCAGGTAAGAAGTAGAAATAGGTAGTTAGAAATCTCCCGACTCTTAATAGCGACTAACGATGGGGCTCAATTGCACCCGGCTATTAACAGGGAGTTAGATATAGTGATTTGTTGTTGATGAGATCCGGAAGTTTCAGATCTAGAATCCGGAAGTCTCAGATCCAGAAACCGGATCTCAGATCTAGAAACCGGATCTCAGATCTAGAAACCGGATCTCAGATCTAAATTCCGGATCTCAGATCCAGATCTCAGATCCAGAATTCTAGGATCCAGTGGGCCACTAGGCTGCGAGAACTCCGGGTAGGAGATAGTACTTAAGCCTGAAGTTTTCCCAAGGCTTGCACCTTGTTTTTGTATTCCATTAGCTTGTGAAATTCAGAATATGTTTTGAGAAACTGTTGGAGTTTGAGCGAGTGACGGTTGCATAGCAGGTCCATTGTGGTTCCGGTTGGAAGTACCATTGTTGCCGGTAGGATTCAGGAAGTGTGTTTTCCGGTTGAGTGAATCAGGAGAGCGCCCGGAGAGATTGGAAGGGTGTCAAGCGCCGAGTGTTGACGGTTTCCAACGTCCGGAAGGAGCCTGGTGACAGGGACAAAAGCCTGACTAGCCAACCGGAAACCGTCCGGAAGGAGTAACAGTGTAGAAACAGTACTTGCAGCCGGACCGGAATGTCATTGTAGTATAGGATTCCGTCCCTGTATCCGGTACTGAGTAGCCATCCGGCCCGGTAGAGTAGACATACGGAAATCATACCATCCGGTTGTTAGAATAGGACCAGTGGGTGTCTAGCCACTTTAAGTTACAGGGCAGTGGGTGTCCAGCCACTTTAAGTCATGGGACGGTGGAGAATCCAGCCACTTTAAAGCATAGACGGATCAGTGGGAACCGGCCACTAGTCTAAAAATCCGGAAGTTTGTCCAGTAAACTGTAATAGACGTCCGTCCAAGTACCATCAGGTAAGGGATTTGGGACGGACGGTAACTAGAGTGGACGGATGGTAACCGTCTGGGAGCCGGTATCCGGACGGATCCGGATCTAGAGGGTGACAATCCGGAAGTCCACACCGGTAGGGAATCCGGTTGGCTAGGTGCCGGTCGGGGAAAGGTAGCTTATTGTCTAATAGAGGGAAAACTATAGGTCTTCGTGGGAACGAACACGGAGTGGTTCACTTTGGGAGGTATTTAGTGTCAAATAAGTGCCTTCCGGAGGAATACGGATACCACGTCGTGCTACACTCGAACCAGGGTAGTCTAATAACCTATTGTTGCTTCGGTTTTACAGTACCTGCCAGTGCGAAACACATTAGACGTAATGCACGTTGAAAGGAATGTGAGTGACAACGTCCTACGTCACTTATTTGGCGAGAAGGATTCTATGGCTACTCGGCAGGACATGGAAGAGGTTGGAAGAATGGAACATCTCCACTTACGGCCTCAACCAGGTGGAAACTACCTAAAACCCAAAGCTCCGTATGTCTTCTCCAACGAGGAACGCAACACCTTCTTACGACTTGTATCTACAACGAAAGAGCCGTCGGGTTACAGTGCCACCCTTACGAAACACATAGAGCAGAAGCGACTCGCAGGCCTAAAGAGTCACGATCATCATGTTTTGATTGAACAGATTTTACCAGCAGCTGTGAGAACACTACTCAGTCGAGGAGTGCGGGAGACTATCATCCGCTTAGGAAATCTGTTCCAGCGGATATGCTCAAAGACAATTAGAGTGGACTCGATTCCTGATTTACGGCAGTATGCTGCAGAGACACTGTGTCTCCTGGAAATTCACTTTCCACCCGGCTTTTTTGATATTATGACGCATCTCATTATTCACTTGGTGGATGAGCTCGAGATCTGCGGTCCAATCCATGCTCGCTGGTGCTACTCTATAGAACGGTACTTGGGCGTGTTAACAAGTTTTGTTAGGGATAAATCCAAGCCTGAAGCCGGCATGGCTACCGGTTACATGATCGAAGAATCTTTGGGGTTTTGTACTGAATACTTCTCATTATACCCCCACACGCGGCGTCGCATATGGGATCCAGAAGAGGAAATGCGCGACGCCGGTGAGGTTCTGCTAGGACGAAGCACACCCATGCGGTTGTCATATCAGGCGTTGGTGCATGCCCATGATTACGTCATCAAGCACTCCGTTCATACATCAGAATTGCTCAGGTATAAGCCCTATGTTTCTTTTGTCATCTTGATACAGACCATGGCCGCACACACGTCGTTTCTCATTTGCATAGCTTATTGACTTCAATATTAATTACATTTTTGTTAACATGCAGTGAATGGACGAATCAACGTCATAATTTCCAGAACGCAAGAGCTATGTACCGCGCCACCCCACGTGGTCGGAATGGACCATATCCCGACGAACTATCAGCACCATTTCCCCAGTTTGCGCGTTGGCTCTATAGCCATGTCAGAGAATTAAAGGAGGAGGGCTTCCCAGTCTCGACTGAGCTTGAGTGCCTCTCCTGCATGCCATCTGAGCATGTGATGAGTTATAAGGCCATGTGGGCATATGGCGCCCACTTCGTGTCATCAAAAGAAACGTCTGCTGGATACGTGACATTTGATAGTGGGATAGCCTTCATTCCGCCTGATGATTCTGATTCCTCCATTGACGTTGGAATTATACGGGATATAATCCTCGTGAATTATGGTGATGTTAGTTGCGTTCTCTTAGAAGGTTCATGGATAAAATCTCGCGATCAGGGACGTTCGGTGATTAAACGAGACCAGTATGGGTTCTGGACGGTCCTTTACAATGCAAGGGACGCTCCAAATGAGAACCCCTACGTGTACCCAGCTGCAATTTCCCAAGTATTCTTCATGGAAGACCCACGTAATCCCGAGTGGCGGGTTGTTATTAAGCACGAGCCTCAAACGAGGAGGATAATAGGGGATCGCGAGGTTACTCAGTTCTCAGCTGCAGGCACCTCCGCGCCTGATCATAGAGACGCGCACCCCCCCGTCGATATGGACGGAGATCAGGCTCGAGATATAATTATCGAAGAGGTACCATACGAACTTTATAACACTGTGGCAGCCCAGATTGAGGACGAATTGGACGACCGTCACCTCGATGATACTCAATACGAAGATGAATTCGAACTTCAATACGTGGAGTGAATTCTGGCAGTGATGTGAACCCCAACACTATATCAGGTGCACTATCACTACTACTTCTTTCCGGGAATGATCATGCCTGTACAATCCATGATTTACTGATGACTCTAAGTATGAGCATGTAAGAGTAGGGTTCTGATGTGTCCGAATTCTTGATCGGACGTATAGATTCACTAACAGCGAACGTTTACAGTATTCTTTGAGGTATGCATGGTTAAGGATCTTCATGCATTAACGTCAAGGAAATGCAAGACAGACAGGATTAGTTGGTTTCTGGTTGCCGCTACTCATGCCTTTCCACAACCTGGTGCTACTCTATGATATGTGCCGGAGAGATCTCATTTTTAATTTCGTCTTCGTGTACTCAAAGTATCATACGGACATGCCGAATGTGAGATTGTTATAAGAAGATGGGAGGAGGATGCGAAGACCTTTTGACTTCTGGTATTGGCAACGCGATGTTGACGACCTCATTTCGGATACAGTTTAGAAGAAATCCACTCCACATCCCCGTTGTGCTAATTTACAGTTTCGCCTGAAATTGCCTTCCACCATGTCCACGGGTGGCAGTGGACCAACGCGAGATTGCCATTGAACGGAACACGGTCGTCAGTGCTGAACCCATCCACGGTCTCCACCGGTAACCAATAGCTGTGGTAATAGATTACCGTGACTACCCCGGCAACCGTGGAACGTGCCCAGTGATCGGTACCCGTGCCATGCAGGAACGTCCCGTCATGCAGCGCCTTTTCCTCTCTCTCATGTCGAGGTATGTCACTGCCTAAGCTTTCTCAGTCATAATTGGTTTTTCTAGAAGTGACATACTGCTAGGTTAGTTTCATCATTATGCCCAGGCCTTCACTGTCGATATCAAGAGGATTGACGATATCAGATCCAATTTGGGCGATCCGTTCATAACTGCAGTGTGGGGAAAATTGGGAAGCCCTAATCCTAGTTGCATGATCCTGGCTTCTTCCCCCCCCCCCGTCGCTCCTCATTTCGAGTGTCTTCCTTCCCGACTGGTCTGTGCTTTGTGTAGTCTCCGTCCAGGACGCAGCAGTTTGTGAACATTGTTTACGTCTCCCCTCTCACTACCTGATCCATGTGCTGCTTCATAGGGCTGTCTGTTTTGTGCTCATTGAATTGTCCGCCATGGCGCCTGCAGACGAAGTGGCATCAATTCCATGGTTCGTTGAGTTCATGCGTCTCCATAACGCAGGCTTGATCCCCGGGGTCTCTCCCGCGGACATGCTGCCATCCCGCCCCGACATATCTTCCTTCTTTGGACCGAAGCATGGCTCCGGATACATTTTCGACAATCACGACTCTCCTGAGTACGAGCAGTATGTACGGGAACTGTTCAAGAGTGTTCTCCAATTGAACTGGCCCGTGGGCAACATACTCCCATACGGATTTGCTCGTGCTCTTGTTGGAGAGGCATCAGGTCTGGAGATTGACTGGGCTGAGTTTGCATACAAGCAAACTCACCCCCACCAATCTCATTCCGGTGTTCCTCGAGTGCTAATTGAATTCAGCTCGCTCGTGTCACCTCTGCCGCCATTACGGAAAATCATCCCTCCACGCTTCCCGGGTCAGGTGAGTCCAATTGATTAGTTAAATTCTCATTTTTGCATCGAGCCATGGCTGTATGTTAGGTCATTTTAGCGCATCATACGGTCACGGGCATTCCGAATTACTTTTGGAAACACTAATCTGTCATCGTAATGTGTGATTCCATGTTAAAGCAGGGTGTCAACGCAGAGGATGAAGCGGATCAACGAACGCGTAACGTTATCCGAAGGCCGGCAGCTGTTCAAGCGAATTACGAAGTGGCAGGGAAAACTAAGATGGAATCATTTCTAGCACAAAAGCGTAATAGTCCCCACACAGGCGAAGCCTCCTCATCTGTTGTGATCCCGGCGCTGTCTGAGCCTGCATTTCTCGGGCTTGTCCACCTTCGCCCGGGTCTTCTGAAGAGCATTGACATGGGACGCATGCGTCTCAGGGCTGCAGCACACGACGTCTCTAAAGACCTTGAGATTGCCTTGACGCGCTTTAATCAGAACATGGACCACCTGAAATTCCTCAATAGAAGAATCGCTGAGAAGAGAGACAAGCTGGAACGGGCCGTCGAAGAACATGCTCGTGCACACGAAACCCTGATTGCTGAAACAAAGGAGGAGTACACCAAAGCCGCCTGCAGAGTTGAAGATCCTGCACCTGCATCGAAACGTGTCATCAAAGTATGTGAGACTCTCGTCCGCTCGTTTGCTGAAAACATTGAATCATCTAACAGGTCACTTTCGCGCTGGGAATTTAAAGCCCGCAGACAGGCGGTAATTGTCAACCGCGACCAAGATGACGTTCAGGTAGCACAGGCCGAGAAAGCAGCGAACGCCACCAAAATCGAGGCCGAAGTGTTCCAAATGCTGGCTCTCTCACAGTTCATTAAGGGAGTATGAAGTCATTCTCTGTGATACCTAGGTCTCTCTATGCTCGTGGAAGTTGAGACTCGATTACTACCTAGAATGCAGACTTCAATGCTTTAGCAGTTTGCTTAGATTGTCATCTAAATCTATACTTTGATGTCGAATTTGTAAGCGTAGAAATAGCCCATCAGTGGCTCCTCTTTTCAAGTATAAGTACCGGTTTCTTTGTAGACCATCTGTAGAAGGTCCCATTGTCATATCGAAAACATTGTTACATGTTCCGGAGGATTGCTCTGACCTCGGAGATCAGTAGTATTTTTGAGACTTTGTTAATACCACAGACCTGAATGATGAATTGTGTAAATGAGTTGTTTCCGCACACTTAAACTTCAAACTTCGGATTGTATGACGTCTCACCACTTGATAAATGAATATGGGAATGCTTCACACAAAACATCCACACTCTGTTCGGTCAAATCCATGTTTGGTCCAAGGTATCCATATCCAGCCTGTACCCTCAAACTCCCGGGTCTCAAACGGTAAAACGCCGTGCAGTAATTCTCAGAATCCGAGATCATTCACCTGAGACAGTTCTCACGGAGCCTAGGATGGACAGAACGTCGTTAAGTCAAAACGAGGCACCACAGTAACCCTCAACGCGACCACGTAATTCGATTGAGCAGTAAATTCGAGAAGTATTCAAGGACTGGACGCGTGTCAACTTCTAATAGGACCAACGCGAGAGTTCACTTCTGAGATGGAATTAGCTTGCCGGAAATTGCTCTGTCGACGAATCTGCAGTACTGTTCACCCTCCAAACCCCCACAATCTGTCTCAGCCAATCAGATCGTTTCATCAAAATAGACTGCACACCGAGGGGCCTGTTTCGGTGTTTTCCTTCAGTGTACGTAAGCTCGTTTTCCACTAGTGTATTTGTGACAATATAATTTAGAATAAAAGACAATATCTTCTTTTGATAAACATTTTGTATCTTCAAAATTATAAGATACTACAATGAATCATTAGAAATAAATTATTAATAAGAACATAATTACTATTTCGTTGTGTATTCTTATCAAAGTCAATTTTTTTTCCAGGTAAGCCAAATGTTGATTTCCTGTAGAAATAATCTATTTTCCAAAAAATGAAAAGAAAAATATCATATATATATATATATATATATATATATATATATATATATATGTATGTATGTATGTATATATATAACCCATATTTAAGTAATTATGGACTTTTTAAAGTCCAGAATTTGTGGTCAGCTCATCCGCCGACAAATTGTGTGTAGTAAATAACTTAAAATCATTGAATATTTCAATAAAAAAAATGATAAATACTATAGAATAAGGCATGTTTCACAAAAAATTAGACTTAATGACATCCAAATGTAGAATTTATGGCTAAAACAGAGTCAAAACGATGAATTTTAAGTCTAAAATTGGTTTTTACAACATATTTTGAGCAAAAAATGCAAAAGAAATTTTTTTTTTATAACCCTGCTATTTTGGTCGGCGGCCCGCCGACGGGATGATAAAAAATCTATAATTAGGCATTTTGTCAAAATTACTTAAATATGGGTTACATATAAAATATCATGCTTCAATGAAATCTGCAAAACAAAAGGTAGAATTTGACAAAGGGTTTACAACTATTTAACCATGCTATAACCATATTTCTCTTTGCTGTAGTTAACATCTGATCTGGAACGTCTACTTGCTCAACATCCATTTACCAATACAATGTTTTTGGAGGTGCTTCTTTCGAGAATTCAGAATTTACCCCCTTGGTGTGAATGGAACATGATCCTATAGTGCCCACACATCTATAGCTAAACTAGTTAGTAAACTAGTGATTTTTGAAATTTATATTCACTGAAAAATCAAACATACAATGTCATTGACATCCCCATCCATTCATGCCACCACAATCTCATCCCTTTTTTGTACATTTTTGACCCCAGTGATAAACCTCACCCTCGTCTTAACCCCTAAAATACCATAAAACCCAAAGTGGGTTGCAGGAACTTTGGCAAGCTACTACAATTAGGATTTTTAATATTTTTGACAAGATTTTTTTAGTGAACATGATAAATCCTAATCTTCATAGGGTTGAAATTTCAGCATTTTAAAAAAATGAAAAATAAATAGGGATTTTTTTTGAAATTTTCATCATTTTAGAAGTGAAAATTGGCAAAAACGGGCCTCGAATTTTAGGGATTAATGACAAGTACCCCCTAGCTAAGGCTTTTATTGGAAGGGGGGCAAAAAGCCCTCTTAAATATTTTGTGGATGGAAAACATTTTTAAGAATTAGATAAAGTATCTAAAATTAACTAAGTGGATTCTTGTAGACTAATTTTGGGTCCTTGGTTCCATTAAAAATATCAAAATTATAGAAGATGAGAATTGTAGATGGGAGGAGAAGGGAGAGGGCCTGCCTCGTCATTAAGACTAGGGTGAGGTTTATTGTCGGGGCATTTCCAAAATGCCTTTCTTGTCTTCCATAGAAACATGTTCCCAATATGATTGTATAATTTGAATTATTTGTAGATGCAGAACAACTGAGAGTCAAATGTAGACTTCTCCACTGGATGCATGTAATATCATCTGCAATTGGAACCTCAGAACAAATTCAAATTCAAAACAAATTTCAAGATAATTGTATTTCTGTGCTTGAAAGACCAAAATATGGTCGCCTGGGGACTAGAAGGTCAAGGGTTTATAGAATAAACATACAGATGTAATTTTCCGGCGAGGAGGAGACCCTCTGTGACTATTGCTTGCAGTCACAAAAATAATGTATGGACACAAAAATTATGTTTAACAGTTAACTGTTGTAGATGCCGTACCAACACTCCCTCAAGTTCAACAAGTTCCATTGCAACAATAAGCCTCCCATATCATCAACCTGCTTCATTATTTGGCTGGTCACCTAGCCATCCCCCAAGCAATCAGGCCAACTTCCCCTTGAGAGATGAGAAGAAGTTGGCCACCACATCCCTTATTGCATGGTGCATTTGTTGCAATTTTTATTTTTTATTTTTTTGGGAGCAAATGAACCCACTTCATTGCAAAGAGAACCATTACAGCCAACCCTCCGCGGACAATTGTTGCAATATTGTTGAAATGCATCTTGCAAAGAAGAACTTTAGAGTTACTCCATTCATTGATCAAAAGTAGTTTGATTGGGTATGTCATCGGAGAGAGAGCTCCGAGAGAGGTGGAGGACAGTCACAATATTAGAGTTGGAAATAAAGAGAGACTATTACCATTTTATATAGGTAGACTCATGGTTTAAGAATAATGTATTACAATAACTTCCTTTCGTTCTCAAATTAGTCAAAACAACCACAAGAAGTTCTTACATTACCGTAGCCTACTAGCAGCTTCGTCCATGCACAGTCGAATATTTAATTATTTTGAAAAAATGATGTTCGTCTCTTGGAAACTGAATTTCTCAATTTTCGTCTCTTAGCCAAAAATCAATAAAAATGACCTTAAATGGCTTAGAACCAACAAAATACTTTAAAAAATAATTTAATCTTGTCAATGATTTCGTTTTTTTGACTTCATAATTTTCTAATTTTTTCGTTTCCTATTTTTAGAATTATTTTTGGACGAAGCTGCTAGTAAGCTACGGTACTCAAGCGTGGTGGTCTACAGATTGGGACTCTGCTCTGGTATGAATTTCTAACCATGGTACTATGGAATGCATGATCAGAATGCAACATTGATAGAAAAAAGATCTAACTACATGAGGGATGAGCCTGCACTTCTTTTGAATGCTCGGTACCTCTGCACCTACTGATATTAAATCTAATATGAAGTTGTCAAAACAAAGCTCATACCAGCCACTCAAATTTGCAAGCTAGTTATCAAAAAAATAAAATCATGGAGAGAAAAAAGGCTTGTGGCTACGAGTTCATGTCAGGTCTGCCGGTGACCCAGTACGGTATGGGATTGTGGTGCAGAAGACACCCTCGATCAACAATTGTTCAGGTTTGATATCCCTGGTTCATCACTGCATGATTTGTGGCACCAAGTGCTTCCCTCATCAAGAAGATGAGTATGTTGTCAGTACCCTGAGTTCAGGCCAAGTTGCATGCTCCAGTCGAGTCTAGAGTCAGGTATTATGACAGAAAATCAGGCATTCCGGAGGATTGAGCTGTACAGCATCCAGTGCGGAACCGCTAGAAACTTCCAATTGACACCTACATACAGATGTGCCAACACATCTGTTCAATCATCTGCCATTGCAGGTGACACAGTATGCATTGTGGAACCGCCAGAAACTTCCAATACACCTCCACACAGATGTGCCAACACATGTGTTCAGATGCAGTCCAATCCACTGTCATTGCAGGTGACAAACATAACAGAATTCAATTCAAGGCTTTACAACTGCTTTCACACCGTGCGTGGAATCTGAACTCAGTTGTACCCAATTCGTGCTGAGAGTCCAAAGTTTTAGCCCTTGGGTTGTAAGGTAGTGGTCCCAGAAACCGTCCGAATTTCAGGTTTGCTCATTTGGAATAGTGGTGGATTTTTTTTATAATTTTTGGATGAAGTGCAAAGCTAGTGCAAAGCCATCTCAAAAAAAAAATCATTTTTTGAGTAAGTCTACAATTTCCTATGAATTTTTGAATGTTCAACCTTAGGTGGGCCACTAACCGTCCCTAGAGTCATGGTTAATATGACCACTTGGATTCTGAGAATAGGACGTTTCTGCACCAATCACAAGCACTCAATTTCTGCAGCCATAGACAGAATTAGAATGATTGTGCACAGTTTCAGGGACAGCCTATGTCAAGCCTATGGGACGGTTTTTGGGCCGGGACGGTTTTTGGGAGCACTACCTTAGAAATCCATTCAAAATGTGGAGATTGTAATCTTTGAACATTCATAGGGTGAAGTCTCAAAGCCCAAGGTCCAAATTCCAATATCCAAAATATCATTATTTTAAAATTGGTAGAAAATAGGGGAAAAAGAAAAAGAAAAAAAGAAGTAAAGACTTCATCCAAAATCCAAAGTCTCATGCCAAAATTCATAAAAAGTTATGCCATGTAAGTATGTGGAGGGCATTTGATTTTGAGCTGTGGATTTTTTTTTTATATATAATGATGATAGTCCTTGAAAACATATGTGGCTTAGATGAGCTAGAATATTTAGACATGGATATGCCAATACCACAAACCTTGTTGAACAGATGTGGCTAAATGTCAAGTATACCTTGTCAAATGGAAAAGTCAACCGAAGGCTAAATAAACTCATTTATCCATTAAGAGGTGATCCAAACAATGGCAGACAATCTAGAGAGATGACTTTAGATGAACATTGCAATGATGTTTATTGGTTGAGTGTATCATGGAAATACTTGTTTTGAGGAGATAAATGTCGAACAACAAGGTTGTAGAAAGCCAAAAAATTGGTCTAGTTGTAGAAGGAAGATTGATCATCAAACCTTGAGATAATCAATGAATGTCATTTAGAGTTTGCATTCCAAAGTCAATCAGTAATGAAAAATGATACATAGTCAATTATCTTGTTGATGGTGCGAGTGTAACAATTATAGTCCAATTTGTAAACACATGTTGTTAATGACGAGTTTATTTATCTTGTTGATTTATTGCCTAGCATGTATAAATCTCATGGCTTTCTCCATGGGTTAGAAGATCCAAGTGAAGATATAGATGAAGGCGCTAGTGAAAGTCCAAGTGATGGAGGGGACGACAGATCAAGACCTAATCTAAGTGATGGAATTGATTTTGTAAAGAAGATAATTATGAAAATCTCCAATGTGACCAAAACACAAAAATTGTCCACATAAAAATTATGATGCTTCAACAATTGAGTAATTTAAAGCAATTAAAAGGACTGGAAAAATGTTTTTGGCAATATTTCAAGTGAAAATGGGCTTAGGATCAAAGCCAAATTACATCCTTTTGCCGATGGAGGGTGGTAGTATTACCCCATATAAGCTTATGTCACAAATAAAAAACTTGGATATGAAAGGTAAAGAAAAATTAAAGAAAATTGAATTATAAAGACTTTCAAGGTTGAGAAGAAGGAACAGTTCAATTGCCAAGACCGAGTGGCAGAATCAAAGTAATTCAAAGAAGACAATTGGTGCAAGAAAAACGTTCAAGGTTGAAATTTCCAAGGTTACACCAAGGAATGTTTTAGGAATTAAATATGTTCTTTGATAGAAAAAAATTCATTCATTATCACAATTGCCAATATGTTATTGCACAAGGTTGTAATAGTGGTGCATAAGAGAAGGATGAATGTAAAGGTGAAGAAGATATGGACTTGTTCTTAAAGGAATTGAAAATTTATTAAATATATAAGCAAATTTATATCTTTGTATAAAATATTATTATAAGACATTATGCTTAATGCTTTGTCACTTACAATCTTATGTTATAAAATTCCATTTAATGGTGGTTTTTACCACCATTCTACTATAATTACTGTAAATTCCTAAATTCTCATTAAAAGCAATCCTATTTTTTTGTTGGTGTTTTGTAATTATGTATTGTATAAATAAAAGACAACACAAATGCATGTCTATTTGTATTATTTAGATATTTTATGAAAAACAATGAATCTTCAAAGATGATAACTCCAACAAGACTAATGCGGCTAATATAGATATGAATGATTTAGCAAAATAGTACATTGTATCTATCACCTTATATAGTTTCTTATATAAAAATATTCTATTCTTTATTCAAGAATAATAATTATTTTACTTTTATATTGATCCTCACCGCAAAGGATCTTCTATCTGTATCTGGACGAACTTTATCCAAACAAACTTTATCCAAATAGCAGTGAAAACTCTCGCACCGCACTCTCGTACTAGAAAAAATTTCCCGAACTGGATTCCAAATCTTGGATACTTGTTTCGTTTTCTAGAATTGAAAGTTGCAATCCGGATCGCTCATTTTACCCATTTTTTTTTACTTGTTTACACATCTACAACGATTTTGAAATGCTGTATTAGGATTTGAAGAGGGAACATGCTAAAACGAGGTTTGCACTTTTACTTTTTGAGAAGTCTGCGATGCAACATCTTGTATTGTATCTACAAATTGGGAAAAGACTCATCCCTTTTCAGACAAAGAATCTAGAATTGTGGTGAGAATGCTCGAAGGTTATAGGAATTTGTATATATTGAAACAAAAATGCTTTGGTTCATGCTTCATCCACCAAGCAAACCCAAACTAAACCATACGGTACTCCCCTCCCAAAGCTGCTCCCAATTGCTCAAATTCCAAAGCCTTCATACATGCCCCCCATACCCGCTTGCCCACATACCCGCGTGCCCCATGCTCACTCGCGGGCCCCACCGAGATGAAATTGGACGTCCACGATGACCCATCTGAAATCGACGGCCGAGATCACCATAGCCAATCCCGGAACCGGAGGCACGGTAGTGACGAGGCGTGACACACTCACTTCGATTCTGTCTCTCTCTCTCCCGTGACTCGTCTCGCTGTTTTTTCGTATTAGGGTTTCTGCAACCCGTCTTCCATCACCACTCTCCCCCTCTCTGTATCGTCCGACACACACACACACACACATACACACATATAGACGGGGAGTGGCTATGGCCTGGACCGATGATAATCTGGGGCGGCGTCGAGCTCCGGGGTACAGCTACAATTCCGATCAGGTGCAGCTGAGAGTCGACCCTCGCGACCAGCTGGATGAGGAAATCTACGGGCTCCGTGGTCAAGTGGCCAAATTGAAGCAGGTGTGGTGTGTTATTGTTAGATCAGTTGGTTTTTGAGAACTCGTGGATGAGAGCTATGCGAGGTGAATAATAGTTTTGCTTACGAGCTTTGGGTTGGATGTTGCTTTGTGTCAGGTAGCGGGGCAAATTGAGTCCGAGACCAAGTACCAGAATGAGCTTCTCAATCAGCTGGTAAGTAATTGCGTTGTGTGAATGAATATGATGAAATTTATTTTTAGATTTTTTTTTAAAGCCTTAAAACAGGGTTAAAATTTTTCTTATTTGTAAAGGAAGTTGTGAACTTAAGCATTATAAAGAAGGGGAATTCAAAGACTGCACTAGCGAAGTCTTACCTGGTTTCGTAATGTGTAGGAAGAAACGGTGGCAAAGGGTCAAGCTATGTTGAAATCCACTATGCGGAAGCTCAATCGGAACTTGAATCAACGAGGCATCAGCCCTCTTTATCTAACAGTCGGATTTGCGCTTTTGTGCTTTTTCTTTGTATATCTGTACATCAAATTTTTTAGACGACGCTAGAATTTCATTAACTTGTATAGTACCGTGACATTTGTTAGTGAGTTGGCTACAGTTCCTGTCTTTGACCTTCTGCTGGGCAGTCGTTCAAGAAGGGGGTCTGTTGCGACATTTTTAACATCAGTGGCCTTATGGATTGTTTCAATACCATGCAAAGATGATGGAACTCACCAAGCTTGGGAAACCTTTAGGGTTTAGGTAGCATTGTCGATTGAAGCACATAGTTTTCATAGGAGTTCGCTTA
The DNA here is from genome assembly GCA_014871385.1 of Ceratodon purpureus. Taxonomy (NCBI): domain Eukaryota; kingdom Viridiplantae; phylum Streptophyta; class Bryopsida; order Pseudoditrichales; family Ditrichaceae; genus Ceratodon; species Ceratodon purpureus. The sequence continues at coordinate 6,484,965 of CM026430.1, read as the reverse complement.
CTGCTTAGACAACTGAATTTGTAGAAGTGATGCTAAAATTTATATTCGGTAATCATCCCATCTGGGAACTGTTGCTTACAGCATCGAAGCTGCTGGCATAGATTCTCTCACTCAGCGTGATAGTTTTGAATCTGCAACCATGATACTTTACCATATTCTAAAGAAACATAAAATTCCGCATGACCTCTTCATGGGTTTGCTTCAAGTTGATCACCGATCCTAGTGTCTTTTTCAGTTGTATCAGCTTTTACCTGCCATGTGGGTTGAGTCACCCTTTTGGAGGTTGTCATTGTTGGTGTTGTTCCTCTGCACCTACAATTCTCTGCACTCCATATTTTCAGATCCCCATTATACAGCCCTCGATGCTGCACTAGTTTCGATGAGCTTCACCGACGAAGCACACATGGAACATGTCACTTAATGGTACTGTATGATACTCCATGTGTGCCGAAGAACTCCGACAAAGATCGATCACGATTCACCTTTTGAGCTGTGCTGTTCGCGTGTTTCCAGCAATTATCCGACCAAATATCATACTTGTGGCCGTCTGCGTCGAAAATAGGTTTTAGATCTTGAACTCTCACCCTCATCCCCTCGAGATTCTCGACAACGCGGCAATGGTGACCTAACGAACTTCAATTGCTGCATCCAAGCTAGTGGACCGTCTGAACAGCAAATTCTCACAACCTGAGTACTTGTGCACATGTGTGAGCTAGTTCTCTCAGCAATGATGATGCTCATGAATTCATTATAAGCTGGACAGAGAAAGCTGCTGAAGCTATACATGGACCGCTGAAACCACATCACTAAACCAATGACGATAGTGTAGCGAACTGTGATGTTTGTACCGAAACTTATATGAAGTGTATAAATCCGCACGCACCTGAGCGATCATCATGGCTCCAATTGAAAAGGCCTGACATATGTTCCCAACAACCACAGATGCATGAGCTTCCTTTGTGTCCTGAATAAGTTACACAACACCACAAGTCTGAACATCACACAAGCCCAAGCATCATGAACAAGGAAAAGGATAATCCCCACTGTACTGCAATTGTGGCACTGGACACACTACCATCCACCACCTGATTTCAAATTCATTTCGGGGGATATGAACTGTCTAACAACTAATTAACATCAGTGACCTCCTTCCTAACATTCTTACAACTGAGTTTGGAATACGTTTCTGTGCATCAAAAAATTGAAGGGAAAGAATTTGAAAAACTCACGGTTCTTATTTCAATTCAAACTCAAGCTTACAGGCTCAAAACAACTGTTCATACTATATAATTTATCTTTCAATACAGAGAACTAAAATCCGGACATAAGTATTTCAACACAGTGCTTAGGCTAAACAGTCTGCTACACCCAAAAACGGTATGCATTATGCTCATGAAAGCTTTAATCGGAAAATGAGAAACCTTCAACTCCTGAATTGTGAAGACTCTACAACCGTAATAACTTAATCTCTTGAACCATCTTACAACCTCCAAAGCAAGCAAGCAATGGCTGCACCTGGGAATGATAATGAGGATCAACACGTTGACCCTTGTAAGACAATGAAGAATTTACCTCCATCCATTGCATTCAAGACTGATTGCATCATCAATTGCGGTGACCTACCTTTCTTTGTTCAACTTGCAATTTCAACAACCAACAACCAGATGACATTAGTGCAATACTTCCGTCCTCTAAGGATAGGTCCTATGGAACTGGCCCCGAAAAGAACGATATTCTGGAATGAAAGCTTCAGGTGGCGATCAGTACTACCATAATATCAACATATTAGTACCAAATACACCCCAATGAGGCTATATTTCACATGAGTATTCTAAAAAAACATGGCTCCTTAGAATAACTGAAATAAACAAATACTATCAATTGATTGTGCTCAACGGCACAGGACATACTAGTCTTCACAAAGGATTGAAAATAAAACTTTCAGATGATAAAACAGTTACTGAGCCAATGTTGGAATACTATCAATCTAGAAAGACTCCTAGCTGAGCCTTGGAGACCTTCTTCTTCCTCTTCTTCTTCTTCAGAGGGACCTCAGTATTTGTGTCTTCAGGCACTTGGACAGCGGTAGATGCCACTTTTGTTGGTAGTTTCGGCTCGTTTGCAGTTTCCTTGGCAAGTTGGAAAGCAACGCTGGGGAGCCATTCTTCACCCCTTTCCCGCTTTAGCTTAGCAACTCTCTCCTCCTCATTCTTTCTCGCCAGTTCCACTTTTGCTTGGGAGGATTTGGCTGATGCTAGTACTTTTTCTCTGAGACGTTTGGCTTGCTCTGATACGGTTTCATTGTCAACTACTGCAGCTTGAAGTCGGACTATGTGCTGCGACAACATAAGAATGGGGTCACAGTTTTGTAGCAGAACACATATGCTAGAAAGGTAAAACATGGCCTCTTTCATCCAACCTCAGATCGAAAACGATCTGGACAACCATTTGTGTTGAGGTATGAATGTGCAATGCAGTACTCAAACATGAATTGTCAAAAACTAGATGCTTCTGCTTCTGGTTTTCCAGACCATGGGGTTGTGAAGAGGGCCTGACTACCAAGAGAGCATACGTTGTTCACAAAGCCTTACAATTGCGAAACTCGTATTTAACGACATGGACATTAACACTTGCAAAGTACCTCTTCTGAGTCCTCATCTAATGTCAGACTTGGCCGCAACTGGGGCTTAGTCCCTGGCCCCAGTATTCTTTCCTCTACATAACACAACAAAAAAAACAGGTGATTAGGTCACTTGTAGCATAACAAGAAAACGTGCACCTGGAGACTGGAATCAAGAAAGTAGAAAGAACCATCCATGCATTCTGTTCGTTTCATATTTTTCCAATCCTCGCTCTACTGTAATTGGCAATGTGCATACATGCAACTACTCTCACTTGAAGCAAAAGGGGATACTGTAGTTGTGTACCACGGGGCTGTTCAATAATTCCTGGAGGCGCCCGGCGAAAGAGACGGATTCCACCAGTCTGTTGACCTCCGTCAACGACATCATCCTTATTTAAAGAATGTTGGTTCTTCGCAGGCGCGACAGAAGGACCACCAGCTGTGGCCCCAAATGTTTTATCAAGATGTTTGTACAAAAGATCCTGCAACTGTATTAATCCCCCAAAACAACAGACTGTCAATTTGCATCTTCAATTATGAACCAAAAATCTCCTTGTCAGAAAGAAAAAACACTATGTCCAAATAACCCGCCGAATCACGAAACCTGCAAGCAAATAACCAACCCTAGTGTCCTCCTTTCTGCTAAACTCCCACTCTCGTAAACACAGACAAACCAAACTGCTACAGATTCCGAATGTGCCACACTCGAGATAATAAATCCACTATCACACAACAACAACCATGGAACTAAGAAAAACCTTACCCGAGTTTGATACAGCTTCAACCCAGACGAATCCTTGCCCTCATCGTCATCCGACCCGTGCACATCAGCTGAGCCATTCCCAGATTTCCCAGAGTTCGCAGACTTCCGACGCGACGCCACAGGCGCAGAGGCGTTCTGAATCACAGCCGAGGAATCGATGGCAACACTGCGCAACGCTGCGAGCTTGGACGCGTCAATCTCATCATCCTCGGAGTCCGAACTCGAGGCGGCCATCAAATCGCTTGGTTTCAGACCGGCATCCAGCGCTGGTCGTCCTCGACTGGTGGGCCCTCCTACATCATGCCTTGCACACCGTGACTGCAATCATTCAGGACCATCGCCGGAGCAATCAAAGCATCATCCTCATGCTTGTTCTCCATCGCTGCGAAGATGACGAAGCTCAGAAACACCGAAGCTCTGGCCCAAGGGTCTCAGGGTTTAGGAGTTTAGGGGTTTAGGGGTTTAAGGGTCTAGGGGTTTAGGGGTTTAAGGGTCTAGGGGTTTAATGGTTTAAGAGTTTTAAGGGTTTTAAGGGTTTAAGGGTTTTAAGGGTTTAAGGGTTTTAAGGGTTTAAGGGTTTTAAGGGTTTAAGGGTTTAGAGCATCCCCAGGGAGGCCTGAACCGTAAACCTGTAAATTTTTCGGGATGAAGGGTTACAGTCGGGTTACAGGTCGTGTGCCATTCCGGTGGACCTGTACTGTAAGTCTGTAATTTTTTTCTTTACTTTCTGTTCCGAGTTCTTTTCGGTGTCCCAACGACCTGAAATTGTAACCGTGTTCATGGGATTTTGTGGAGTGAGCTCTGATTGCGGGAAGGACCAGGTCGCAGAGAGGGACGACATCAATGGGTTTACGTGAGTATTGGTCTCTTGGGAATGAGTTTTGGGAGTGTTGAATTGGGTGTCGGTGGTTTAGGGTTGATGGCTTGGGTGATGGATGGTGAATTCGGCAATGGTTTTTTTTTGGTTGCAGATGTTGTACGGGTTGTGGGCGAGTGTTGGCCGATGACGCTTATTCTACGGAGGCTACATTCTCCAAGGGCGCCGATGGCACGGTATGGTAGCTTTTTCTTGCTTTTTTGTTGACGCCAATCTTTCTAGGGTTTTGAGTTGCTTCAGCGGGGTTTTCTCTCCAGCAGGAATTGTTTCTTTCATATTGGATTGATTTTAGTATCCCTTTTGTTCGTTTGCGTGTGAATTGCTGAATTTGTAACAGTCTTTAATTCCTCGGTGTTTCTGTATGAGGAGAAGGATACTGGGCGTTGCGTTTGTTGTTGTTTGCGTTCCGTCTGTTGTTTTTCTTTTTCCCTGCATTGTTGTGAAACTTGCAATCGGTTCGTCGTGGCCAGCGTCTAACTTGGTTTGCGCATTGAGAGAGGGGTTTTGAAAAATCTTTGGAGCTTGGGTGCGGTGGTTTGAACTGTGAAGTTAGTTTTCCGAATGTTGATGGAGTACCTGATGAGCCATGTTTTTGATGGCTAGCACCGAGTGTGTTGATATCGGCTTTATGCATTCGGCAACCGAGTTGGATTAGGGATTAAAGAATCGAATGCGTGTAGAGTGGGACCCTGGTTGAGGAGTGGGCCGCATGGTTAAAATCACGCCTGCAGCTTCTCAAGCTGCGCAACTGCATATACTAGAGTACCGTTTCCAATTGTCTATGAGATGCCGTCCGTCAATTGTGAAGCAAAATATTCGTTACCCTTTCATGTCGCGTTTCGTAGGTTTTTACTTCTTTCACGATTCGAGGCTTCTACAAAGCTCTTTATCGTCTTTAGTTTCAAGAGTTCTATTTCAGTTCGACACTCTGATCTCTGGGACTGCAGGTCAATGTGCAATGCACTTTTGACACAAATCTCAGATGAATTACTCACAATGGTGAAAATTAGTCAACTACTTATCTGTGCAGGTGGCCTTCTATGACAGCAATGGTAGCATCCAGCAGCAATTTGATTTCAGCACTATCTCTGTATGTAACGCAGTCTTTTATATCTCCATGAAAATAATCCTCAAAGTATGTGTCTCTGCCGTGTACATGGTATGACAGATGTATCAGGAATAAGTATGTTGAAGTTTAGCTTAGTTTGATGCTTGGAAGCCAGTGGGTAGCTACTGATACAGAACACATTCTGCAGACAGCACAAGAGTTCAGCACAGCTTGTTTTAATCCTAGTGGAGATACAGTGGTGCTTGGACACTTCAATGGTTTCCACATATTTAGGTGATTTCAACTCGGCAGCCAGTTTCAACTCCATGTATTGCCTTCTTGCTTTGGGTGGTAGCATGATGTGCATTCTCTACTTTGCTGTGACCAATTGTTTTACATTTCTAAGTGTTGCTGCATGAGTATTCCCTGGATTTTTAAGAGAGTTCAGTATTTACTGTTAGACAATCAGTAGTTCTTTTGTAGAAGCCTGAAGCTGATTTTCTTTCATGCTGGAGGATTTTTGTAGTGACTTAATCTTGAGATGCAGGGCAAGCTTCTGAGTATCAAAAACTGAAGTTTGATCTTTCTCGCAGTTTGACAAACCAACAAGGCTTCTGGGAGGATGTAGGTGGTATGAATGTGGACAATCTGTATTCAATCTCAGCTTTAGCTTGGAAACCAGATGGCAGGTCTCACTGAGCTATCCACAGTTAACAAACTGTTTTCACTACTTATCTTGATTGAAATCACAACACATTGTAACTTAATAAAAGTTCTGAGATGGTTTATGTTGGCCTTCTACAATACAATCCACTGCTGGTCTAAGAAATTTCCCTGCACAAATTTGTCAATATTATGGAGGTTGGCCATGTTCCATAACTTCACCAACTTCCCTGGTCAAGTAATTGATGCATTTCTATGGCTAATGTTCAGTCAGCTGGCAGTTGGAGAGTTACGTGGTAATGTAGACATTTTATTAAAAGTAATCTGAGTAAACACAGCAAAACAAAAATCACTCAGACATTAGGAATCATGTATGACCTCCTGTATCATCAGAATTAAACACAAATCACTCAGACATTAGTAATGTTGTATACCCTCCTGGAACATCAGGATTTGTAGGATTCTCATCTTCATCTTCCACTTCATCTGAGACTAGTATAGGTTCATCTACTATTTGTTTGCCTCGTTCTAAAGTCTTTATCTTTTTTGCTTGAAATTCGGCTTTCTTCATAGCAACGTACATGCGGTGCTTGATGTATTCTTCCTTTTCTGGACAGTCGCGGTACTGAGGATCCGAAAACAACAAATCAAACGCTTTTAGTTCTTCATGCTCCAGTGTTGCCTCCTTCACACGAAGTTCTTGTTCTTTTAAGTTAGCAATCTTCATTTGTGCTTCAGCCAAGACGCTGCTCGAACTCACATCGTCCTTCATTATATTCAAACGCAATAATTCTTTGCTTTTACTGAATTTGACTTCTTTAGATCCTCCAGGCCTACCTTGTTCAAGTGAGGTATTCATGTCCTTAGTGCCTTCATCCTCTTCAATTGCCTTCCGCTTATGAGTATCCATATTCGTAGGTTTCGGTGGTTGAATAGATGGAGTCATGAATTTCTTGTATTTTCGTAGAACCTTCCAGCAAGGAATGTGTTTAAAATCTCTACGATCGTCTGATTCTTCTCGGAAATTTCTTTGCGCTCTCTCAATCATGTCCGCTTCATTCATACCTGAAGGTTGCAGCTTCAGTACTTGTTGATATAAACTTTCAAACTTAGTTGCTGCTCTGCTGATTGACTGGTAACGAGACTGTAATCCTTTCGCAGGACGTACTATAGATCCATCTGGTGTTATTTCATCATATTCCTTCGCCACAGACTCCCATAATGAATGCCTCGATTGGGAAGACCCCGTCTCACGATCTTCGCTAACTGTCATGTAAGCTCGACATAGAGCCACATCCTCCTCGTCCGTCCAATTAGTCCCTTTACCCATTGCAATTAAAATAAGATATAATATAATATATTTCAAACTAAAAAAATATAATAAATAAAATATATGATGTAAGTTCAAGTATAATAATGATATTATATTGTATTTATGTAGAGTATAATGATGAGGCTATTAAAAAGATAGAATGATCTAGAAGTAATATGGATTATCTTCATTGTGAATAAAAAAAGATAACAGAGATGAGATAATCTAGAAAGATCTATGAATAGAATAGATTTTGAGACAAACTCTGAGTTAGACTGTAGTTCCTTTAGAGAAGAAATTAGTATATGAAGGCTTGGAGTGAGAAGGGGTGTCACTTCTTCGAGTGATCACTTCTCTAAGGTTGCGTGCTAAATCTGAGTAAATATGTTTTAATATTTATAGTTTAGATAGTTCTTTTACAAATATTTTGAGATTTCATCTTTCTTTTCTCTTTAATGTGTAATTGTTTGAGAGTTGATGGCAAACTTGTTGAGTGATCTATTACAGATTATATGTACTTTGTTTTTATTTCAATTTATTTTTATGAGAATTAAATTGCATATATTTGTATTAATTTTATGTAATGTATAATGATAGTTGTTTGATTTGATTCTTGTATGTTTTGTTAAGATTTTCATATGAACCTAATGGATGCTGTACGGGGAGCGCGGCGAGGGGGAGATACGAAGACTAACTCTGATTCCGACAGTGACTCCGAATATCATGGAAGCGTGGTGCACTGGTTTCATCTTCAGCATCGAGCCAGGATGCGGGAGCTGCTACAGGAAGTTGAACCGGAACCTAAACGGCGTGGGGGATCACGCCCTGGAAGACTGCAACGCAAAAACAGAGATGCAGAAGGAGGGGATGACCGTTTTTATAAAGATTACTTTGAACCCACGGAACCTGTATATGACGATAAAGACTTCCGTCGAAGGTTTCGAATGTCTAAGCGATTGTTTCTGAAGGTGGTTGATGAGGTCAGTGCATATGATAGTTATTTTGTTTAGAAAAAGGACGCTGCTGGAAAATTGGGATTGAGTCCCAGATTGAAGTGTGGCATGGCTTTGCAAATCCTCGGTTACGGTATGTCACCCGATGCCTTCGATCACTACTTTAGAATGGCTGAAAGTACAGGAATCGAGTCTTTAAAAAGATTTGTGAGAGCGATTCGAGGATTATATGAGGCTCACTATTTGAGGAAGCCAACAAAAGAAGATCTGTTGGAGCAAATGAAGATTAACGAACATCGAGGTTGGCCGGGATTGTTTGCTTCACTGGATTGTATGCACTATGAATGGAAAAATTGTCCTGTTGCTTGGCAAGGCCACTACCAAAACAAAGATCATAATAGGAGCATTGTTTTGGAAGCAATAGCAGATCATTCTCTCTGGATATGGCATGCCTTTTCTGGGGTTCCTGGATCAAATAATGATCTTACTGTATTAGATCAGAGCCCACTTGTTCAAGATTATTTGAGCGGTGAATCTCAAAATGTCTCCTTTCTTGTGAATGGCCACACATACAACGGTTATTATTTGTTGGCAGATGGGATATATCCGGAATGGAAGATTTTCGTCCAAACCATTAGCGAACCGGGTAACGAAAAACACAAATGGTATGCGAAAAGACAAGAGGGTGCAAGAAAGGACGTGGAGCGATGCTTCGGAGTTCTTCAACAAAGGTGGGGAATTATAAAACAACCAAATATGTATTGGCATGAGAATACAATACATGACATTATGTATGCTTGCATCATATTGCACAACATGATCATTGAGGACGAAAGGAAACATAACTTACCACGGGTGGGAATTCAAGAGATTCCTTCATTTGTGGGAGAAACGAGTGAGGGTTCTCATGAACCTCAGGTGGCGAATATGAGGAGAGGTTTAACTTTTGATGAGTACAAACGAGGAGTTGTAGATGTTCAGAATAGAAGAATTCACTTTAACTTAAAGAGAGACCTCATTGAACACTGGTGGGTGCGAAAGGGTAATAGAATAACAGATTGAACTGCATACTATATATTATATATTTATTACAATATATAATGGTTTTGTAATTACACTTTGAATAAGAGAAATTTTCGCCATACCAAGCAGTTGGATGTTCCGCTCTCACTGTCATCATATGCATGAGACCATGACTTATTTGCACAGTTCCTCACATGGAAACACCATCAATCCACACATTACAAAATTTCATTTCATATCTACAGTATTACTCTATGCGTAGGAAAATAAGTACAAGATACAAGCGGATGATACAGAGTGTGACTTGAGCCCTTAACGCTACTTAAGCTCCATATGGACAGCTTATCCAAGTGAAAGCCTAAATTCAACTAGAGCCCTACTGCTAGAATTTCATCTATTCAGCCTGTGAGGCTTCGGATAGCAGCTGCCAGAGACGCTCCTATTGTGATGTTGGCAATGTTTGCAATATCATTTGTGATCTGCAAGTTCCAAAGCGTGTTCAGCCACCACTAGGACTCAGGAAAAAGGTCGTATTTCTAAGAAGCAATGTACATGATAAAAGAACCACACTATGAAATTTCATCTATGCAGGTGCAGGTGTGGGTTGAAAACACGGGATGTTGAAACCAGGCATGGGAGCAATAGGTGGAAGGATCATCCTACTCGAGTGAAGAACTTGTTGCTGCAGGTAACATGGTGCATAGAGCAGAGTACTTTAATAGATTCGCATGATTGTGCTGTCGATGGACTAGTGATGTAGACTTCAGCTCGCACAAACCTGTCGTTCGAAAAAGTGGATGGGGCTAGTGTAATTTAGAACAGACGATGTACTGAACTAGTTATAGATTTTCACATCAATTTGCGTCTTTGTAATTCTCTCAGGATTGATAATTGAAGCGAAAGACTTCATTGAAAACAACAAACAATTCGTGACATGTTTAGGTCATCCAGTCGACAGCGTCATTGTTCAGCTTCTTTCTGAATTACTGTCCCTCTTCTGTCACGGAGATCCAACGACGATGTTTCCAGATGGTCAACAATTGAACACGGAATTATAGAAATTGGAAGATTCTAACCTGTGTGCTAGTAACATAGAATCTGCTGAGCATTTGTTACTAGATGCTACCCGTCCTGCTGCACTACATCATTCTGACTGCAAAGGATTATGTCGCTTTGATACAATGACAACAATCTACTGTGATTAGATTCAGCTATGTACACCCAATTCTGTTAGCATATGTATAAAGATGGAGAAGAGCAATGCAGTTTACAACCAACACATATGTACTTAGCAATCAATTGAAGTATATTAACATATGTTACATTGCTTCTTTTGTTGTAACGAAAGTAGTTGCCATTCAGCTCACAATGAAGCCAAAGATAGAGAGCTGAGTACCGATTCCTATGAAGACCACGGTAAAGTTGAAAAATTCGGGGGGTGGCTTGATCAAGTGAGCAACGGCATAACCCACAAGGCAGCCGAAAACTGCTGCTAGGACAACATTCACTGGAATGAACCACCTTGCATAGACAAACACGAACACATATAAACACGAGGTAAGTCAGAAGTCCGTCTTGCTGATAATGACGAGACATCAACGATCATGTTCGCTTATGATCATGAAGGATGGAGTGTTCAAAATCACCACTCACCATTCAATAATCTTCTCCACTTTCACGGCTTTCCCCAATTGAGTGAAAATCAAGCAGGGAAGAAAAAGAGAAAATAATAGCTGCAACACATGTACACGAAGTCTCATTCAGAAGCTTTAGCATGGAGAGGAGAACACAAGCATGTACAGAATCAGAACAGAGGAGGAGATATTGTAACACAGCGAAATATGAAAAACCCCACCCCTAATTCTCCAAATTTACCCGGTCAGTTACAAACTTTCGAGTTGTGATGTATTCACAAAGCCTCTAGAGTCTCCGAGGCTCGATGGAAGGTTCAAATTTTGACAAGAACAGCAGAACGAAGACCTAGAACAATAGAATTACACAATTGTGATAAAACAGAATTAGGGTTCCTTCACAGAATGAAGGACGCCAAAATCGAAACCAAATTGAGCAGAATTGAAACCAAAATTCTGCAAATTCGTTTGTGAGGAATCTAACCTTGCTGAGTTGCTTACGAGAGTTTGCTGGGAGGATGTTCACAGTTCGGGTTGGTAAAAGTAAACCCAGCGCACACATGACCAAGACCTTGGCAATGGGAAGAACAGCGAACTTCAAGAGAGTAAACACACTCTCCCCCTTAACGGGATAACCCATCCAGGGATCCATAGCTTCGGTTTTCTCAATTGATTCCACCCAGATGCCAACCAACAAACTTATCCTCCACTCTGCATAGAGCCTAATTCTCTCACCGTTTCAAGGCAACTCCAATAAATTGTCAGGTGCCCCAGAATTGGAAATCAAACAATCAAATGGAAACACATCCGATCACCATTTCAGCACCTGAGTTCCTCTCATGACTTGCTAAACAAGCCATGTTTCCATCTCCACAGTCTCATTTGCACCCTGTTGGAAACCACCACATGATTCCTCTCAACAAAACCTGGCCATGGAAGACGAGAAAAGGCTCCATACCACCTTGGAAAAATGCATGCATACCATCAACATAAGCAGAAATAAATTCCAGTAGCCAACAAAACCACATACCCCGGATCAGAATCACATACCTGATTCACTGTAGCAGCGAAGGCTCACCTTCAAGTGGGCTGTGATAAGACACTACTTACTGAAGCATCAAAATATATGAAAGAATTGATGATCACCTGCTTCCTGAGATCCCAGACAACGACTAAATTATTTCTACTAGAACGGATTATTCCGAGTCATAAACCCAAACCCAAGAAGCATGGTTCTGATGCAAGGTTCTGATGTATGGTTCTGATCCAACAGACAATAGAATCGCCTGTCTCGCAAGAAGGCTGGGCCAGAAAACAGGTTCTCAATTCATCAACCCGATATTCGAAACGTAGAAATGAAGCTACAAAATGTGCACCCAATACCCGCACCTGCAGCAAACAATCACCACCCGTACAATTCACCACACAAAACCCTAGCAAGACCCATTCCCATCACTTGGCCAAGTTTCAGAGAGTCGACGCCATTGCCAAGTTTCCCCAATCCCCAGGGCGCGCTCCTCCAAAAATGGCAATGCCCTGTTGCGGGGGAGAGCTCCTCCGGATGCAGCAGGCGCTCCTCTTCCAACTACCAACTCCGCAGCGAAAAAGACCGAAAGGAATAAAGAAATGGTTCTCCGAAGTTGCTATTCTCGACCATTTACAGACACTTCCGGAGGTCTGTAATTTACAGGTCTTTTGGGATTTACAGGTCTGAGCCTGGATGAACAATTCAATTACAGGCGACCAGTGGGAAAGTTTCGGGCCTGTAAACCTGTAACCGGGATGAAGTGGATGAACATTTACAGACTTACAGGCCTCCCTGGGGATGCTCTTAGAGCATCCCAAACCGTTCCCTAACTATAAGCCCCTAATGATCGTTCAACGGACAATTACAGAGGTTGAGTGGAATTGTAGTCTTTCCTTAAAACTAACTTGTAAAATTTTTCTTTGTTTGGGTTAGGTTTTCTTTTGGAGTTTGTTGTAGGATTTTGCAACAATCAAGTGTAGTGGAAAGAAGATAGAAAATGAGAGCTTGAAAATTTCTATTTCCGGTGGTTAAAAGTGGCTTAGAACGGCCTGAAATTTACTGGTCGATGGTTTTTTAGAGGTCATGGCATGGATGAGAAAGATGTTTAGAGGTCATTACTATGATTTTAGAAGACCCTTAAGCTTCAAACCCGGATGAAGCCAGATAGAGGTTTAACCTCTAAAGGCTTTTGGGACCATATTGTCCTCCTGGCACTTCTGGACAAATTATTCTAAGGTTCCGGAATTTATTTATTTTCTTAAATTTTTACTATGTGTAGCTCTCAACAGCAGCTTCTCAGCGGCCAAATTTCATAGCATTATGGAGTTACAATGCAAAAATTATAAATTTTAGAAGAATCTTGCTCTAATTCTAAGCTGTCAATGACCAACTAAAATCTCCCATTTTTTGCCCAAGTTGCTCGTCATTCATAAGGGTGGAAAGTGACAGGACATAATTTCAAAAGATGGATACTTGCAAAATAATGGACCCAATATTTTTTCATCTATGCACATTCATGAAAATTTTCATTTGATATACATTTTTCATCTAATTAACCATTTCCATCTAAAAAGGTTGCTGATTTTTTTTACCAAATGACAATTATCATCCAAATGGCGATTATCATCCAAAATTCATTTTTCATCTACATAAAAACATTACATCCAATTTTCATTATTTGTCCAGACTATACATTTCTCATCCGGTATCTATGACGTGGTAAGGGATTCTCGGCTTCTTCTTGAAGTTCTGAATTTATGAGTCAGATGAATATCGGGGGTGAGAGCTTCAAGTTCTGATCTAGTTCATGGAATTCCAAGCAACAGCCATCCACGAGAATCCAGTGCCAAAGTCCCTATCACCAAGATCCAGCATGATAAATAGATAGAAACACCAGCCCTTTAGCGGGGCCGGCGTGAATAAAGTGTCCATTCGTGGTGCCTTTGACCCGGTACCCATAGGAGAGAGGGACAGGGAGACAAGACTACTCTCCTCTCTCGAGAATGGACACAATAGTAACCCAAAAAACACAAACACAGAGAAAAATAAGAGGGGGGGGGGGGGGGGGGGGGGGGTAGAGGTAGGAGATGTGTGTAGATGTTTAGGTTAGGTAGATGTATATGTGTAGATCTTTAAGGGTATCATCCATGTAAGGGTATGATCCAACATGTAGGATGTGTTTTGAAGCTTTAATTGGGAATTCAACATGTTTGTGACATGAGATTGGATAGGTTCTCCTCGTGCATCTTTACATTTGTGATTTGAAGGCAGCGTTCGAATATTTGTTGGTGATGCTTTAATTGTATTTTTTCTGGGGTTTTAGATTATGGAATAGCAAAGAAAGCTTTACGTCTTATTGTAGGAGTTAACATGATTTTTTGTTTTTTTAGTCAAATGGATAAAATTCCATTGCAAGTGAAAGCATGCCAGAATTTATGAATGACTTCTAGTTATATATGTTTGATAGAAGGGTATTGAGGATATTTCTATGGTTGATTGTGCGTACAATGGCATCATTCATTGTAATAGGATTTGTGAGATTTTGATACAATTTTGTGGATTATGCTAGTAGTTTATGTGGTATATGTGATAAAAATATGTTAGAAGTTTATGAGGATTTCTTTTTTGTGTAAAGCATCATGGATTTTGATGGAGATATGAGTGAAGGATTTTGTCAAAAGTTTAAAAGAACAACACCAAAAAGCCATCACATCTCCCTTGAACCTATATTGACTCTACTACATATTAAGTACATGGAGGATTGTTGATGTACTATGCTCTGCTAAATAAAATAAAACTTGTTGAACATTGTAGTTGAATAATGATCTCATTTGTAGTAAAAAATCAAAAGCAAAATCATCCTCCCACCTCTTTTCAAATCCGAGACTACAATTTCTTAACAAAACAAAAGACCTTATGTAAAAAGAGCAATAATAAGTTAATCACTTAACCTCCAAAGGTCTTTGGAACCAGATTATGGTCGCATCACTTCTGGCTAGGCTATTTTAAGATCCCACATTTGCTGAAGTTTTTGAAATTTTTACTACACATAGTTTTTATTGGTTGCTTTCCAATGGCGCAAATTACATAACATTTGAAGTTACGATGCGATAGTTATGGATTTTATAAGAATCTTGCTCAAAATCTACGCAACCAAAAACCAATTAAAAATTAAAATCTTCCATTTTCTGAACTTTTTATCATATGTTATCAACATAAAGGGGACTTTGATTTTTTATTTTTTGGACATGAAATTCTTGGAACAATCTTTGGGAGGCTATGGTATGAGCACCTATTTTCGGACATTTAAGCAGCCTACCTTATTTGCAGTGAATTTTAGGGCCTGAAATTTTTACTGTAGAATGGGAAATACAAACAAAAAAGAATTGGAAAAAAAAAATTACATTTAAAAGCAAATTTGTAATTACAGCAAATATTCGAAGAGAATATTAGTAGACCCCCTATAGTAAAACATAGAGTACTCCAATTTCGAGCTGGACTCATCTATATACAAGGCTAGGAGCACTATATTAGTAGGCTTTGAGGTTATGAACAACAAAAAAGAGCCTCAAAAGCAGGAACCTGTAACCCAAGCATGTGGAGGAGCTACCAAATAAACAAGTCCAATAACTTGAGTTAGCAAGTCAGTAAAGGTGGCATGCAAAAAGGAGTACACCCATTGTCGTTTCTTGCAGACCGTTGTGTGACCACCAAGCTCCAGAACGCCGATGAGATTCAAGTTGCGCGCCGACGAGATCCTCAATGTGCGGGTTCGAGGTTGAAGCGCTCAGCTATAGATACTTCTCCCTCCACTTGAAATCTTGTGTCGCACTGGTGCACCCACGGAGGTGGTACACAGACAGAGTTGACGGCATTTGCATCGTAGCTCCTACCTTTCTTAGCTCGTTGTTTCTCTAATCCCAACGCCATGTTTCGTTTGCAGATAGGAGGAAGGACACCACAGAATGGTGCTCTATAATCTGTCGAAGTGAGAGGTGGTGGATTTTTAAGAAGGTGCTGAAGTTGCTCTCCAGCAGCGGAAATTGCTTGGGGTGTCCACTTCTTTCGAAATGCTGCCATGGCTTCTTTGTCTGCTCGTCGTTGGGCCCTCTCGGCATCCCTTCTTTCTTTCTCAGCTTGCCTTTCAAATCTTCTTCTCTGCATTTCGGTACGTCGCTGCTCTGCTTCTCGTCTCACAGCCTCTCTCTTTTCAGCTTTCTCCTGCATAGCATTCAAGTAATCTTCGGAAGTCAGTAACAAAGACTTGTTGTAATCAATTATGGGGTCCTGGTATTTTTTGGGTGGCCTCTTGGTAGGTATGCGGGGTAGGGCAAGTAGCCCTTGGAGGCGACTCGAAGAACCTCCACCACCGAGTGCCGCCGAAGCACCTTGCCCGCAAGCTTCGACAGGATGAAACCCTAAACCGGCTGCTTCGTCGCTGCTCCCATCAGCATCGTCACCTGCACAGAATCGGCAAGAAAGGTATGATTTCAACGCACTCTGAAGGATTTGAAAGGCAAGCTGAGAAATCTATCTAATTTGCAAGGGTTGATTGTACTATCAAATCTTCTTTCAATCTCTCATCTTTGTGGGACTTGAGCTCAGGCAAAACAACTTAAGCGGTTGATTCCTGTTCTGAGGAGCCTATGGTATGTTTATTGTATAACAAGAAGATTGAAAGCCCTCCTACGTGAGCTACTTTATTTGTTGTAATTTGAATTTGTCCCATCAATTGTTGCAACAGTCGTGTTGGTATTAGTTAAAGCTCTATCAACGTGAATTTCTAGTAATGAAACAACCGTATTGCTTGTAGGTCACGAAGTGGTTGAGCTCCCAAGGTTTCATTTTATTTATAGAATCTGCCTGCAGAAGAAAATGACCGGGAAGTGCTTACGGTTCCAGATTCTAACCGACAAATTCCAGGTACTTCACAAATCTTTTCACTAGCTTCGTCTGTAACATGTCCCGGTCCTTATGAAATCAGGATTTTGTTACAGCGTACAGTAGTTATTGGCTTCAATGTATGCTTTAAATCATCTGCCACGAACGATGACCATGCCTAACGAAGTGGAACCGTGATGACCATGCCTAACGAAGAATGTGCATTGAAGCTTAGCAGTAAATTAACAGAGTCTGGGTAACCATGTACATTAATTTTGTATCGATACCTTAGTCCTACTGGTAGATTCTTACATTCTTGTTGACAGTTTCCAGGTCAAGACATTGTTACGATCGTTTTCAAGCATTCCTTAGCACACACGCACAAGACGAGAAGCGAATGGCTATTCTAGCTGCTGCTGTCGAACAAGGGAGACTAGGGTAACTGTTCATTTCCTCAGATAATAGAGCCTCTATTACGAAATAACACGGCAATCAAAGAGAACTATGGCAGACTGCAAGCAAAACGAAGAGAATTGCAGGTATTGTGATGAACTACTCCTAGTTCGTTGGTTAAGGTAGAAATCTGAGATTATTGCAGACTGTGCTAGCTACAACCGATATATCTGATCAAAACTTAGTGTAGGTTCATTGAAAAGATACCCTTGTTGGCTGTGTTAATAACATGAAAAGCTTGTAGTGCAAAGCCCTTACCTCGTGCCATGAGATTGCCCTCGCCCTGTGTAGAGCCGTTGTCTCCGTCGGAGTGGCCACCAGGCTCGATGGAGCCAACAAAATACTGCTGACGTCCATTTTCTGCATCACTCACTGCTTCGTCACCACTGGTAACATTCTCTTGTTCAGTACCGTTGTCTTCATCAGTTTCTTCGCTAGAAGATAAGATGTTTGGTGCCTGGGTGCTAATCGGTACTTCAGATCCTTCTTCTGCCCCATCTGCAGGGGTGTACGACTGGGAAGGGCCAAGATACTTATCAACTGCATGTGAATTAAATGGGTAAATCCCCGTTGCTCGAAACCTTGATTGAATGTTTCTCTCTGATAGGGCCTTTCTCATAGCCAAATACACCCACTTAGCCAATAATTTTTTGCTTACAGGTTTCCCCCTTATGGGTATCCACCTGTTCCTGAAATTCCGGAAGTAGCGCTTGAAAGGACCATACACTCCAACGTCCAGCGGCTGAAGATGATGGCTTGTGTGGCTTGGAATTGTAAGTAAGTCCAAGCCAATTTCCTTGCACTTGTAGACCACATCTAATGTCACATGTGATGCATGGCCATCCACAACTAACAAGTGCCTTCTTGTTGTAGATATTCCGCCCTTTGCTTCCACAGATCTCACAAAATGTGAGATCCAATCCTTGAATAAGGCTGCAGTCATCCATGCTTTTTTTTGCACAGCCATCGTTGCCCCATTCTCACAATGAGATATGTAATTCTGTCGTATCCTTTCTCCACGGAAAATGTAAAATCCAGGTATGCTATCTCCACTTGCATTGATGCATGTGAGATTTGTCATCCATTCTCTACCATCTGGCACAATTTTCTGAACTGTCTGGGAACCACGTCTAGCCCACACTCTTGCACCTCCGTTCTTCCCTGCCATTACTCCTGTTTCATTGCAATTCCAGATCTGTTGTGGTGGATAGTTCTCTTTGTTGTTTAGTTTTGCAAGATTGTCATAGAATGACCTTACAGCTTCAGGACACAAATTTTTAGCCCAGGAAAACTCTAACGCCTGTGAATGACGGATTGTCAGGTTTGGATGTCGTTTTTTAAACCACCTCATCCACCCAGAACCTGGGATACCATCTGTGAACGGCGTCACCCGCTCTTGCACAATCTCTGAAACTTTGTGTTTTACCATCTCTGTTGTTAGTGGATATCCATATTCCTGCATTAGAAAAATATATCTTTCTAGTTCACTTTCTTCAGTCGCAGTTAGAACAGTTGGAGGCCCTTTCTTCCTCTTCACAACCCGTCCATGAACCCAATCAGCCAAGGTACTTGCAGGTATGTCATATCTTTCTGCTGCTGATCTCACAGGTTCACCGTTATCCACTGCTGCCAGTGCTAATCTCATCTGCTCATCTGTCCACTGTCCCACTTTACGTTTAGTGGAGGAGCGTTTTGATCTTACTTGTGAATTTTGTAGGTCTTTGCTTCGCTGCTGGTGCTCTCCTCCATCAGCGCTCCAATCCTCTGCAGGTTGTGAGCTCTCTGGGTTGAATGATAACATTCTTTCAGAACCTCGTGATTGGATCGAATGTGTTGGTCGTTGGTCCACTTGTCTCGAGAACTGGTTCTGTACTCCAGTGCAATCAGCTCCTTCATCATCATTAATATTCTCATATGCCCGATCCAGTCTCTGTTGCAGGTTGCGATGTTGGAGCTCAAGTGTGCTGCGTGGGTGAACCCGCACATTTACAATTGGAGATGTTATGAAGGTGCTGTATAGACAAATGCTTGTATTCGTTGTTCTGGTTGTTGCGGGATGTTAGATTTGAAGCTCCTGTCAAATATGTTCTATGTCGTCACATTACTTTCGATTCCTCTACATATATGCTCTTTTCATTTCACAGAAATTTAATGATTCGATTGTAGGTCTTGCTAATGTGATCAATGACATTCTGTCTGAATTATAAATTTAGCAAGCTAACGCAGTGGAAATGAAACTTATGCTGGTTAGATTTCAGCTCGTGGACCTATGATTCAGCTGAGCGCTTTCCAGTTGGCTACAGATCCTAGAACAAACAAATCGTGCGCAAGAGGCCGGAAGGAATGCTTCTGGTTATGGCATTCAATACACAGCGAATTTCTTGTATGACTAGAGAAGCGAAACCGACCCTCCTAGGATGGCAATGAGCGATCGTTCAATATCCATCTTCTACTGAGGGACAAGGTCGAGCAATTGAACTTCTGCAACCAGCAGGTAACATCAAAATTTCACATAGTTTCACATGAAATTTGTCCACACTCGTGCTACAATATTAATCAGGTTGATAACCGTTGATATCATGTGACATTTAGACCATATAGCCTTTAATCGGTTAATTTATGTGTATAGAACGTTGCTTGAGATGCGGTAGTCTGACTTCTGTCATTGTAATTGATAGCAGGAGGAGGAGTATTCATTCACATTCGTTTGTGGACCTGAAGTAAAACAAGGTGGCATTTTTGAAGAATTCTCTCAGCTGGTACAGAGCGCTCTTGACGGTTACAAGGTGAAGATTTAATTTCTTACATTGCTGTACTCACAGGAGTCCCAGTTTCTGTCGTTGTTCTTGATTCTTTTAGATCATCACTAACTTAGCTGGTTCGTACAGGTTCGCATCTTTCCGTATAGACAGACCTAGACAGACCGGGTCTGGGAAGACGCACACAATGCTAGGTAATCCAGACCCTGACGAGGGAGGCGTCATCCCCCGTTCTTTGGAGCAGCAGTTCCATAGTCAGACCTTGATATCTCAAGGTTGGAAGTTCTCCATGCAGGTGCGTGCTCAAGTCATAGACTCCAAATTACCAGATTATTGTATATTATGGATTAATTGGTCATCTTTTCTAACTGCCTAAACACGTACATATCCAGGCCTCAATGTTGCAAATCTACAATGAGACAATCCGAGACTTGTTGTTGAAAGTTCCAGTTAACGGCGATACCAAGCAGATAAACTACATGGTGAAACATGACGCTAACAAAGTCCAGAAAACGCAAGCTCGCCCTGGCATTTAACAACAATCTACAATGAACGATCAGAGAAGCTCGACTGGGAAACGATTGGGGAAGCTGGACAGGAAACGATCGGAGAAGCGGGACTGCATTAAGAACTAATGACCTGCTAGGTAAAATTGCACGACCGTTTCCTTTTAACACACATAGCATAATTTAAACAGAGTGACTTGTGGAAGTGACTTAGGATGAATTTAATCCTTCCAGTCAAGTTACGAGAGTTTGAAAGTTTAAGGCATGAGTGAAGTGATCGCACCTGATCATCTGATGAATATCGTTGATTCTGCTGCTGTAAGTTTGCAGGAGGCTGGAAACGCTGCGGTGTAGGATACACTATCGATCCACCTCCCAATAGTGCAGCTGATGAATATACTTGACACGATCCACAAATGTCACTGAAATCCTCCTGAGAGCTTGTACCTGCACGCTCATCAAAGGAAACTGCTGCAGGCGGACTAAGTGGATTAAACATACTTCTTCTTCCACTTTGGTAGTTTACAGATGGGAATTTGTGATGTGATCGGTCAGTGGTCCCCCTTCTCAGGAAGTACTGCCCAGCACCACGATGCTCATCATTGTTAAGAGACATTTGAGTTCACTCCTTTCAGAAATCTAAGCACAATCTAGTTGAACAAAACTCTCATGCATTGTAAAATTCTCCAGTACTCTCTATTCGACACCCTTCTCTACACTTTGTCAATCAGTGATAGATACATACTCCAAATGAGGGCAAATGCAAAATCGCACAACAGTTGTACTGATAGCATATGTGACGGCACCCATTACTCTCAACATTGAATGTTAAGGCCACTTGTTACTTTACATGAAAGCCGTCATTTTCTAAACTGAGCATAGTTACATTGGACGGCGGCTGCCTTATATTAAAGAGTCCTTTTACTTTTAACTGTTTTGCTCAGATCTATCATCAATTGCCTTGAACCTAAATCCGTTGGATGGATTCCCCAAATTGCCCCTCCACGCGGATGCACGATGACAGAATTCATCACTATTGCTTAAGTGGCAAATTATAGGGTACGCCTTTGGGGGGGGGTCCGGGTATAGGTGTGCATACCATATCAAAGTTGGCAGCAGTGAAAACATGTCCTTGGTGGTCGATTTTGCATAACTTTTTTTTGGTAAATTTTTTGGCCTTGAAAAATGGCATAATATAATTAACTTAAAGACGATTCTTTGGCATAAAAATTTCGTGGTAAAATACCAATATCCGAGCTCTTGGGAGGCTTTCAAAGTTGGCAGTACTGAAGTTTTTCTCACTGAAAAAAAAAAAAACTCGAATTATTTCTATACCCCACTGTACTATGACACTTCAAGAAAAAATCTTCATTTAAAAGACTCAAAAAATTAAGACCTGGTTTGAGTTTCAAGAAACATTCACATACAGTACTCACGAAGGCAATACCAACTGCATGATCACAAACACGGCATGAGATGTGCAAACCACATCCGACACTAAATACCAGGTGCAACAAACATGGATGGAATAAACCAAAGGGCACAACTGGATTGTAAACACAAAGAACTGAAAAAGCAGTCGAAATAAGCTAAACAAGTTTGTATATTCATGAACGTGATACACCAACAACTATACCCAAAATTTATATCACCTACAAAATGTGGTCTAAAAGCTCCACAAACCTGTTACTATTGTACTTATACACGAATATTTTTTAAAGCAGAACATACAACCGTGTACAGAGCACTCCACATAAATTGCAAATAAACTGATCACTCTTCCTTGGCAAGCCTCACTCGGTTCTCAGCTTGCAATAAATCTTGCTGCATTTTTGCAATTCGGAACAGAAGCCTACACACAAAACCCAACAAGACCAATTAGCGGATGCACAATCAGACAATCAGAACCATAACGGAAGCTCAACATTTGATATATACTTGACGTGCTTCATACACAGATCAGGTGACAAACAATAACCTACAATTATGAAAGCGGTTCTGTAAAATATACAAAGCTGGTGGTCAAGTTTGATGTCTTAAATCTCTTGGATAAAATATCAACAGAACAAGTTCAGAGACGTTATGACAAAAAATGAATTAACCAGCATACTTACCAGTAAAAGAAAGCAGCGCTAACCGCAAGCAGTGCATTGCGATGAGACTTGAACAGCTGCAAAATTAGAAGGAAGTTAAACACACATGAACCAGTCTCTTCAAAATATGTACCAGAAGTGCCGTATCTATGCAAACGGTAGGTATTTCAAATACTGTTGGTATTTGGGCTAAAACATAGCACACATGCTCAAAAAACAAGATGTAGTCAGGACTGTAAGTAGTACCGATCTCTGGAAACGATCTCTCTCAAACGGGGAACAGTCATCCTTGGCGCAATTGATGCGATGCTCATATTTCCAGTATACCTCTGCAATTCAATCAATAATCGATTAATCTTTCCACATCTCAAGTGACACTAGAGATTCTACTTTCATCCAAGTCCAGGAAGTTTAGTTACTCAACAAAAATAGCCCTATTATACCGATGTAATGCACCATAAATGCATTTGAAAACATTACCAAAAGTGAATCGGGCAATAGCAAGTTTAGCCATCGTAACATATCCCCAAAACAAGACACCAAAACGCCATACTCTCAAATGTCCAGATCAAGATGGAGGAACTTATAGACTTCCAAGTTCTCTTACAGCTACAGTGGATACTCTCATAAGGCATCAGAGAAACCAAAATAATCACAAATCTGAAATAGGTCAGGGCCAAATACCTAAGAGCTGGAAAAGTGCAAACGGCACAACAGCCAAACCCGGCTGAAGTACTCTCTTCACGAACTCCAATACTTGCTTAGAAACTTCACGAGGCAACGGTGCTGATAGCAGCAAGAGAATAAGTGCTTCAGTAGCAGCGACTGCTCCAAGTAAAACCCATTGGAGTGCCATGTTCGAAACAGCTCGAATTGAATGTTAAACTTACACCTGCAAGCACTCAAACAAACACCAGCTCTAAGCAACTTCGCCAAGTTCTCCCACACCTAACCCTCAGAACATCCTAACAACAACCCAAAGAGCCCATCATGCAGGCATCACCACTAACGTCCTCTACAAAAACCTCCGTCACAGAATCGCAAATAAAATCCACTCTAATCACACTCCTCCACACTCAAAAACTACAACAATCACATAACCACTGAAACCAACAAGTCCCCACAACCTGAGAAGAACACTAAACTCCCCTAAAATATTCCCCGCAGACATCCAGCAACTTCGAAACCATCAAAAACTCCTACAAAAACACAAACCCCCTTCTAAACTCTCACCGACTACATCCACAGAACCAAAACACCCAACAACGACCTAACGTTATCCCCACAAACGTTATCTCCACAAACGAGCTCCCCACTCTATTCCCTTCCACCACCTCCCACTTCAAATCACCTGAAAACTAAAACCGATGCAAACGAGTACGCAACGGCTGAAGCGTAACCCAATACGGGATATACTCAAATGAAACAACCAGATCATAAAACTCGATGCTACACATGACCCAGGCATCCAAGTAGCAACTGAGCAACACAAAAAGCTCACCTAATGAAAGCTGAGAATCCAGGCACTGGAGGGAAAAATTCAAAGGAAGAGAAACATGGGAGATGGGATGGTGATGGCAAACCTCGGATGGTGGCTTCGGCGATGGCGATACGAGCTCCAAGTCGAGTGCAAAATGAAATTGAAAACCCTAGATTGCACCTCCACTTTACTCACTTCCGAGAGCACAAACTCACCCACATTGATGAGGGCATCCTGGCTGGGCGGAGTCGACTAGTCATCCGTCCAGATGGCAACGTGAAATTCCACGTGTGAAGTTCCCAGCGTCATTGCGAGCTGCAACACGCCATCTGGCCGGATACCCACTTTGCAAAACCTTGAGAAAAATTTGCTTATCCTTAAATGATGCACAAAGTTTGGAATATGTTTGAACATTTCAACGGTTGATCATGTGGGGTCACGGTATATATTTATCATTTTTGTAGATGAGAGTTGCACATAGCTTGTCACGAGTGTGGTGAGATGATGAGTCTATTTTGCCGAAGTGAGTCTCTTTTTTTGGAATGATGTAACTTTTTTAACATACAGTTTAGTTAACTTGCATATGGAGAAGCTTTTTCTGAGGAATTTCAGGTGTGTGCTGATGTTTTGTCAAACCTCACAATCACCAATTCGGACATGAATTCACTGACACTGTAATCTTTCTCTTTGGTTTTATGCACATGAATGATGTAGTATATCAACAATTATGTTCATCTGGGTACGAAGAAGCTTCACTTAAGGATTCTGATCTAGGTATTTTTGTGGAACATCATAATTGCTAACTAATACGTGAATCTTCTAATAACACTATGATGTGCAGGTCTTTGTTGAATATGTAATAAGTGGCTAGCAGTTATACATTACGGTCTCTGAGAATGTTTTGATCGAGTTGCAGATGGAGTCTCTGAAATTTTGATGTTGGGCTTGGTTTCTAACTGCTTGGATCAATTAGGTTACAGATGCAGTTTTAGATGGGCTGAAGGTGGTCAGGAACTGATTTGGAGCAGAGTGTGTGTCCATGCTCCCGTGAGAGCGCCGATCGGTGGCGCAATTATGTAGATCCAAACGTTGTCATAGTTGTTGGCCACTATGGCTGGACCCAAGCTTCGCATTGGGCTCATTGCGGCTCCGGAGATCGCCCTGCCAAAAGCCAGGTGCGTAAGTCAGACTTTCCTATCTCTTGGTTCTATTTCGTTTTACAATCTTGCGCTATGTGTGTGTAACATTAGGATTTGGTATGCGTACCCCCCGAGTAGGACGTTGAGGATGACAGTCGCTCCCACGGCAATTCCAGCCAGCTCGCCACTCTGCAGTACGTCTCACAATTAGGTCAAGCTTACAACTCAAATCTGCTTGAAGATTTGCAATCGAGATTCCGGGAAATCATGAACGCACGACAGGTGAAGATCACAGGGTGTTCACATGGAGATAGTCTGGTGGAGAGGTTTGGTTCGATTGCGTACATTGCTGGAACCGGTGGACACTGCTGTCGCAACGAACATGAGGTTGAATCCTAGGATGAGTTCGACAATGAAAGCTTGTGCAGTGCTAGCGGATGGGACTGTGAGTGATGTTTCCACATCGTTGGTGAGCGCTTGGAGGACGCCAACTGCAACTAAAGAGCCGACGAATTGGGCGAGTATGTAAATGGGGACCTGGAGGAGAATCAGTTTGGTGTACCAGTTATTACTTGAGGACGAGGAGAGCACTTCCCCCATAGTTTCACAGAACTTTACCCAGCTTGGTTTGAATCGAGATTCGGAAGCAGAAATTTTCAGGAGAGAAGAGCACTCACAAGCTGTAAGGGGAATGCTCTCTTAGAGGCGAAAGCAAGAGTGACTGCCGGATTCAAATGAGCTCCTGATATGTGCCCAACTGCGAACACCATCATCATCACGGACAACCCGCCGGCTGTGGCAAATCCTAGCAAGTTCATGTCGCCGTTGGTCTTTTTGTTAGCAATCGCCGTTCCACAGACGCTGAACATGATGAGGAACACCGCCACCATCTCCGCTGTCGCCTACCACGAACAAATTTCGAAGCATTTCAAGTCTTAACCTCTAGAAAACACGAAAGCATTGTAGCTACAAAAACTCACAAGGAGATGGTTCTTCGATTACCATTCGAAGTACTTTGCCATACGATAAGCCGGCAATCTGTCGCCGTTGTTCCATGATCATTGTGAGCGTGTGGAGTTGTCGATCTTGCAGCAGGAGCGGCACCTGCAGCACAGGTACTGATGTCTCGTGCACCTTCTTGAACTCTGTGATCCTACATGTGGTGCAAGGTTTTGAGTTGATCAAGGAAGACGGTACTGCTTGATCTGATTGCAGCACCTCCATGGTGAAGGTTTTTGTAATAGGTTACAGTTGCGAATCGTGATGAGGTTTGTGTGCTTATGTATTGTGTGTGGTTCGTAACTATTCATAAGCTTCGATATTGATGGTAAATTTCTGAAGGCGGTGAGCTAACCCGTTCACCTTTAGCTTCATGTGGACCACCATAGCTGGAGTACGAATTTGTTTGACAACTACTGGAGTTGCGCCTGAGTCTCCATCTACCGAAAAGTCCAAATAATGGCAACAAGCATGACTTTGTAAAGTAAGGTGGATATAAGATCAAGGTATAAAACAATCAAAGGTTTATTGACAATCTGGACTGCAGATCTGGAAGGATATTGCTTGAATCTGTGGTCACCTAACTTCCAAGAGGATGGCCCGGCCCCAGTGGGCATGCTAAGTGCATGAAGGGGTGGATGCCAAGAGTAGGTGCTCATCGGCCTTTGTATGTGAATCCTTTGCAAGCCGGAATAACATCTTGCTCATGATTGGGCTAAGTGATTGGTGTTATTGGATTCGCAGAAATGTTACCACCCACAGTACTGGTACTTCAGACTTTGAAAAATACTTGTGCCAGGCCTTATTTAATACTTCAGACTGAACTAAAGGCTATAGTGGTTAACCCTTAAACGAGGTTGTTTCGACAAATAGTTAATCAATCTCATACTAAAAAACAACAATGGAAATATAAATGGTCGCTTGTAAAGATCATCATAATTCCATAAACCAACTTTAACACATTGCTAAGTGTAAACATCACCTTCATTCAAAGAACAAATATGTATCACAACATGTTTATACTGGGCATGTCTTCTGTAAGACACTCCACCATTACAAAAAGCACGAGCCCTCAAAGAGTGGTCCTCTGACTTTGTTCAACTTAGTCCAAGCCTAGGGTCCAATGAAAGATGAGAGGTCTTATGGCATATTGTTTCTCATTAATTCTATTCTGGAAGGGTTATGGTGCTCAGTTCCTCATCCTCAGTGGTGAAAAATCTATAGAGAAGAGCCTGATACAGCAATTTGACGACGTCAGTTCTGGTGGAGGCCAAAGGGGCAGGACATGGAACTTTACCTGCGCCTGATCACCACAATTTTGATAAGAATGATCTGATGCAGGTGATGACATTTTTTAGCCAGGTAGACCTCATGTCTGGACTCAGTAATTCAATCAGCATCTACAGCAATACACTTGAGCGGGTTAAGGAGGTCGGCCTCTCGTGCATCCCAGAACTCTGGAAATGTAAGAGGCTTGTAAAGAAGGCGCTGCTTGTGGGCTGCCAAGAATGATGGAGCAGGACTCATGGGCAGGGAGGGGTTGGGCCACAAAGAGAACACCATGGACAACCTGTCTTTGTTCCCTCCCTTGATTGCTCGGTGCCGGCCAGCTTTGTACTCTCCATTGGTCAAGATCTGGCATATTATATCAGGAATTATATCTCAATATATGCAATTATTCACGCTGTGTTCCAATACACGTAGATTTATCGCTAATAGATTAGCATTATTCAGAAATAGTCAGCTGAGCAACCTTGGTGCAAGTTAGGTTGAAACTCTGCGACCACGATTTGAGGTACTTGAGAATGATGTGCATTACCTGATAAACTGTGCCCATGATAACAACAAACGCATCACTGCGAGCTTGCACAGTGACCCACTGTCCGTTCTTCTCCACTTGCAACCCTTCTCCGCCGTCACATTGATGCAGCAACACAAATGCTGCAACGTCGGTGTGAGCGGGCAACCCAATGGTTGCCGAAGCTGGATAGTAGTTCAACCTCACAGAACCCACGCAAGGCTCTCGGAAGTAGCTGTTGATGTGAGATCCATCCTCTTCGGATAAGCCTTCGCTCAGCAGCTCCACCAGCTGCACGGTTAGCTTCTGAGACGCAGCAATGTATGCCTCGTAATCCTCACTGCCATAAATGTGGTATCAAAAGATGTGGTATCACTGAATTTCCAAAGATGTTTTTGCTGGAAAATCCTTCTACAATGACTACACACAAAGATAGTAACATTGGATCCTAAATTAAAGCGAAGGAGCACGAATGTACAAGAAAATGTTTTGTAAGAGATGCCACGTTGTCCTACTTCAAAAAACTCTTTTCTATAAACTCAGTGAAATCTGGATAAATTCAATATAGCAAACTGAGGTTGCCAAATAGTCACACTTTCTAAGCTGTGGTTTTGGCGATGCTAGATTGTGTTATGAACAGCTTGTGATAATTACACGACTCCATGGCAATTTCTGAAAAGATTTTTCACTGTAATTGCCAAATGACTTACCAGAACGTTTCACAGTTGCCGGGCCACAATTTCTGAGCGAAGTTGGTGATGTCGGCGCCAGGGTAGGCCACTCGAAACGACTCACTGCCGATATCGGCGCTGTGCGTTGTTTTAGACCCTGCTCCGTTGCCATAGCCAGCAAACTTCCCTTCTTCCCTCCATGCCTGGAGCTTGTTGTCCATTGGGAGGGCAAACACTCGCATGCCCTGCTCTCGAGCTCCCTCTACTACGCTCTGGTCCACGCCATGGTTCACCACCAGGAACGCCCCCCATGTCCTCCATGCCTCCACCATCGCCTTCCCCACCGCCCGCCGATTCTCCCCATCCCCTGAGAATACTCTTGACAGGTCGATCTCTGGCACTCCATAGCCCATCGTCACCTCTGCATCACCGTGCTTCATCTCTTCACCTTTCAGCAACCGATTGTTCTCTACCACCTCGTTCTTCACCATGTCATCTTTTCCCAGGTCAGACACCCCGTTGTCCTTCACTTCAGCATCACCTTCCATTACTCTCATCTCGGCTAGCACCTCGCCCTGGATCACCACCTCATCTCCTCTCATCGATGTAGAGTTTGTAGAAAATCCTGTACTTAGAGCTTGCAGATGATCTCCCTCATACTGTAACTTTGTGTAAAATCTAATTTAGCACCAAATTGAAGTAGTGCAGAACAACAGGAAAACTGTCGAGTCCTTACAACGTGAGTACCGTCTGGAGCTCGATCACTGAAGCGATCAAGTACTACTCTTCTGTCTGCTGAAGTGGCCGGCACCTGCAGCAAGTTCTGCAACCATGGCAGTAGGTCTCCTGGCAACCCAGATAGGTAGAGAGAAACACCAACCCTTTTGCAGCCAACGTGAATAAAGTATCCGATCGTAACGCCAATGACCCGGTGCCCACATGACAGGGGGACAATGAGACAAAACTATTCCTCTCTTCGAGAATGGACAGTATAGTACCATGACAAGATAAGAGGAAGATTAGTAATAGAAAGGACTGGAGGAAAGTTTGTATAATGTTGACTGGGGGTTCGTTGTGGTTGTATTGTTGTATTGGTGGTTATTTGGTTGGTGTATTTACTTATATGTGTATGTATATATAATATATATAAATAGAGGAATCATGGTTATATTGGTTTTCTTTTCTTCTTTTCTGGTTTGTACGTTTTTTTCCTGGCAACACATGTGACATAATAACTAAAGTAAAGGACCATATACACTGGTAGCAAACCCGTCGCTTTTGATTATGAAGTTGTCGCTTTTGACGCATTGAAAATGTGGAAAGGACCACTTTATTTTGTTTCTTGTGTTGCCAGTGACTCTTCAGTTTCTGGAGTGTCTCAAAATAAGAATAAAAAGCGTCGAGGTTTCTACCACCGATCCCCAGGCGAATCCAGTTTGCAATTCTTGTAATTTAGGACCGGTTTTAAAAACATATCCGTTGTGATTTCTGAAAGCGTCTAGGGAATTAATTTATGGCATAGTGGGAGGATTTATGAATGCTGCAGCTCAAAATAGGGCTTCCAAGCAGATGAAAAAATAATTTTTGTTGTATGGAATGAGGGTATAAAGAAGGTGTAAAGAGGGTGTAATTGATTTTTCAACGATTCAAAAAATAGCTCACATTTGAGACTCATTTCACCATAAAGATACTTTAATTGACGCTTCATGTTGACGACAGTTTTTTATGAGTTACATTGCACCAACTTTGCAAAACATTCTAAATTTGTAAACTTTTTGTTTCACATCTTAAAGTATGCAATCCTGAAATCCACTTGCTTGAGAATATAGTCCTCCACCTTATGGCCAGGGTAAATCAGCCCTTATAATGTTACCTTCCCGGATGGATGCTACCTTTGGCTTCTCATCCATCATAATTCAAAGAGGTATTAACCCCTAAAAATCCAGGAAAGCCGAAATGGGTTTTTGCTGTTTTGGGCAGCCACGATGAGGGGGTTAAAATTCTTATTTTTGCCTAAGATTTTTACTGGATACTCCCTATACTGCAAAGTGTATGTGGTAAAATTTTCAAAGCGAAATTCCAATTTTAAGACCTTCATCTAGAAATTTTAGGTTTCAAGTCCAAAACGGGCAGCTTAAAATTAGGGTTTTTTAAATTTTTTTTTCTTGAAATAATTTCATAACCAAACCACCACTCAAATTCCAAAGAGACCCAAGTCAAAAAATAAACCAATTTTACAAGGGCAGCCTCTAAAAATTACAATGACAAGCTTCAAATTTTTGAATTATTTCTTTCAAAATTCGTCAAAATTTGAGATTTTGAAATTTTTCAAAAATAATTGCGCCTAAAAATAAAAAATGTATAAAGGCACCTAACCACCGTTTAGATTTTTCTAAAACCAAGTATACATAACGTCATACATGTTTTACGATATCAATGTTTTTAGACCCGCTTCTAGAAAATAATTTTTATGAAGGTCCTAAAAAAGGAATAAGTCTCTAAAATTTTGCATGGAGGTACCCAACTTGATTACCTACATGGAAAAAAATATGAGCAAAATGTTTGGACTAATGAACATCAAGTCCCGATTTTCACCATTTACCCTATGTCGTTCGGTTTATACCAAAAAAATGTTTTGCTGCAACTTTAAACATTATAATCTCACAAATGGTAAACATCCAACACTTGAAAATTTTATCAGTACTTCTAAAGAGGGTAAAGTTTAAGATCTTACGGTTAGATGTCTAAAAAAAGGAAAACAAACTTGTCCAAACCGTCATTCCCACAAAGCGGTCAAAAATGACAGTTTTGGAACTTGGAGCTTCAAAAAACGGCTGGATTTTTAGGGGTTAATCCATGGTTCTAATCCATCGTTATTGTGGCCTTATTGTGCAATCATCCATATAAACTACCCTCCATTTAAAGTAACAATTGCAACATGAAATTGCCTTCCAATGAAATGAGAGGACTAGTAATTTTTAATCTACATAAATTGGAGTGAAAATCATTTGTGGTTTCAAAGAAAATTCCTAGTTCAAGCACCATTACAACTTTGAATGGAATATGTTTCAAACCTTGGACTCATTAGTTTAATATTTTTTCATTAAATTGAACGCTTTCGTGATATGTGCAAACTCAAATGCTTTACATTTTACGTGCATGTTGTTGTCACAATTCATTACAGAAACAAATCCTCAGCTTATACGTCTTACAAAATCATTAATTTTTTTTTTAAAAAACAACAAAAAAACATCACTTCCATAAAAATGCAATCTCATTGGCTATTGCCTAAACCATTATATTGCAATCCATAGTATCACAGAGATAACTAACTTCTATGACTGTTGTCACTATTCTAAAAAAAAAAAAAAAAGCCAAGAAACAAAAGCTACTAATGCAATGAAGAACCTAAGCCCCTTTTCCACATCCGTGGCGCCTTGTCTTTCTCCACCTCCTTCTCCATGGTCTTCACCATCTTCTCAATGCCCTTCTTCACCTCCGTCTCCGTCTTCATCTTGATCTGTTTCTCCAATTAATTCTTCATCTTCAATTCCTGCTTCTTCACTTTCCAAGGTACCATCACATAGGCCATGTTGTGCACAATATGAATCGCATGCAACCTTCGCACGGTCCATTCTTGACACATTCTCCATCTCATGGAACTTTGTCTCCAGAAACAAATACCTTGCTCTCCATTTCTCCTCCCTTGTAGTGATACTATATGAAAGGAAATTGAATTGATACATGAAGTTATGAAAATGTAAAGCTCTTCACATAAAAACAAACAATGGTACAACTTAAAGAGGGAGAGAGAAGAAGGTTTAAACCTACGTGTTCTTCATGGTCTTGGCTCGATGCCATTTGCAATAGAAGCCACCAATCCCTTTCTAACCTTTTTATTTGTTTGCCACTTGTGGTGAATCGGTGATAAAAACATCTTTTGAAATACCCTAGTGACTTTCTTATTGTTTTGAGGATTTCTTTGCACCGAGTTAGCAAGATCACCAGAATTATGCAAGCTCTCAATCTTGGAGAAGTTTAGAGCACCATCGCCCAAAGTATCCACTCCGAGAAAAAAGAAAAGCAGTGCCTAGTGGTAATTCCCAGGTCGGCATATTTGGGTTGTTTAGCTGCAGTTTATTTAAATATTATAGATTGATATAATAGGTATTGTTGCACATCGCCAAATGTCTTGTTTTGCATATTGGCATCAGATTCCAATAGTCTAGTTTTGTGTGTCGCGTAAGGTTGTAAAACAAACAAGCCAAAGTAAAATCAAAACAACTTATGAATTCCTAAATTTGAACCCTACATTGTCCATAGCCATTACAAATTAAATTTTGAAAACAAAGTTCCATCATTGATGTGCAGTTGCTTGGAGAAATAGGCCTTGCAATACCCATCTCGAAGTAGTTTTGAAACATTGCATGAGCTTAGGGCAATACCCATCACAAAACAGTTTTGGGCACAATAATTAAATCTCTGGTTTCAAAGCCTTAAAATCATAAATGCGGAAGTTTTGGAACTTTATTCTAATTAATGAATTTATGAATTGACTATTTCAGAATATATCTTAAGTTTAAAAAGACACGACTTAATTAGAACTGATTTTTTGATAGTTTTTTTTATTGTCACTTTTTCAAATGACTGCATTGACTTTGCTTGGATATATAGCCTTCATATATTAATTATAAAGTGTCTACTTTGCACGAAACGTGCTTATGTTGTAAAGAAAGAAGTTGAGAATCCATATTTGCAATAATAATTGACTTCAATTACATCTTTCCATCACTTTTCTGCAGTTTTTCCAAAAGGGCTGAAGCTGGCAAATAGAGAAGCACTTTTTTGGTCCACTTTATTGTGTTTTTTCCACATGCAACCGGATCACAAAACTTTAAGAGATATATATCAATTGAAAGTTGGAACTTGTGAATACAACTTATTTGTTTCGTTAAGATAATTTATAGATAGATGAATTTAATGACTCTTTATATGGGCCAAGTCAAATAATAAACCTATTCTGAGTCAAACATCAAAACATATGTAGAATATTGCCTATCTCAAAATATCTTGAAATTGTTTGTTTTTTGTTTTAAGGCATCTACTTTTCTTACGTAATACTTATTCAAACTCCCGGACTCGTCACCTTCTTGTTGAGCTTATAATTTAACTTGCAAAAATATAACAAAGAGTTCATACTGAAAAATGAGAGATATACAGTCCGAAATTTTAAAACATATCTAACTAAAAGTTGGAATTTCAAAGCGAAAGTGAGAATAGTTTTATAGAAAAAATACCAAATAAGATCCAAAAGAAGCAATGAGAAAAAACAAAGAGACAAAAGTATTTCATAAGAAAAAAAAGAAAAGTAGGAATCTATGTGTAAAGGGGTCAACATTGGCCTGCAGAGGCGACGCTAGGGTCACTACCGACTGTTTTTCAAACTCCAAAATGTAGTCTTAGATTCCCAAATTTTTGTTCCATGTTGAATCTTGAAGCGGTTTCCAAACTGTCCATACTTTTCATGTGTGTTTTAGATCTCCACGAGGACGATAGGCCGAGCAATTAGAGCGACGGTGACGGGCTAGGCGAGCAAGGCGAGGTTGAGAATCGGGAGCGTGGATGTCGAGTGATGGGGAAGCGGGGGGCGGGGAGCCGGGAGGCAGGGAGCATGGAACATGGAGGCGTAACCAAGGTTACTTGTAGGTTTGAAAGGGGCCAGGGGTGGGTCAAACCTACCTGGATGAAGCCCCATACTCCATCCGCAATGGTAAAAGTGTGGGGGCTAATCCTCCCCATGCACCTTATGGTCACAAGAATAACACCAACTTCCGTTATATATTTGAGGTTAGAGTTTACAACTAGGTTTCCTTCCAATCAACAGGACATAGTTGGATAATATATGAAGCCCTTAGATTCCGCTGTCTGACTAGAGCGCCCAGTTAATCAAGGATCTCTCTAAATCCCTCCAATGAGCGTAGCATTAGAGGCAAGTTTGGGGGGGAGGGTGGAGGCAAATCTCTGCCCCTATTATTTGCTTGAGTGGGGGTCCTATTGATTTCAAGAGGACCTCTATGCAATAATTTGGGGCCTACGGCTCCAAGTTTATAAAAAACAAAACCAAAAAAAGACCCCACGACCCCAAAATGAGGAGGGGCAGCAAAATGGAACCCATTGAGTCTGGCAACCGAACCACCGGTTGCAACGATCGTTGGGGAGAAATAAAGAGACCCGTGAATCAGTGATGCATCCCTGCAACTACTACATGTTCCTGTCAATTCATGACCTGAAGGCCCTTGTACAAGTGCACAGTACTCTGGAAGTTAGTCACTCACGGCCACTGAGAAGCAAAGGCCCTACTCAAGTAGAGAGAGAGAGTAACTCGGGCCGAAGGCCCCCGTGAATGAAGCGTCCGTTGGGGATAGTGATACCCTACTCATGTAAACTAACAAGCAACGTACAAGCTGTCTACCGTTGCGACGATAAGGCACATACAAATGGCAATCTAAATCATAATATTGGTGTCATAGCGCCACGACATAGAGCGCTTGGCTGGTATGACCAACGGTGACTCATGAAAGTACACTTTATCCGGAATGAGTTTCCGGCCTTGGTGAAAGTTGTCCCAATGTTCTTTTTTGCATGGTTCTGTCCCATCCTCGCCGGCCTTGGCGGGGATGGGTTGTATTTGTGTTTCCTCTTCTTGCAGTAAAGGGCTTCCCTTTTCTTGTGTCAAAAAAAAAAAAAAGTTGTCCCAATGTTATGAACAATGCGAGAGGAACCCGGGATTGTGGATATCTTTCTGGTGCCCTTGCTCAGTGCAGAGGCTTGATCAATGCAGAAGGTGAATCTAGGCAGAGACAACAATGAGGCAAGAAATATACATGCTAGAGGCCAGGATGCCTGTGTACAGCTCTCCAAATTAGCTGGGTCCTTCGGAAGACCACCTGGAAGGAAAATCACACACCACTTCGAACTGGAGCTACAGCAGACATCCTTCTAATATATTTTTTACCAAAAAAAATCACTAAGTCCGGGCGTTGTTCTAGCTGTATATCTGTTTTGCTGGATGTCATGATGGGAATACGTAGTTTCAGGACTCATTTTTTTTCTAATGAGATCAAACCTCCCACGAAAACATGCAAATGACGTACACAGAATGATTTAATCATAGCTACAGCTCTAGATTCATTATCCTTTGTCCAGAGGCCATCAGATTAGTGGATAGAACAAACAAACACTATATTCACGTCAGCCCCTTCGGGGCCAGAGTTCTTCTTCTTGAATCATTGCTGATTCATAGTTATCCAAGCTCATCTGGGTTTATAAAATTCACCAGACGATTCTATCCATGCGATACTGAAATGAAATAATCAATAATATTCATCGTGGAAAAAGCACTGTATCCATTTCTATGCGAGTATAAGAATCAAGAATTTGCCTATTATTCCTATTATCTGAAACAATGTCACCTGGCATGTTGCTCGTCGAAGTTGAAGAGGGTAGGGATTGTGAAGGAGAAAAATTCTGAGGTAGTCGCTCTGATTCTTGCAACAGAGGCTCCAACACACTTACTGCAAACTGTAAATACAATCCAATACAAAAAATTCAGAAATGCAGACAAGGTAACTCAACATGTATGCTAAACAAAGCTTTATTCATTTCCTAGCAAGACAAAAGAACTGTCTTTCAGAGGGGAGTACCTTCATCGTTGGTCGAAGGTTTCTTTTAAAAGATGCACACTTTAGTCCCAGTTCCACCAGAGATACAAATAACTCCCGGGGGTAATTGCCCTCCAATTTAGGATCCACTACGCTTTCAATTCCGCCATGACCTGCTTCCATCTTCCCCTTTGTCTGCATACAATCAGTGGACAAGACAACACTCAGATTCTAGTCCAAAGAGAACAACACGACTCCACAAGATACTAGGTTATAGATTATTATTGATTCATACAATCCTATTTGAAAATATCAGATTTGGCGTCAACAAACTTGCCTGCCCAGTATTGTGAACTGGGCACGACTAATACAGGTCGCTTGAAGATGTACTTTAAATCCCGTTTTCTTTACAGACTAAACCTGATCTTAGCAAAAGTAGATGCACAAAATGGCCTCCGTAAGCAAGATTTTCAAGGGTTTTAGATGTTTCCGAAAGACCTCTGAATTGATACTGTGGGTGGGTGACCAAAAAATATTAATCCAATTTTAAGAACAATTTGTTTACCCATTCAACAAGATTAGAGGACTCCTCATCAGGACAGTGGAACTCAATTGCTTTGCGCCCAGTGATGAGCTCCAGAAGCACTACACCAAACCCATAGACGTCGCTGGCGGTGGTCAATTGGCGAAGAAGGAAATATTGAGGGTCGAAGTACCTGAGTTGCACACGAATTATTCACATGAGTATATTTTTTGCAGGGGTTCAGATATTTACAGGTTTAACTTATTCAAGTGCACAAAGATAAAAATTCGAGACACAGGTCGGACAAGATACAGTAATAATTACAGGAAGGTAGAAAGAGTGGTGAACGCCTCATACCCTGCTGTACCCGCTGGCTTAGTAGACACATGGGTGTCGAACTCGGATGACTCCTTGGAAATGCCAAAATCTGCCACTTTGGCGACAAGGTTGTCATCAAGCAAGATATTGCTGGGCTTCACATCTCTGTGTATGACAGGAGGGTCCTGTTTAACACACCAGCCAGGTCCCCACCTGTTAACGAAATGGGCTCCTTTTAAATTATTAGATTCAAAGTACTGAGTACTGGATTCAAAGTATTTACCAAAGAAGTAAAGTCGTTATTATTATTGGTATGAATGGTTGACTCAAAATAGAAATTCGAATTTGAAATGGAATCATACACATATCAAAAGCTAAGAATAAGAAATCAGACACATTGGTAGGGTTAAGTACCGCAAATGAATGCAAGTAGTCCAAGGCTTGGGCGACGTTAACAGCAATCTCTAGCCTCTTGTACCAATTCAAAACTATGTCCTTCCCTGCAACGGTGAAGTTAGCCTTGACCGACCCAGCTTGACCAACACATTAGACTAGACACGAAAACATTGAAGGAATTAACTGCCCTCTCCAAATCGTAAAGTTATGAGCATCACCAAATTAATCACCAAGTCTAATAACGACGTGAACAGCAGACTCTTCCATGTTCAGCAAGCAAACCAGTATTGATCTGTTCATTCAAGCCTTGGTACCTTGATGTTCTCCATGGAGATGGCTGTGAAGATTGCCCAACTTCATGTACTCGTACACCAGAATCTATTTTGAAATGTCATAAAAGCAAATCAGAATCCAAAGAGATGATAAAATTCCATATTTTGCAACATCTACTCAAGGAACTCCAAGGTTGCAATTGTAAGGGGAATGAACAGTAAAAGAAAAAGTTACCTGCTGACCACCATCGTCACAAAAACCCTCGAGCTGAACCAAGTTTTTATGATGAAGCCTGCTTAACAACGAGACCTGGAATGCGAAGGGGAAAGCATAATTCAATATCCACTTCCAAATCATACTGTCAGGTCTTTAATGATTCAAGTTCTCTCTTTAAGAAACATGTGGCTGATAAGAAATTCCTCAAAAATTTTACCTCATTTCGGAATTGGACTAATCCAGATGCAGAAGAATAATTGGCAGGACCAGCCCGTTTGATGGCGAGTGTGCGTCCATCAGGAAAATTTCCCACGAAGACTTTGCCAAACCCACCCTGTCCAATCTCATTAGCCTTACCAAATTCATTTGTTGCCTTCATCAACTCCTCCATTGAGAAATGATGAACGCCCCTTGGAACTTCCCAATACTGTATACCACTTGCCCTTCTCATACTACCTGCCCGTCCAACGACCCAAAGAAAACTTCAGCTGCTACTTTTTGACTAACATTCTGAGATTTGGAAATATTTGAGCACCAAAATAGAGAGTGGAGCTAGTACTAATGGAGGAAGCGATTGAGTTTATCAGTATCCATCTAAGAAAATCTAGAGAGTTAGTATTTGACGTAGTTCTTACCTCCCATCTCAGTTTCGAAGTAGTCAGGATGGGAAACAAGCACTTGTTTTTTAGTTTTATGTCTGGCCCTCCACAAAAAGTAAGACAGTAAGAGAAGTAGCACTAATACAACGCCAGCAACTGCAACACCAATTACAGCAGCAAACCGAAACGTACTGCTCGAGCGTTCAGGATCTGCAGATTTAGAAGCTAAATAGATTAGTGTAAAATTGATGGTTCAGCATTATCTAACGTTTAAACATTCACCTAGATGTCTGCAAATGACGGTCTTCAAAAGAAAAAGTAGAACTGCAACCAAAAAATCATATGACTTGCGACAACGCATACAACTTAAAACAATTCACCTCCATAGCAGATGCAAGTTGTGGTGTTGACCAAATGCTGTCCACTGGGACAAGCTGGGCATTTTCCTGCGATCAAACAGCGAAGGAAATTTCATGTGAATAAGTCTTCTCCCAGCACTCTTTAATATTCCCTCGGATTTGTAAACCAATCCTCGGATTTGAATCCATCATACTTTTGAAAACCAAATCGCAAAGCAGAATCAATAAAGATAAATAATTATATTTGGAATCGGGCATGAGAGCACGTGTACCGTTGTTTATGGAGAGTAGAAAATTCATGCAGTTCAGAGGTCTGACGCACGCTGAGTCCAACGAACTCTCATTTTCCCAGCAGTTGTAATCAAAAAAGGCCCTGCATCAGTTGAGACATGAAATTCGTATAGGCTATTAAAGCTTTAAACGTAGCTGAAGCGCAACAGTGGGCACTGAAAACGTATAAGCTGAGGACAGAAACTGAAGGCAAAGGAGACGCAGCCCACTCACGTAATATTTTGTGATTGTGGTTTGACCCCTTCCAAGTAATTACACTCCACATGTCTGCACAGTATAAGAAAGACAATATAGTGACCTGGTGTACTCTGCTGAACATATTGGCAAATACTCTCTGGAAGACTTACAAGTGATGAAACAGGACCAGAGAACGTTGAATTCCAGCTAATCAAAACAAGGAGAAGAAATGAAATAAGTCGTTTAACATATATCCTGTTTGAAGTCCACTGCCCTTACAAGAATTTCAAACCAGGAGTAGTGCTGACGTTCAAAATTGATAAGGTCTCACCGCGTAGCTGATTATTGCTGAGTTGCCTGTATAACCACCAAGTTAAAATCATGTCAGTTTCCACATCCACTTTTATTCCAAGTCACTGGAAAATCATGTCAATATAACCTATTTCACCAGCAATGCCTGTTGATCCATCAAAAACAGGAAATGTGTATTTCTTTTGCTCTGAACTGCGAGGATAGGCCTAATTAAAACTTACAACATAGATAGTGAAGGCATTTTGAGGAGCCATTGAGGAAGCGCTCCGTACAAAGAGTTGGCATTAGCCTCTCTGCATTGTACAAGAAGTGCCCACAACAAATTAAGTTGCGTCAAACAAATGGCTATTTTTTAGGTGAAATTTGTCTGAACCTTGCAACCAGCAAAGAATGAGCAATTTCAGCATGACTTAACAATGTTAATATTTCACCGAGGCTGGGTTGAGGGATCATACAGATCTTGGATGTTGACCATTCCACGCCACTCATCCGGGATAGGCCCAGTGAATTTGTTCTTGTACAGAAGTCTACACATGTTCCATTAACCACACAGGAACGAATAGCTTCAGGGCTCAACTCGAGCAATGTTGGCAACGTGAGCTATTTCTGCAGTTGTTTCATTAGAAAATGTAAGAGCGGGGTTTTGATGCTTACAGTTTCTGCAACTGCGCGAGCTTTCCCAATTCCGGAGGAAGGCCACCGTAGAGGTTGTTCTTGTTCAGATTCCTGTAACACACCCTCCCTGTCAGCAATTAAAACCTTTATGATTCAAACAACCTTGTAAAAATGTCTTCAATGAGCAGAGTCTAGACCAAAAGTGGGTTATGTGTGGAAAGAGCGAGACTTACAAGTAGGTTAGATTGGCAAGGTTTCCCAATTCGGCAGGAATTAGACCAGTGAGGGCGTTCCCCCAGATAGCCCTAGATAAATAATAGCACACTTCGTCAATGAAAGAATAAATGAGTTCATGAATACTAGTCAAGTATTAGCACATATATGAATCCACATATTGTGACTAGATGTTCACTTACAGCTCCTTCAAATTTGTCAAGGAGCCCAATACGCCGCCTGGTATGGTTCCTGTAAACGAATTATTGCCAAGATATCTGTTGAATGCGAAAGAACAGAGTGTAAGAAACCAAAAATATGACCTAAATATAAATGAGAAGCCTTTCTGAACTGAGAATTGGCAGCACATGCAGAACAACCTCAGTACTATATTTTGGTAAGCAAGTGCGAAATACAGATGTGCATGCGTTTGACATACAAATACTGAAGATTGCTGAGAGTTGAGAGTTGCACTGGAATTTCCCCCTTTATGAGAGTGTTGTCAAGCCTCCTGTACATCATCAGGGACAGTGTCAAGGTGAAACCCTTATAAACCACTTCATTATCTCAATAACCTAAACAACTTTCTTGTAGAGCAGAAATCTGTCCTCTTGAGATTGCCACTTACAAATCTGAAAGTTTCTTAAGCCGTAATACGGCCATGGGGAAACTCGAAAGTGAAATCTCATTCGATGTCAAAATCCTGGACATAGCCACCAGAACAATATTGCAATAACGAGCAATCATGTCAATGAACATCAAAAGCTTAAATAATCGTGACCGACATCATCTGGAAGAAATGAAACCCACAATGCGAACACGAATGTTCAAGATGAATTACTCACAAGGTTTCAAGTTTCACTAGATTTGCAAGAGGAGCCAGATCACCGCTCACATGGTTCCACGGGCCACACACTGTACACATCTTGTTGTTTCCCAAGTCCAAAATTATCAGCGATGTAAGTCCTCCCAAAGCATTTGGAACCGGTCCATTCAAGCCCACATGGGTCAAGTTCCTGTGAAAATTTCCCTTAAAATGGTAAGAAAGATGACTGTACGGCAGCTGGATAGCAGTTCACATATAGAGCAAAGGATACAGAGCGGCTCTGCCTAGCAGTGAAGTACTGATTGAGCAACTAAGTTAGGAGAAACTTATGGAGAAACTCAC
Organism: Ceratodon purpureus; assembly: GCA_014871385.1. Classification (NCBI taxonomy): domain Eukaryota; kingdom Viridiplantae; phylum Streptophyta; class Bryopsida; order Pseudoditrichales; family Ditrichaceae; genus Ceratodon; species Ceratodon purpureus. Next base: position 6,443,145 of record CM026430.1, on the reverse strand, counting down.
AAGGTGATCACATTGCCCATTGTGTCACAATCAATGCCTGCCCAGCTGCTCACACAAGGGTCTGTTCCGGCTACCCACGATGGAATATTTTGAGTAATCCATCCGGATTCCTTCACTTCCTGTAAGATAGCGCCTACTCACAACAGAGTCAGCAAAAATAACTCTTGTAACTACACAGTTCTCCATTTGTCGTAGGGCAAATACAGTGATCGAGTTGTACAGTTTATAAACCAGATAGTCAAATCCTTAAATCCTTGGCTTCAATAAGACCATCATGAATGCAAGCGCTTGGAGTACGCAAGACCTTATTTTCAAAATGAATCTTAAAGTTTCATTGCAGGAGCTTCAAAGCTGTAATCACAGTAAGACTTCCTGCTCCAAAAGACTCACATGCCTAAGACATAAGAAAAAAGAACAGGTACAGAAGCTTGCAGTGGGATATGAATACCTTGTTCTAGAGTGGAAGAAGCTGGGGTCCAGGAGAAGAGACTAGGCAGCATCAGGAACAGCAATAACGATGACAAAAACCTCCTTCGCCATAGCAATGGCATTGCGTCCATCAACACTAATTCCATAGCCTTAAAGAATTCACTGCAACCTTTGCCCGATTAGTTCAGATATGGTCACAGTTGTTTTTCAAATCGCATATGTCGTGACGAGTACAACTTCAAAAGAGAATCCATTTTAGATGACTCCCATATGTATGCAACTACCCTTGCTGTGCAAAATTCCCATTCAATGTGTCCGAGGCGGGCAGCTGCATCAATAACACCTGAGTCCTCAGTTTCCCAAATCTCACGATCAATCCACTAGTCTCTGAACAGTACTTAGACTCCATGTCCATCTCCAATATCACCACCTTGTCTAAATTCAATGAAAGCTGTGATGAATTCGGCCAGCTTCTAGACACAAATCCTATTCACCCCATGTGCTCGGAGGATTCCAGGGTTAGCCTCCAATTATCACACGCCCTTGCTCTATACCCTACAGAAGTCACCAAAGTCAAGGTCCACTTCCGACTGGGGCTCATAATTCCGACCTCCTCTCAGCACCAACTTCTATTCACCTCCTTCCCACACATGATATCGCCATTCAGAACACTCCCCCGCCTACCTGGCCCTAACTTCCTTTGCCTCTCCGATCCTGGGCGCTCCGTACTCTGCATTCATTCAAGTGCACGAAACGCAAACACGTCACAAGCCTGACCGCCACCTCACTAGAAATCCCCGAAACAACTCAGTCACAAAGTGCAGAAGATCACTCCACTCTGATGACCACTCCAGCTGCAAGCTCAGACACAGTCTTCCGGCCGCCCAACTGATCAGACTCCAAACTAAAAACTCATCAGAGCGAACATAAAATCTCAGATGAAAGCATGTCTAGTACAAGCTAGTACGCCGATCCTGATTATAAATCCTCTCATTTCAACCTTGTTTCTAACTCGTTCTGATCTGCCCGCAGCCACCAGTACTACAACAGTGCTCAGATCTCTGACACAAAGCTAGCAGCTTCCCGTGAAGTGACTTCACCTGAAATCCACAGCACCGCACTCTGACCATCACTGATGAATGCAACTACCAATTTTTTTCAGTTCCTTACCTCACCCATGCTTAAAGTTGACCCCTTCAAACAAGCACGCTGATCTGAAGCAAACTCCATGAGCTGATCATGACTGACCCAGATTCAGGTGCCGGAGTAACGCATACCGAAACCTGTCACTGTACGTAAAAACCACCGATATCTAGAAGCTGCTAACACTGAACAGTGTGAAAACTATGGAAAGCCTAGGCGGTGTGGGATATTGGTGTGGGAAAGTTTGGAGGTGAATGTCAACCTGGTGCCCAGTGCCCAGTAAGCTTAGTACCGGGTGGTGAGCTTCGAGGTGAGATGCGATTGGCGTTATGAGCAAGAGAGTGCGCTTATGTCAACTGGCCTCTACTAGGGAGGCGTGATCTGGGTTTGACTGGCTGGTCAAATGAGTACGAAACCGTCGCTGGACTTGCCGGCATTGGAGTCTGAAATCTGTTCCAGCTGCCATCGTCTTGCTTCTGGATGCCACAGTGTTGCAATGCGGTGACGGTGTTTCCTTGCTGTGGATGAGTATGATGAGTACTTCTGCGACTGTTTGAGGCCCTGCTTTAGGAATGGCCACTGTTGTCAGTGGGTTGCAGAATTTAGTAATATCTGGTGGAGTCTGACTTTGGGGGCCGTTTGACAAAAGTGTCCAAAACGATTTTTTTATTTTTTTTTATTTTTTTTATTTTTTTTAATTTGTTTAGCACAAGTCGGATGGAGGGATTCAATTGCTAAAGTATACAGCCAGGACCAATGAACCAATGGCAGTCGATAGTATACAGCCAGGACCAATGGCAGTCGATGAGTCCATGAATTTTTTATTTTTTATTTTTATGAGTTGATATAAATGTAGATAAGTTTGGATACTTTGAGCTAAATTTGAGAATATGTACCTATGATTTGAATCAAAATGATAATTCAACTTGTTGATATTTAAATGAAAAGATTATCTTTATCTATGGATCCAATAACTATATGAAAAAATTAGCATCTAAATTTCAAAGCTATTGTGTTTGATCTTTACTAGAATTCACTATAAAATCTATATAATCAAATCTAGATTTTTCAATTTTGCAACATGATTCTAATGATCAATCAAAAATACCTACAAATATTTTGAAAAACTTGAACCTTAACAACTTGGAGTTATAAAGCGTATTGTTGTATAAACAAGGGATTTTAAAGAATGAAAGTTCTATCCATATTTGCAAAATATCTTTTAAAATTATTATATATAATAAAATTATGCGGTAGTGCTGTAGAGCTTTATTAATTAAGTTGCAGTATTCAAATAATTTCCATTAGTCAATGTGCGTTAGAAAGAAACATTGTAAATTTTGTTCAAAATCCAATAATAGAACTTCAATTAACCCCTAAAGGTTCTTAGTGTTTTTGGAGCCAAAAGTGCCAAAAACATACCCTTATTGAAAGCAACCTAATTTTTTGAAAATTTAGACATCCGATTGACTATTTAACCATAAGATCTTGTATCTACCTTATCCAAAAAGGTGTAAACCAAATTTGAGGAGAATCCACCATATTGATTGCGAGATTATAAGGCTTGAAGTCACCTAAAAGTTTTTTTTGACACTGGGCCCGAGAAAGTACCTAAGTTTTGATGCCAAAAAGAATACATTGCAAACACATATGATCTATAGAGGGTCATCATTTTTATGTAGGTGTGGAAGATAAGTCTACGCTCACAAAGTTTGAGCCTCATGCATGCTTGGGAAGGGAAAAAATCCTTAATTATGCGAAAGGAATGTGCTGAAATTGCTTTACATTCTCCAAAATTAAAACTACCAAAAGGGTAATCTAAACATGTCTAATTGGAAATTCAAATGGTAGATATGTTAAAGTCAGTGAGAGAAAGTACCAAAACAAATTTCAAAGCAATCGGAGTTAAACTAGAATTTTGAATTTTTTGAAGTGTAAATTCTATATTTTCCTTCAATTTTGACAGGCAATTTTGGTAACATGGGGTCTTGTGGATGGACCCCCTACCACGTCATAGATATTGGATGAAATTTGTTAAGCCCCAATTGAAAATGAAGATTCGATGTAATATTTTAAGGATGAAAAATATTGAATTATGGATGACAAATGTCATGTGGATGAAAAAAATCAGCAATGAAGACAACCCCTTTAGATGGAAACAATTAGTTAGATGAAAAATGTCTATCGCATGAAAACTATCATCAATGTACATGGATAAAAAAATATAGGCCCTATTATTTTGCAAGTGCATACCATTTGAAATTAAGTCTTATTACTTTCTCTTTTGTAGATGTTAATCTTGCAAATAGGTGAAAATCCCAAGGCAATTGCTCACAAACTGAACTTGTAGTAGTCACTTGAAGTTCATCGTCTAGAATTTATTATATTTAAAGTTAAGTAAAAATTATGTATCATTTCTTCCGCGTACGGTAGGACTATAGCAGGTTCGTCCAAACATAGTTCTAAAAATAAAAACGTAAAAATTAATAAGTTATGAAGACATAAAATCAAAAATAGAATAAAATAAATTTTTGTAGTATTTTGTTATTTCTAAGCCATTTAACCCCTAAAAATCCAGCCGGTTTTCAAGGTTCCAAAACCCAAATCAGCCATCTTTGACCACCTTGAGGGAACGACGGTTTGGACCAAAACAAATTGCTTTTTTTAGACATCCATCCGTAAGATCTTGTACTTTACCTTCTTAGAAGTACTAATAAAATTTTCAGTTACCATCTTAGAGGTTATAACATTCAAAGTCGCAGCAAAACTTTTTTTGGGCATTGCTTGAATGACATAGTCAAATTGGTGCAAAGGGAGAGTTGAAGATTTTTATCCCAAAAATTTTGCTCATATTTTTTTCCATGTAGGTAATCAAGTTGGGTACCTCCATGCAAAATTTTAGAGACACATTCCTTTTTTGAACCTTCATTAAAATTGTTTTCTAGAAAGCAGGTCTAAAAACGTTGATATAGTAAAACATGTATGACATTATGTATACTTGGTTTTAGAAAAATCTAAACGGTGGTTAGGTGTCTTTATAATTTTTTTATTTTTGGGCGAATTTTTTTTTAATAAATTTCAAAATCTCAAATTTTGACGGATTTTGAAAGAAATAATTCTTGTCTTTGTAATTTTTGTAGGTTGCCCTTGTAAAATCGGTATATTTTTTGACTTGGGTCTCTTTGGAATTTGAATGGTGATTTGGTTATGAACATATTTCAAGAAAAATAAAATTAAAAAGCCTAATTTTGGACTTGAAACCTAAAATTTCTAGATTAAGGTCTTAAAATTAAAATTTGGCTTTGAAAATTTTACCACGTATACTTTGGAATATAGGGAGCATCCAGTAAAATTCTTAGGAAAAAATATGAATTTTGACCCCTTCATCTTGGCTGCCCGAAATCGCAAAAAGCCGTTTTGGCTTTCCTCGATTTTTAGGGGTTAAGGCCATTTTTACTGATTTTTGTTAAAAAACAAAAATTGAGAAATTTAGTGTGTCAGAGGCATACCTTATTTTTATTTTTTGAATAAATATATTCGTTCTCCAGGTGGCGAACCTGTACTGTACTGTAATGCACGGCAACAGGGGCAAGAATTTCCGGTTAAAGAGCAGAAAGGTGACCCAACACCGTACCTCTAACCCTAATGTGGTGACGCCATGTTCCATTCCACACTCGCTCTCTCAAGACTGCCGAAGGGGGAGCAAGGCTATGGCGATGGCAACCAGCGTCACATCCTCCGCAACAAGCATCACAAGTTCTCCCTAGGATTCTCTTCTACTCGTACCGGCCAACGGCGGGGCTGCGCTACTCTCCGCACTCAAGAAAAGAGAATGCCGAGCTCTTCAATTTGATCAGTCGAGGTCACGAATCCAAGGGAGAAACAGCGCTAAGGTTACTGCCGGGAGGAGTCTCAACGGTGGAGTAGCTAGTGAAGCAATGGCGATGGGGAATCCACTTTCACTGGAAGTAATCAATGGTGGAAATACACAATTGTTCGCACTGAAGAGTAGCAAATGCTGCGCTCTTGAATTCGATCGGTTCAGGTTGAGAATCAAAGGGAGAAGCAGCGCTAGGGTTTTGAGAACCTCCAGAGTAACTAGTGGAGCGATGGTGATGGTGTCTTCACTCGAACCGATCCACGGCGGAGGTACGCAGTTGTCCGTATTGAAAGGATGTAAGTGCAGCGCTTTTGAATTCGGTCAGTTGAGGTTGAGGATCGAAGGGAGAGGCGGAGCTAGGGTTAGAGTAAGCTCGAGTCTGAATGGTCGAGGAATTGATGGAGTGGAGGACGGCGGGAGCGATGATGCGGCGATGTGGCTGAGGGAGAAGCTTCCGCTGCAGTTGGAGAGAGACGGTGTTGAGATTGACGCGAGTAGGAGGATTGCGGACGCTTGTGCGGATGCTTGTGCGCGGTTCTTGGCGACGGGGCGGGCATTTGACCCGATGATGCTTATGGACGCAATGGAGGAGGAGATTGAGCGACGTGATTTGCGTGGTGACGAGTTTCTCCCTTTTGAGCTTGGAAAGAGAGCTGCGAAGGTGTTGACAGAGCGGTGGAATGCGTTGCCGGTGGCAGAACGGCCGAAGGCATATCGTCAGCAGGCATATGTGAATAAGAAGGACGTTGTCGACTTTGAGAAGTGGCCGAAGAATCTCAATTTACCTTGAGTTCATTGCAGGAATGCGTTCTCGAGCAGATTATGATGTTTTGCGAATCTTCTTCCTCGACGGATTTCCTTCCTCTTGAGTTCGGTAGGAAAGCTAACACTGCAAAACCTGTATGATCGCATTTCAAATGCTCAAAAATTAGCGAACCCTGCATATTGACTACTTGTTATAAATTATGGTCTTTCAATAGCCAGAGGATGATTAGCAAGGGATACAAATGGCCTTGCAACCAGCGACTTGTTAAATGAAAAATTGATGTTACCAGGTCTAAGGCTCATGCAGTTTAATATATGAGTTGAATAGCAAAAAATAAGTCACTATCGTGATAAATGTAGTAGATGCATATTCGCTAAAATAAACTTCTCATCAATTAGTGAAATGTACTCTAATTTCACTTACGAAGGTGACTGCAGGTCCAGCTGATTAATTGCAAGCCCTACCGCTTATGAAAGAGAAGTCGAATCCAGCCTTCTCCACTATGCTCGCATTGAAGGCATCATAGCACGCCGGCGCTTGATAAATTCCCGGCTGCTCCAACAATCTCCGCAACGTCGCAACACGAGATTCCGATACTGGAAAAACATCCTTCCCTGCGCTGGCCCTCACAGCCACTAGCCTTTTATGCTCCTCCCTTGATACATTTCGTACTGCCTAAATTCCATTTCACACATGTTCAGATCTCCAAGAAACCAACAATCAATGGACTCCAAACCTCGTATCCAATCTAGGAACCGCTAAATCCCAATCCGAAAACTAAACAAACTCTATCGTCTGACTAACTTCTTCACCACACCGGTGTCAAAACGAAAAAACTCGAACAATCTATCGCCAGAGCTCGGATGCGCAAAACCCAGGCAATTGCTGATCTGTGAGTGACGAGGCTGAGTGATGAAGCAATTTGTGTTCGCTTGTGAGCCTGAGTCGCCTCTTGTCATCTGCTCAGTTTCTCTCTCAGTCTGGAAGCACCCCAAGTGTCGAACAAGCCCAGTGATTTTTGTTTCGATTTTCCCTTGTTTTCCCAACACTCAGGTGATACTCTGCTGATACTCGGGTGATACTCTGGCTTAACCAAGTCAGGTTTAGATGATACATATTTAAATATTGGTTATTCATCTAATTATTTTTAAGGGAATTTGCTCACAGGTCTGAGTATATTTGGAAAAACTTATTACTCTAGTTTAGCATATCAAATTGGCAGCAATTTTTTTTTTAAAAACCACTGAAAAAATATAGATTAAGGTAGATTTCCATAACAATGGTTTTGAATAATTTTGTACAGATGCTTGTCTAAATTAAAGACGGAATAAGTTCTGCGGTACCATCGAATTTAATTATAAACTATTTTTCAATTTTATGTAAAAGAAGTGTGAAGTAGAACAAGTTGTTTCCAGGTGTACTTGGGTTTAATGATATAACTATTGTAAGGTGAAATTTGAATTCCAAGCAACACCCAAGCTAACAATACTTTAATTTTGTTTTGAAGATGGTAAAGTTTGTCTAGGTTTTATGATTATTTATGTATATAAGTAGTTCTAAGAGGATTTATATGAAAAAAAATGTAAGTTTACTATAGAGATAAACTTCACAACCGTGGTTTTTCATGTACTATAGTACTCCCCATTCCAATCTTTTCATCACTCATTGCAACAATTCTTTAATCTTATGCAATTATTATAGTCATTTCTTGCAAATAGCTTTCTCCATTTTATAACCCCAAGCATCCATTCTTCATGCTTACAAGCTGCTCAATTTAGTACCAATATATCTAAGTTTATACTTAACTTAAGGTTTTTTAAAAACATACATTATTTACTATGACACTCTCAATCCATGCGTTTTTCATAAAATTGATTTTATTTAAGAGTTTACATACTTTCAATGACTTTCAAGTCCACAACTTAGTAAAGGCTTATTCTAATTTCTCATTTACTCATCATTGTCTCTATCACTAACAAGAATTAAAGTATTTTCCTAATTTGCAATGAGAAACTATTTTTTATATTTTTATTATGAATTGTAGTGATAGGCGGTTTTTTGTTTCTACCATAGTTGCTTAATAAAAGTAGTAATTATAAGTTTAATTATAGTTTACTAATATATGAGGACAAGCAGTTAAGGAGCAAATTTAGTAAGAAATTCAGTTAGGAGAAAGGAGGGATAAGTAGGTGAAGTCACAAACTTTGTATGCGGGGAGAATGAATCAATATATGAGGTCTATTTATACAAGTTTTAGGCTGAGTTTTGCTATGAGTATACTTGTAACTTGATATTACAAATTGACTCATTTCAGTACATAAGATAACTTATCTTTAATCAATGTCAATGCGTCAAACATCAAACAACACACATTCAAGAATCTCTTACACAACTCTCTTGTCTTTAATTGAACAAAAATATTCACTTTAATACTAACTTCATTCCAACCCAAGACACATATGTTTATTAATGTGCTAAATCATTACAATTAAGGAATATATATATATATATATATATTCTTTCTCTCGAAGATTGTATTTCTTTCTAAAAGGAATATCCTTTAAGTCTTGCAACTCTCTTTAAAGTCGCAACTTTACGTAGGAATGTATTCTTCAAGGTTTTCACACCTTATGACGTTTCAAATATATTACTCAAGACTTTCATTTGAATTAGGCTTCCTTTAAGCCCTAGATGCATTCTAAAATATACCATCTAATTTTAATACCTAGGTTTTTAATTTTAAAAATTTTAAAACAATATTTTCATTAATTTTTTTTAAAAAAACTAAAATTTAAAAATATTTTTAAAATTATATAAGTATTTAAAATTAAAAAGAATAAAATAAAATGAATTTATATTTTCCAAGTAGCATCAAAATTTTCTAAATACTAAAAAGTGACTTTGAATATGGAAGGAAAAAATAAGAAATTTCAACTCGTCTAAAAATAAAATCCTATAAGAAAGAAACCTAAATTTGTGCTAACTTTAATTTTTGAATTAAATAATGCTCAAAACTATAATACTATAACAAATATGAACTTTAAAGTTTGCAATAAAATTTTTAAAATCACACTAGATATGAGCGACGCTATCTTGTGAGCGGTGAGCGGTGAGCAGTGAGCGGTGAGCACTAAATTTTCATATTTTTAGGTAAAAATTTGAATTTTTAGTTTTTTTTTTGAATTTTTTTGAGAGCAATCAAACAATGATGAGCAATTGAGGACACTTCGTTGGAATATATGAATGCAAATAAAGTAGACCCTATAACCGTGGAATCAATTAAATGTGAATGGTTGGAGGGAAAATCTTATTGTTTAAGTCACATACAGAATGTATATCCAATTTTTTAAAAAACTAATTTATTGCATTTTTGTGGTCGCTGATACGAGAAAAGAATATTTCCAAGGTATGAAGGAATATTTTTCTCTCGGATCCGAGAGAAGAATATTCCTTCATACCTTGGAAGAGTTTTTTTTTTTTTTTTTTTTTTTTTGCTTTCTTTTTACAACAAAGACATTGGAGAGGTGGACAATATATAAATAATTAGTGACCTTTATTTATGTTATGCGGATTCCAAATCCATCACAAAGTCAAAACAAATCAATTCCGCTATTCATATAATGTATTCTTGAACTGTATTCGTCACTTAATTTCACAGTCTAACCATAAGAAACTACTGAAGCGGTTCAGCAACTTTGGCCATCTCCAGAACAAGCATAACTTCGTTGAAGCTGAAGCTAGGGGCGTGCATAAAAGTATCAACCTTGTAATCCATCTCACATAGATAGCGGAAGATATAATAAACATGCTTGCAGTACTTCCACTGTCCTCTTTTGCCAAGGGTTTCCGAAGTCATTTTCATGAAGTCGGGGCAAGTACATCCAGGAAGTCCGTAATGGTGATACAATATATCGTTTCACTTGGACTCTTCAAGGAGATGACGCACCCAAATTCTGGATATGGAATCAATGTGACATTTGTAATCCAATAGTTGTTCATGAGACCCGCGCTGCTCCACTTGTTGCGGTGGTCGGAGGTAAGAGCGTCAGAACTTCTCCTGATGGCATATCCGTTTCGAGTCGTCGGGTGTGTATCCGGATCGACAGGAACCGGGAAATGACTCCTTGGAAGCGGCATATTAGCAGAAACCTGGAACTGACGACGAGATGATAGTACTCCACGTTGTTGGAGTTGGAAGCCGGCCTCTTCAAGAGCCAAAATCTCTTTGACGGTCAGGTTCGTGCCTCTTTTCACAGGCCAAGTCTGCGGGATAGATGGCCAATCGATCACGTACGACTTCTTTGTGCCCTTCACACATCTATTAATGTCATCGGCGTAAAACCAGAAGTCAGTAGAAATATGGCGATCGGTTCTGAACTCCTTCTTTAGCCCTACATAGGTAGGAGTAGGCGTACCATGTGTACCTCGGCGCACTCGGGTATCGCACTTCTCATTTGTATGAGCCTGCATTGCTTGGCATTTTTGGTTAGACTTGCCGGACAGTCTGGCAATGTGCCACTTTGACGGGTCGCAATCTGTCTCCTGCACTAAAGTAGTGTGTTCAACACCGGAGTCAGGTTGAGAAAGAGCCTCCTCAATGCGTGCTCTAGTGGATCTCGTGCCATCACGGGGAATGGAATAATTCACTGTATCATAGCGATGCGAGTCATGACTCGAACCAGGCGGCAAATCTAACTTCCGTTTCGTAGATCCAAAGATCTCTGCACCTTCCAAGCCTCCTTTCTTCGTCAGTAAATCCTCGGCTCCCGGGTAGGAATTAACTGCCTCAGCAATCAACTTGGGGTCACCTGAGCGTTGAGCGTGGCGTAAACGAAGTTCTGCTCTGTCCGGACCTTTACCGCCCTTTCCTCCCTTCAGCCAAGATTGGTAACTAGTGCTCTGCATGAATGCTCGGATCATATCATCCACTGTTGCCTCGTACAAACATGTCATTGTATTTCTTGATTGTTGAAGGCATCTGTTATGCACGGTTTCCGCAAGGTTGCAGGAAGGCATGTCGGCTCTCTCGTCAAGAGTAAGATCCTAGAAAATACAAATAAATCATGTCATTTTCAGGATTATAGATAAAAAGCAAGGTATAGTAATCCTTAATGGAAGGTTTAGTGTTGAATGAACTTACAAGCTGCATCGAGCCTCCCCATTGTCTATACCGATAATGCCAGAAAACCATCCAATCATTTAGATGACGCCTTCCTTCTTCAGTTGTAGCGCCTGACGAAAGCCCACACCCGCGGATGACGTTGTACTCCGCTTCTGCTTCTTCCTAGGTCTTTGCGTCCTTCCATACTTTGCACAAAGCTTTGTGTTGGTCTTGAAAGCTTGGCAAGATATTCCGAGAAGTAGCCCTCTGAAGGCACTTTGTCCAGTGGAAAAGACAAGTGCGCCCCCGTTCTTCCATAGGATCATTGGAGTCTCCGTTCCCATACACCTTCCGAATAGCGTGCCAGTTGGCTCCAGCATTGTCAGCCATGAATCCTTTGAAACTTGTATTTTCAAGGCCATTCTTACGCATAACTTCATTGAGCTGGAGCCAAAATAACTCCTGAGCAGCAGCATCTTCGGATTGCATGTCACAAAGGGCAATCGTCATAACTTTACAATACTTACTGTCATAAACGTGGCATGCCATAGTGGTCCAGTCATCTACACGCCTAACATGGTCGAACATGATCCAGCAATCTTGAAGATCACCTCCAGGCTGCATGCGCTTCACCAGATCCACACCGCTTTCTGGACGATCAGTGGACATCTTGAACAGAAATACCTTGCCTTCATTCTGTCTAGGGAATTAATTACAGTGGATGAAATCAAAGTTCGAGTAATCCTTCAGCTCTAGGATGCTATCTGTCACTCCTCTCCCTTGACGGAAAAACCTCTTCGATCCAGAAACAAAATTGCGTATATTTGGTGAAGTAAGATTCTCAAATTGGTCCATTACAACATCCATAGATGCACCCCGAAGATGACTGCCTCCGGCAGTACGACGGATCAGAGCATCGGCAAGGTACTGCTTGCTGGCCGCTAATACGATAGCAGAGTTCTTAGCGTTAGGTGTCTTCTAAACCTCTTTAGCTATGCAGTCAAACATGATGTCCATATCATTGTGTAATGCCGACACATGATAGATCCTAGCGTTACACAATGCTAGGCAAATAGGAGCTGTCTGGCATTCCTTGCATGCTAATGTAGATTTTTCTGTGGGAGAGCCTCCCACAGAAAATGGTACTAAAGCTACACCTGACCATTCAGTGCTATTTACCATCCCATTATTCCTGCAGATGTAATCACAACTCAGGTTGGGACATTGCAAGTGTCCAGTACAATTAGACTTACGATATGTTAGGCCATACTCGTTCTTGATGTTTGTGGTCATGGTCTTGCACTAGGTATGGCCATCATACTGCTTGCTCATCCCATCCATGCCACCTCCGAATGGAGTTGGAACTCCTTCGGGTAAAGGGGGCAGCTCAAAAATCTTGTCTCCATCGTAAACTGGCGGTAAATACTTCACTTGTTCATGTTCAATGGTGTCAAAATCAATCTGCGATAGTTCTAATCGGGAGCCCCTCCTTGACGCTGTCATTCTAATGGCAAAGAGAATGCTTCTATTTTTCTTGGAAACAGGATGAGTAGGTAAACGCCCTGAAGACAATGATGCAGACATACGAGAACGACTACCCTGTCAAGATGGACGACCTGACTCTTGGGATCTACGACTTTGGAAAGGATTTGACCTAGTGTCTCCTAGCTTGATCTCACTGTGATTGTCATCATCCGAGTCACTCAACAAATGTACTGAGTTGTCACTGGGTTGAATTTTGACAGATGCTAGACCAGGAACTTGAACAGTTGAAGTGGAAGGGGGAGGGGTCAAGAGAACAGTAGACTCAGACATCTGTGCATCTGATAATCCATATACCTTGAACGTTCCAGTGCTAAGAGTCTAGACGTAACCATCAGGTGTACTATCCTTCACTTGAAATATACACTCACGAATCTCTCCATTATCATCAAAAACCTCTTCTTCCACGTAAATAGTCCCGGCTCTAAATCCAAACCTGAGGCTAAGCAATCGCTCCTCAACAACTACCTTATTGTCTGAACCTACAGACATCACAAATGGAATACCTCCATCATGAGATCGTAGGGAGGCCATTCTAAGCGTACTATATAAGATAGAAGAAGTACAATCATGCATTGGAGAAGAGCTTGTGCAAAAGGACTGTGAGAAGTTCTGTTTGGTGTGTACCTGGTTGTGGAGATTATATAGTTGTTAGTGGTTAGTGTGGTGGGACAACTAACATACTCTAAAATGGAATAGAGTGTACTGGCGAAGTCACGATGACTTGTATAGTTTAAATTAAGTTCGAATGTGTCTGACAAATTAAAGTTCTTAGGCGGCTGAGACCGCCAACCACGTCATGATCAGCTAATACAGTTATATCATTTAGCAGCAAATTTGAACCGTCACAGATGTGCACCAATACATTTATAACAATTAGCCGTCAATGTCAGCGTGACCAGGGTAGCGTTAATTTAAATGGTTCTCTTGTTTAGAGGTAGAGTTCTATAACTTACATTATATTAAGGAGACATATCATACCTGAGCAGTCAGTGGCGTTGTCGCATTTCACCAAAATATGTTGTCATTCCCTTTACAAATAATTATCTGCCTTTCTAAAATGGTGTGCACCTAACTTTAAAAAAATATACTACTATTATATATAACGAGGATACTGACACGAACGTCAAAATCAATCACAGATTCCTCATGCATTATATAGGTATGAAAAGTTATGAGACTAAGAGACGGCTATATAACTGGAGTGAGCTCTTATCGAATCCAAAGCATTCTTCTTAGTTAGAATTATGTGCACGGGATAGCGTTACTGAGACCTATGAGGGAAGAGGAAGAGCCAAGCTCAAGAGTGCCGAGGGCTCGTAGATCATGTACGACTAGAGGTAGAGGGAGAAAGCGAGGTTCAGGTTTTACTAACCTGAAGCAGGTGGCGGCCCAGAAGAGATGGAAGGAGAAAGAGGCTCTTGACCGTATTGCAGAAGTGGATTATAGCTCAGATGATCCCAAGCATCTCAAAATCAAAGCATTAGCCACCATATGCGAGGTATACCATACCATGCTGTTTGCTTTGTGTAATTGACTAACTGTAAGTAGTTTTAAATATTGGTTGTGCTTTTTGTTTAATGGATTAATGTAGAATTTTATTTTTTTACTTTATGGGTCAAGGGCAATAAAGGCAGCATGCATTGCTTTGACATTAAATGAATGGACTCGTCAGTGTTATCTAGGAAGGCGCGAGTTACAGAGGGGACGGAATTCGGAATAATGACACAATCTGAACTAGAGGGAGTTGACTACTTTGACAAGTACTTCGGTGGGTTTGCAGGGCAGCTTGGGGTCAGGAGCTGGAGCTGGAGCTGGAGCTGGAGCTGGAGTCGAGCACAGTGACCCAACATGGTCTGTGGGCAACGAACCATCAGTTGAATCTGTATGTGATTTCTATTGTGTGCTCGAATAGTTCTTTTTTGTGGTTGGCGGAGGATGAAGCTCGAGCAGTGGGTCAAAGCTTCGGTGGATTTTTTTCTAACCGAAACCCTAGATTTCAATTCAGGAGAACCGGGTGGAGGGATTTGAAGAGGGAGGCACTCTTGAAGTCAACAAGGAAGGAGAAGAAGGTTCCGCACCTCTTCAGTCGACGATAACAGCATCAAGGGGAACCATCACTGTGGAATCGGTGAGTCTTGTCCATCAGCTTCTCTCGAACATTTCTATTCCACTTGTTTGCAATGTGCTAAGTTCCACGGTGTGCTTTTGCGGGTGCAGTTACAACGGTGTTGTCATAGCTCACTCGTTGGAAATGGTACATGCGGGTATTGAGGGTTTTGGGAGATTGGCTTGTTCAGCGAACTAATTGGTTTGGAATTGTTCATGCAGGAATAGGAGGGTTTTGTTGAGGGTGGAGAAGAAACGAACAAATCTGGAGCTGTTGAATCGCACACTTTCGATACGAGGGCAGTTTTGGTAAGTTTACATGTTGAATGTGATGACACATTGAATCCGTTTCTGTGATTTCTGCATTTGACAGTTGACAGTTGGCATTGGAATATGGAGTACATACTAACTAAGACATTGTCACTGCTGCGGGTAATTCAACTTGAAAAAACCCCGAGAGAGAAGCGGACTGATTTCCAGGAGGTGGAGGAAGAGAAGTCGAATTCGAACTCGAATTCAAACTCGAATTCAGTGAAGGTAAATTAGAATTCAGTTTATGGCTACCAGCTCTGTTTGGATTTTGTAGTTTCTTTGCTCAATGCGATTTGATCATGAAGCTCCGATTGTTACGTATAGATTAATGAGAAGGCAATGAAAATATAATTCATATAGTGAGCCGAAGATAGTGCGGTGGCCCAACTTAGATTTAGACATTTGCTAACCTGGTTTCTTGTTTTGCTTGCAGATGAGCTGTGACCAGGGCATGGAGGAGGTGCACAGCGCGTCCACGAGCATGGATTGTAACGATGGCGGTTTGGCCGAGATGGAAGATCAGCTCCGCAAGGCAGTGCAGGGTAGCTCACATCTTGCACTTCAAGAAGCAATTGACATACCCGACATGGAGATTGATGTGCCACTGTGCAGGATGATTCCTATGAAGGATGTGAGGGAGCCATTGAAGACCGACATACAGAAGCTAAAGGTAGAATTCAGCCATAGTTACAAGCGAGGTTCATCTTGCTTTTATCTATCTCTGAAGAGCTTTCGAATGGAAGAGTCAAGTGTCACGGAGGTAGACAGGTCTTCCTGGTCCGACTTATGGCGCAAGGAGGACAATGAGTTTGAAACGCGTTTGCTGTCAAATCCAGACTTGAAGAAATACTCCAAGTAAGCATTATAGAGTGGGGGCGTATGAAGAACAGAAAGTGGTATCATCTGTTGTATGATGCATTCATTGACTTCTTATATGAGGTGAGAATGTTCAATTGATTTAAATTGTCAAATATGTATTAGTAATGACTTCAACTATTGTCAAAGCCAATACTCTAACAACTAATTTATGGAATTTAGAGAGAAATATCAGCCGCCCAAGAGGAAGCTATTCGGATCTATAGGGACACATTAGTCACAGGTCGCAGAGAGGACAAGATGGGAAGTGCCTCAGAGCTTCTTGCCGTTGCCAAGAAGGCAGTAGCGGTGAAGAAAACATCCCTCTCCACTAAATTGGACCGATACTTGGCCATTGCCAACCCAGCTAATGGCGAAGGTTTCTTAAAAGAGGTATGTATATTTTCATAAATTATCATAGGCTCCTGTTTTTTTTTTCTTTATTCATGTGTTTTTATTTTCTGTTTGCTATTTTGTTTGATGCTGCGTGCCAGATGCACGCACCATTGGGCGTCTCTTTGTATATCTAGCGTGATTTCCTGTGCTCCTCGTAATTCTGTGTGCTCCTTGTTATTTGGGTCCTTATGGTCCTTGTTATTTAGAGTATATGCTGCATGCCGGATGCACGCAGCTGGGGTGCATTGTTTTAATCTTCGTCATGATACTTGAGCTGCTGCGTGCATCCAGCACGCAGCCATGCATTCATTTATTTTTTTATACCTCGATGCCTCTCAGCTCGGGTGCAGGTCTGAGCATGGTTTGTCGAAAAAAGTGATCCGACTGAGCACCCCTGGACCTTCCCTCGGATCCGAGGGGTGCCTGGACCTCGCTCACGCACTTCACTTTTTTCTCAAAACTGCCTTCGAGATTCAGCCTGGGTCCTCTTATGTATTTTATATTCAGAATTCCTATACGTTGCATTAGCCTCTTATTACGGTAGTGGAATGTGGCTGAGTGCTTTTAGCACGCACCTTGTGTGTTATTATTATACTCCTTGTTATCTTGTGAGATGCTGCGTGCTGGATGCACGCAGCCTTGGGCGCTTTTTTGTGTATTGTTTTTCTTCACTTACGAATTCTGTAACTGTTTCCTTCTTAACGGAGGCTTTAATTCTGCCTGATTATTTACTGCCTCCAGCTAGCAGGCTACTTGTGTTGTGTATTTTTTAATCCTGCGAGAAACTTCATTAAGCTTGTTAAAATGACCTTAGATATTTTCATTTCAAAGCAACTATGTTTTTGTGAGTGTGTATGTTTTAGGGGTCTATCTGACTCAAATGAGGGTATTCTTTTATGCAGATCATTCGCCATTTTGATGTTTATCAGAGCGACGCAGAAATGACCCCAAAGAAGTTGCAACTTTTTGCAAGCGCCAAGGTTGCTCCCAAGTACAAAGGGAGATGGCTAAAGTGGTGGAACATGAGCAAACAAAGTCGGGTGGAGTACAACTTTCCTCCAACACCAGCTTCTAATTTAGTTCTTCGAGTTTGGATTGATCAAGCAGCATTCTGGGCTGGGGTAAGCACAATCATAATTTCTCTCATAAATTAAATTGATCAATGTCTTCTAATGTTGCAATTGAAATTAAAACCACATTCTTCTGATGTAATGGATTCTAATATTTTTGGTTTGTTTCTTATTCCGCAGTTAGAAGAAGAGGTTGTCCTTCGTTATGCCAAGATTGTAGAGGAGGATATCATAGTTTTAAGGACAGAGGATTTACCTAATCCTGTAGATGATATTGGCTCGTGGATTGAGGCTCATTCTCTGACTCTTTGGGGGAAGGCCTTCACTGGTTTCTTCCCTAAGGCTGGCACTTTTACCAAGAAAGAGCCATTTCTTAACCAAGCAGGAGTTGAGAATGCTATGAAGAGGGTTATATTGAGGTACTTCTGGAGGGAGTTGGTAGTTAAGGGTGCCATTGATAGGAATGATATTCCACAGCGTTTTAAGAAATGGTTGGATGTTTCTAGCTCTAAGTGCATTTTTACAGATTACCAGAGGAGGCATTTTCGAGCTCCACATCTCCACCAATGTCCCTGATACCTTGAATTGAAGGAGAATGAGAAGTGTCTTGGGGATGAGAGAGCTTTGAAGGCTAGCTCTGACAACTTGGTGCTGCAGCTTGGGGATGAGAATACCATGAATTTGGAGGAGACTGCCTCGGAGGTTAGTGATGATGCTTCTCTTTCTGAGAAGCAAAGGAAGAAACTAGCAGAGAGGAAGGCAAAGGCTGAGGCAAGGATGGAGGAGAAGGAGGACAAGAAGAAGGAGAAGGACGAAGGAGTCAAGCTCAAGAGAGAATTGGCAGCAAGGAACATGGAGCTGGCCAAGCTTATTTTGAAGGAAGGGCCAGAGAAGATGTTGACTCATGTTGGCATTTCTCCTTCAAGCAGCAGCATGGCTGCTGCCATAGTTCCTGTAGCTCCTCAGGTGCCTCTTTTTTCTACCCCCATGCCTTCTCAAACTATTTACACGATTCCATGCTTGCAGTTGGATGACGTAGACACTAGGGTTGAGATCATCAATGACTACCCTATGGGCATTTTGGAGCTGTTTACTGATCTATCAGAGGGGGATGAGCCTGAGGTTTGGATCAAGATCAAGAATTGGATCAATGTTAATCAAGGTAGCAAGGCTAGAAATTTGAGAGGTAAAGATGCTGAGGCTGCTGTAGACCTCATCATTTTTGATGTTCCAGAGGATTTACTAGTTCCAGGTTTAGGGCAGGATGGTGAGATTCCCTCCTGGAACAAGCACCCCAAGATTTCAGCAGGGAAGAAAATGGAGTCTTCATGGATTAAGGCCCATTTTGAGTTTGCTATGCAGTTTCTGCAGGATGATGGAGCTTTGATTGTATTCTACCCTGATTCAAAGTTCATTTCGAATGAGCTTATTTCCTGGGCAGAGTGGGCTAACTTTTAGGAGGAGGCCAAGTGATTTGCAATCAATGGCCTGCCATTGACTATTCCAGACCGTTTTCCACGCCAGCACAAGACTTTTATGGTCAAGTGCTTCATCAAGATGGAGAATGTGGAGAAGGATGTTCCAAGGTCTATGTTCCAGTTTCATCATAGGGCCAAGCTGTCCACTGATGGTCACTGTACTAATTTGATTACTGCAGATTCTCTGACTTATAATTCAGAGACAGGTTTGCCATTCAGAGGACCTAGGGAGAAGACTTCTAACCTCTTGCAGGCTCTAATTGATCTCTGCACTGTAGAGAATGACATTGTCATGGATCTCACAGCTTCTACAGGTATTTTTTACTCTTTCTGTTTTCTGATTGTTGTATTTCGTATTTCTGTTTATTCTTTAATCTTATGCAATTGAGCTTCAATTTGTGTGCAGGTGCTTCCATTCGAGCTTCCAAGAGTCTCCGGCGCCATGTTATAGGCTTTGAGTATGACACCACCTTGTACAAGCAGGTGTTGCTGCCTCTTCTTCCAAGCGCGCAAGAGGTTGAGTCTGCTCCAATTCGTGTGCCTTCACCGAAGAAGAAACGTGCCATTGAGTCAGATGATGAGCCTGAGAGGAAGACTGCCCCCAAGCGTTCTTGTAAGTAAGTCTCTACATTCATTTGACATTTGTTTATTTTTAAAAAAAAGTTTAGTTCAATATTTATTAAACTGTGAAATTGTCATGTGCAGTTGGAAGAAAGCGTTGAAGAATGACATTGGTGGCTCTATTATCTCGCTCCATCTTAGCGAGATAAGGAGTCCAGTTAGACCTTTAGAGCTTCCACATTATGCAGAGATGCAGGCTCAAGCTTATTTAGCTGCTCCTTCTCCATCTATTTCATCTGACAGATATAGCATTTGTCGTGATGCTGAGATTTATCTTGACATAGCTGCAGAAGTTGCCAGAGTGGTATTATCTAGTGATAGCGATTCTTATCATGGTTGGATTGGTACTTGTAGCGATGACGAGATGTCTACTTGATCATTGCATATTTACTCTATATTGTTATGTTTTCCCTACTTATATATCATATGTTAGCTTTGGCTTTAGATTTTATATTTTGCCTTAACCTCACGTTACTCTACTTCTGTGTGAATTTCTCTACCGGCCATATATTTTAAATTGACTTCATACACGATTGAATTATAAAGATGGTACTAATGTTTTTAGAAGTTGAACTTTCCTTGGTTACAGTTTGAAGGCATCACATTAAAATGTGGTTTTCTTAAAACCTTTCTCATGTATTTTTCCTTTCCTTATTATGCAAATACCCCTAGTAATTACTTCAGGTACTTGGGCATCCCTAGTAATTACTTGGGGTACTTGGGGTACTTGGGCACCCCTAGTAATTACTTAGGGTACTTGGGCACCCCTAGTACCTACTTGGGGTCCCCTACGAACACAAATCCGAAGTTGGTTTTAGGAGTAATTAACTCTCAGTTAATTAATTCTGCACCTTTAAATCAGTCATCCAACACTTGGATGAAAAAACAGTCATTCCAAAAAACTAGAAGCCACATTCATCTGCGATAGCCGTTGTATATATCCGTTCTTCACCTAATTTTGTTTTACTTTTTTTTATCTTTCTTCTTTCTTTCCTATATATATTCATTCATTTTTTTTGTTTATCTTTTTTTGTTAATTCCTTTTTATGTTTTATCTTTTATTTTGTTTATCTTTATTTTATTTTTTCGTTGTTTTTCTTCTTTCGTTGTTTTATTTATTTTTCTTTCTTTTCTTTCTATTTTCCTTCATTTTTTAATTTTTTTCCCTATATTCCTTTTCAGTATTTATTTTTAATCTTTTTTCTTTCTTTCATTTTTTTTTTTCTCTTTTCTTTTTTTTTTTCCTTTTTTTTTGTTCCCTCTTGGTCTTAGGCATGGAATTGATAGGATATATGAAAAAATAATCACAATTTATTCGGGTATGAATCGAGTGTAAATTTCTACATTTATCAATTTAGAAACCATTCTCTCTGGAATGCACCCTAAAACACCTTCTACGGTCATAGGTCCCATATATGTCATGTCATACAAAATCATCTCAAAATACCAAAAAAATACACAAAAATTTGAAAATTTAGTGCTCACCGCTCACTGCTCACCGCTCACCACTCACAAGATAGCATTCTTGCACTAGATATTTATTATGTAATGAAAAAAAAAATTATGTTATCTAGATACTTAAGGAGCTTTAAAACGCAAGTATAAGTTTGATATTAGATAATAAATTGTAAATGGTAAATTATAAATATAATTTCAACTATTTAATTTGATTTTTATTGTTATTCAAAATAATATCATTGGAATCTTATGTTCTTCGTAATTATTGTTGTAGTTCAATTAAACTACATAGTACATATACATTAAATAATAAAGAGAAATGGATAATTGAATAGTTGATAATTTCATTATTTCGTTTATGAAAGTGGGCCACTGATTTATGATGTGGATATTAATGTTGGAAATAAAACCTATGACCATGGGAGGTTAGCAGTCAACAGCAGTTAGCAAACAATTGATAAAATTTTGTCAGCAATCGTTCAACTACTAAGCTTTCAGCTTCTATTTAATGCTAGTGAGGCGCATTGTTCTACATTGTGCATTCTATCAATTTAATGTAATACTTATTGCCTTTTGCTCTAAGTCTCTTGTCTCCCCCTCATAGTCTGACAATTGATGTGCATTTCTTCAATCAAATATGTGAGATATTACAAATTGAAATATTACTTTCCTTGAAAAAGTGTTGAACTATAAATATTTTTTATATGATAACTTAATTAAGAAAATTACACATTGATATTGGACAAGTCACAAGTGCAATCTTTAATCTTAATGTTTTATAGAATTTAATAAAATTGTTCAGAAAAAGATTGAAAAAAGTTCATGAAATAAAAACATATGGCTTTTAAATATAAACAATGTTATGTAATTGAAATTAATAAATAAAAGATTCATCAAAAATGACGCAAAAAAAAAAACAAGGTTTATTTAATTTAATGACAATACCTTTGATAATGATCTTATAGTGTGGACTTTAAAGAAGTGGTCTCTATAAATTTTCATTATCAATCAAATATGTTGTTATGATTTTTTTCCACAGATTTTAATTTGAATCATTTCAACATCAATATGCATTTTTTCATCAATTAATTACTTTTAAAAACGTCATAAAGATTTTAAGCTCAACAACTTCTATTTCCACTTAATTCTCTGCATGATACAAATAAGTAGATCAAACCTTAGTTTGAATCTTTGCTTTTACGGCTTTCACTATTTTTACAATTATTTAGACTTTAAAAGTCCATACGTTTTAGAGTTTTAACATTAAAGAACAACAAGTTCAGAACTTTAGTTTCTTTACATCAAGGCTATAATAATATTTTGAGTCAAATGAAAACATATTTCTTTTATTGGTCCATGATCAAAATGCTTGCAATGTATAATATCATCCACACTTGCTTATAAGGACCATCAATGTTATTTTGTAGCCAACACTGAATTGTTTCTATTTGAGTAAATCATAATGGCTGAGAGCTTTTTTTTTTCCAATTTTCATATTTTTGACGATGTTAAAAACTTTATTTTCTATTGTATATTTTTTTTGTCAATAATAACTATTTAGTAATTAAGTCATTAATTTTGAGGGAATTGATTGACCAAGCGTTTATGACTAAGTTAATTATATGGTTATTATTTAATTTAGATATGAAGAGTTAAAGTATGTAAAAAGATAGTCTTATGATTATGAGTGTAGCTTGGTGAGTAAAGGAGATATAATTGTAGAACTTATAAGATCTCACTTGTAAGGTTGGGTGGCAAGTCCTGAAATATCATTAATTTAACAATCTTGATTGTTTGTTATAATGAAGGATTGAACTACAAAAAGTTGTAAGGTTGAGGTCAAAAGTGTAAGATACATTAATGATAAAAATGTTTTAGTATTTGAATATGGTAAAGAAATGGCTAAACGTTGTGTGTTTGGTAATTACAAGATAAGAGAGTCATTTTTAAAGTTGTTTGTAGTACCATGCACATATACTTTACAAATTCAATAATTAAAGACATTTTTTTTTATCTAAAACCTAGAGAACATCAAAATCCTAACGTACATAAAAATTATTTTCTAACATTTTTAAACATGATATTTTGGCACTACATAAATCCAAGATTTTATTCTAATATGATATAAATGAGGTGACTTTTTTAGACAAAAAATTTAATGATAGCAAAAAGTTAAAGTATTGTCAAACAAATAGTGAAATGGACATAGGTTTATAGTTATTTCAATACTTATTTTAGATTTTTTATAGACCATTTATAATTAGCATATAAATCCATGTGGTCAAAACAGCAGTTTATGCAATAAAGATGTATTTTTTTGCATCTTGAATGAAATGGTTGAGAATACTTTGACTCATGGAATGAAGTTTTTGATTACAAAAGGTTTATCTTCTTGATAATTTCAAAGCCTTTATTACACTCATTGTTACAAAAACATGCGAGTCATGTATGAAAAAATACTCAGATGTTCAAACTATATGTAAAAGATGTATAATACCTAATAATTTGAAATGAGAAAATTTTGTAGA
Organism: Ceratodon purpureus; assembly: GCA_014871385.1. Lineage (NCBI taxonomy): Eukaryota > Viridiplantae > Streptophyta > Bryopsida > Pseudoditrichales > Ditrichaceae > Ceratodon > Ceratodon purpureus. The sequence continues at coordinate 6,419,457 of CM026430.1, read as the reverse complement.
AGGGAAATAAACTTTTGTATTTGTGGTGCGCTGACTATTAAAAGCCTAAAAGAATTTCATAGCATTATAGAAGAATCTCCCCAATATGTCATTAATGAAAAAAAATGTAAACATTATATAGTTAAATGTAAAATAGAAGACAATAATGTTGCAGATGTCATACTGCAATACTTTGGAATTAGAACAAAAATTAATATTCATACATGTTTCACCACTTTGTCAACAAAATGTAGAGTTGGCGATAATTTGAACATAGTACCCAAAAAAGGAAAAAAAAATACATGAAAAAAATGAAGATGAGTTAGATAATCTATTCTAATTATATAGATTCATTCTAATTATATAGATACTTGGGAAGAACATTATTCATATGAAAATATAATAAGTACCACTAATGAACCCTTATTAGTTCTAGATGGAGATTGGTTTTAAAGAATATTTTTTTTATCAAAGTAATTTAAGCAAAAAATATATTTTGTTATTCTATATATGATGGTTATTGGAAAAACTTATCTATAGAAGTACATTGGTATTAGTGCACACTTATTATGAAAATTGTCCTTATAGAGGGAAAAGTGAAAAAGATGAAAAACGAGGACATTATTTATCAATAAGTTATTGATATGGTTTTCATAGTGGTCTTAATGTACGTGGTAATGTGATTCAATATCAAATGTCAAAAGAGTCACATTTGAAAGAGTATTCATGGAGGGCCCAAAGGTGAATGGATTGTTACTAACATATGAAAGCATATGTATAAATTTGGTGATTTTATTAATAAATGTTTTTCAGATCAATTTGCGGAGCTAAAATGTATTTTTATTAAAGAAGAAAAACCAATTAACAAGTACAAATTCAATGCAATTTTTTAAAAATTCAAAGATCAAACCTCATATTGATTCAAATGATAAAGAAACATCTATTATAACATGGTTTAATCATGGAGACATCAACGGAGGTGATTTTGCTATGCACCAAATGTGGCACAAGTTTTCCACATCCAATGGTCATGCTCTTTCTATTAGATCTGAAAATATAGTTCATATAACTTTGAAGTTCAATTATTCAAAAATAAAGTTGCATTCAAATTTTACATTAGATGTAGAGCTAGTTAACAAAAAAAGAATTTGGAGTGGGCTAATTAATCAAAAGATAGATGGGCAACCACTTTTTTATTTATTTTTATTTTTTTGAATTATTGGTTGTCTATAACTTGTGAATATGATGGAGAATTCTATAAAATAATTATTAACAATAATATCATTGTTATTTTAGCCTCCTATTCCATTTGTAGCTAAGGATGTGTATTTTGTTCTTTATACTAATGTGTTATTGTTATGAACACATTACATATCATGTCATTGTCATGAATGCCATGTCATTATAACTAGGTTGTAGTTTCTTACAAAAAGAAATTGTCATAGATCACAATAGTTTAAAATATACTTAAAATTAACTATAGTTATCCTTGGAAAATAGGAAGTAGTTATAACCAAATTGGAAGCTATAGAAAAAAAAAGGACAAACATTTTGTCTTTAGTCTTATCAAACTGTTAAGGACACGATTGAAGCAACAAGGTTCTTAAATATAATATATCAAATTGATTAATAGAAAGAAATTATATCAACTGAACCTATCAAAATTCAAATCCCTTCACTTCGACTAGCTCTACAACATGATTTGGGTGATATAGAGTCTTTGATTGAGCGATCGTAGTTATTGGAGAGATTGAACAAAAATCATTCTATAGCGCTCCACAAAAACAAATCAATACAAGTTCAACGCTAGTTGCAACACAATAAGCTGAAAAAGCTGACTAAGTTTGAACCTAGTGATTTGGTTATGTTGGTTGATAGTTGGTAAATGAAATAACATGGTGAAAAATTCAAGCCAAAATGGAAGGGGCCATATGTGGTGCATCAAAAATTTAATAACGGTTCTTATATTTGAGCACACCAGATGGTTCAAAGATACTAAGCCACAAAATGAATCAAAGCTAAAGGTTTACTTTCATTCGGAACATTTGTAAGTTCCTGATCGCAAAGACGATTGTTACCTCTAAACATTCGCGGCCAACATTGCAATCGTGGAGGGCAACAACAGTGACGACTAGAAGTAGCAACACATTCCATGGACTAGGGAAACTCAACCAGGACTAGGGAAACTCTCTCTCAATTCTCTTTAGAGCTTAGAGCTAAGGCAACGACTAGTAGTTTGGTTGCAGCCGGAACAACCCATCTTTTGATTTTCCAAGCTCTCCTAGGCTATGTCAATGAAACTATGTTACGGCTAATTCCTTGCTTATCTTCCACCTTCTATCTAAATTCTCACTGCCTACAATGTGTATTTGAATCCGTACGGCCTGACTTTCCTCTCCCTGAACTCTTACTTCACTCTTCTCTTCTGACTCCTTGGACACCATGGCCCCCAAGTCCTCTCTCCTAAACAAACTGAACAAAGAAATATAAAACAAAACCCTCCCCACAACTCTCCCTTCCTTTCTTAGAAGACAAACCCTAGGTCGTTGATGTCCTCATCCTGAGACACCCGCCATCATTTACGAGCACTCACTGAGCCAATCTTAATTGGATAGATCAGATGTTAGGCCGCGGGCTCACACTCTCGCTCTTTTCCTCGCCCCGTATCTCCAAGACCCTATTCCCCACCCTTCGCCTTATTCAAACCTCTCCATGTAAAGAATTCGGATAACAACAATCAAAACCTTAGGGAAGAAATGTTGAACAAAATAATTCTAGAATAAAACATCTGATACTACAATGCAAGCAAAGTCAAACTAGATGCAAGTCGTGACCACGTCACAACCTGTAACAATTATTGGCTTTGTGAACATGCAACATGTAATAAGAAGTTAGTAAAATTGGAAAATAACTTCCAGTGAGGATTGGCTACGGTAAACCATACCAAGAACGAACTCGTAGAATATAAGAGGAAGGTGAAAGGACAAAAAGACATGGGAAAAAGCATAATTAGGAGAGAAAACAAGGGACCAAGGAGACTTAATGAATATGTATCATTCGAGATATAAATAAAAGTATGTTCAACAAGTATTTTGGTGGTTAAATGTTGATGTTGTTTAGTTACACTAAGCTAATGCACTAGTCATGGGATTTATGTCATATTTCAATTGGCACCTATACCATTTGTAAAGAAAATAGATGGTACATTACGGATGTGTGTGGACTATTGTGGCCTTAATAAGCTAACAATAAAAAATTGGTATCCTTTACTTTTGATACCAAATCTTCTTGATTAATTACAACAAGCTAAAATCTATACAAAAATTTATTTACGTAGAGCGTATAATTTAGTTTGCATTAAAGAAGGTGACGAATAGAAGACGACCTTTCAAACTAGGTATGGCCATTTTGAGTATATTGTCATGCCTTTCGTGTTAACCAAATCACCTGCAATATTTCAATATATGATGAATGATGTGTTCCAAAAATTTCTAGATGATTTTGTTGTTATTTATATTGATGGTAATTTAATTTATTCAAAAAGCAAAGAAGATCACGAGAAACATGTTTGCAGGGTATTAAATAATCTTTGTAATATAGGATTCTATGCCAAATTGGAAAAATGTGAATTTCATCAATTACAAGTTAAGTTTCTTGGATACATAGTATCTAATAATGGTGAATCTATGGACCCAAAGAAAGTACAAACTATAGTTGATTGGATAACTCCATCTATAGTTTGTGATGTACAATGTTTTTTAGGCTTTCCTAATTTTTATCGAATATTTATTAAATCTTATTCCAAAATTGCTGCTCCTTTAACAAGCCTTACACATAAATATTAATTTAAGTGAAAAAATGACTCCAATAAAGCTTTTAACAACTTGAAAGCTCTTTTACTTTCGCCACAATTTAAATCCATGTTGATTTATCATAGCTGTTTTTCTTATTGACGCATCAGATTATGCCTTTGGAGCTATTTTATCTCAATATGGAAATGAAAATTACTTTCATCCTATTGCTTTTACAGTTTATATAGATCACAAAAACGTGGAATATGTTATGAGTGCAAAGATTTTGAATAGATGCCAATCTAGATGGAGTATGTCATTGTCACCTTTTGATTTTATCATAAGATATAGGCGAGTTAGTCAACAAGGAAAAACAGATGCTTTGTCACGTAGCGCTTACCTTGTACCAAAAAAAGGTGAGGCAATTTATGACCAACAAAAGAGTATCCTTTTAAAATTAGAGCATTCAATACTTATTCTTTAGGAAGTAGTCCTCCAAAAGATTTGGAAATTATTAACGAAATTCAAAAGACTCTTAAACAAGATCCACTTGTAAAATATGTTCAAAGACAAATGAAAGAAGGCAAAGGAGAAGATTTTGAGTTTAAGGAAGGTTTATTATTTTTCCAAGGCTTCTTCTATATACCAATAAGCTTAACTAGACTTAAAATCCTTCAAGTATGTCATGATCTTTTAGCTACCGGATACTTTGGGTTTAATAAAACCATTGAATTGGTTTTTAAATACTATTAATGGCCACAATTATGGAAATGTGTAAGAAAATATATTTGATCTTATGATACTAATTTTTGAGCCAAAGGAACATGTCATCGACCCTATAGACTTTTACAATCCCTACCAATTCCAAATGGCCCTTGGCTATCATGATCTTTTGATTTTATCATTGATCCTCCAATTTCAAAACCTTTGATTCTATTTTGGTGGTCGTAGATTGATTAACCAAAATGTTGCATTTTGTTCCTTGTAAAAAAACAATCATTGAAGAAAGAACAACTAAATTGTTCATTGACCAAATTTACCGATGTCATGGTCAACCTGTAGGTATAGTCTCTGATTGGGGCCTCCAATTTATTTCCAAGTTCTGAAAAGAATTATTTAAAATTTTGGGTGTAAAGATTAACCTCTCTTTAGATTATCACCCAGAATTGGATGGTAAAACAGAAAGAAATAATCAAATTTTGGAGCAGTATCTTTGTTGTACAATCAATTATCAACAAGACAATTGAATTGATCTTTTGCCTTTGGCCGAATTTGCATATAGTAATACTTTACACTCTTCCACCAAACAAAGTCCTTTCTTTTCAAATTATCGACGTCATCCTTGTGCACATCCTTTTCAAGTTAAGGTACTTGAAATCCGGTTGCTGAAAATCTTGTTCAACGTATGTCATTAATTCATGAAAGAGCTTGTAATTCAACTTTGTCAAGCACAAAAGCGGCACAAAGAATATGTAGATATCTAACGAAAGCTACAACCAAATTTCTAAGATAGGAGATTTAATTTGGTTGTTGCGCCAAAATATTCAAATTACGCGACCGTCAATAAAACTTGAGTACATAAAATTAGGACCTTTTCAAACAATCTTTCAAATAAATATGTAGCTTTCCGTCTTGCTCTTCAAGCGTCTATAAAACTTCATTTTGTGTTTTATGTCTCTTTATTGGAACGTTATTATTCTTCTACAATTCTAAGAAGAACTTTGCTGCCACCTCCACCCATTGAAAATAACAATAAGTTGGAATATGAAGTGAAAGAAGTGTTAGACTCCCGACGCAAAAGGGGGCAATTGGAGTATTTAGTACATTGGAAAGAATATGATATCTCTAAACAAACATGGAAACCGACAGCAAATCTTGTTAATGCACCTAACAAAATCGCAATATTTCACCAAAAGTAGGCTCTCAAGCCAAAAAATACTCCTCGTGGAACTCGTTGCTAAAGGCGAAGGTGATGTCACGAATCATATTAGCTTAAGATATACTTAAAACAACCTATAGTTATCCTAGGGAAATAAAAAGTACTTATAACCGAATTGAAAGCTGTAAAGAGGGAGGATGAACGTGTTGTCTTTAGTCTTGTCAACTCAATTCATGAAGTCCTAATATTCTTGATTTATCACGTGTCAAATTATAATTTTCTTTTATCAATCAATTCAATATATTATATTTAATAACCTTATTGTCTTACTTGTGTCCTTGATAGGAATGAACACTATCTCTTTATTATGCGTTAATTTAATAAATCAAATTAACTAAAAATTTCACATGGAACGTTGATCATTGGCTGTAGCATCAATTGAGTGATAACCACCTAAGCATCTTGGCGTTCATATTTGGAACATATTTTAGGAACAATCAACTTTGAAGAGCTATAACTTTTGCAAAACGTGTCCAATTTTGTTGAAATTTTAAACAAACTTTTTGCATAGTGTATGGAATGTGTAGTAAAGTTTTTAGATCAATCTAAGTTGAATTGAAGTTTTGGTGATCATTTGAAAATAGATTTTTTTCCTTTGGACAATCTCTTTAAATTTTGATGGCAGCAACTTCGGTAGCTTTTATAATCTTCATCCCAAGTTTTTTTCAATAAAACTTGTTGTGTTGAATTTTTTTTAAAGTCTAGTTATGATGGAAAAAATTTTAGGTCAATCTGTGTTGTTGTGAGAGTTTGATAGTCATTTTATTGCACGGGTCTAGTTTGAACAATTTTTGCTTTTTGGGTTAAATGAATCACTTTTAAGGTATGTTTTGCTTTTCAAGGCCATTGTAGGGCATATTAATTTTTTTTCATGAGGCTTTTTTGGTACCAATGTGTTTATGAAATTAATTTTGAGAACAAATTTCACCTTTGACTATATTGCTAGGAAACTTATATTATACATATTTTAGCACTAGAACAGTACAATCTTGCAATCTATATGGCCAAATGACCTCAAAATTGATTCACATGATCTATAACATGTATGTTATAAGAGTGTATGGTTGAAATTTCTTTACTTCATTTACATTTAAAGCTATAATACATCAAAAGCAATGATGATTCTAAGATAAAAAAAAAGCTAAATACCCTTAAGGGTTGACCCCCGCGTTTGGGCTGTGAATTTATGAGGACACACAAGAAAATTAGCATGAATTTTCATTGGAATACAAATCAAAGCAAAGACCAACATAATTTGAATAATAAAATTTGAATGTTTCTAAAATTAATTATGAATTTATGAATTTGAAATGACATAGGTTCTTAAGTGGTGCTCTTCTCCATAGATACATCCAAAATTTCAAAATGTTTGTCCTTGGTAGGCTAAATTCTATAGTTTTACCTCAAACCTCCCTCATAACACTTTTATCTTTTTTTGTAGAATAAACTACGTTTGAACATGGTAACTAATACCGCTTTGCCACACTAAATAAGTAGATTAGTATTGGATAACTATAAGATTTGAAAATTTTATAGACTTTTGCTCTAAACAAAAAAAAAAATCAATAAAAACATTGATTTCGATACTATTGAAAGATCCCCATCTTAACCAATATAGAAGGTAAAACAATTGGTCAAAATTAAGAACTTACAATACGTTTTTAGTAATTAGTGTATCTAATACCAATCTATCTATTTAGTATAGTATATTTAGCTACGGTTTATTTTTATTTTTTTTATTTTTATTTTTTTATATTTTTTTTTTAATATTTTCTAGTGTATTGTCGTTGTAGTGATAATGGCCCAATTTTCATAAACTAAAACGAGGGCACAATGTGATCGAGACTGTTGCCACGACTATGTGAAGGTGGTTGTTAGTTGTAAGTCCGGATACCTTCACATAATTGACTGGGTGTGGCAGTCGTCTTGAATATATACTTGCCAATTACACCCAGTCACGTTGATAGAAATTGTGCAAACCTTGTGGACTTGCAAATCAGAGATGAAGCACATACTTTCCAATAAAATCACGAATGTTTTCACTTACTTGCACAAACCCCAGTCCTTGCTGCTCTCCAAATTTCAATCTATGATTCCACTTGTACTCGCTTCAAGAAATTCTTCATATGCCGGCGTCGCCCTATAATTTGCAAATGCCGCAATGTAAGACCTGCAATCAAACATTATAATAAACTGATTGACCCAATGGATGCCAATTTTTTTTGTTGCACTAATGGCGCAATGTCGTTTGCTAATCATCTCAACTATGAAGACTACAAATGCATTGCTACTTTTATGTGGTGAGTGTATGTTTGCAGTTAACTACACTACCGTGAAAAAAATAGAAATAGGGCTTGGGTGGTGAGGGATTAATACACAACTTCACAAACAACTAAAAAAACTTTCAAAACACAAGTCGCAAAGAATATTTTCTCTCGCTCAATAACCTAAATAAATTCCATTAATATACTTATAAAACCAAGAGCGTGAGGTGAAGGTAGAAAAATCAAGAAAGAATTCTATTAATAACAATGATAATATTAAGTACATGGTTTCAAGACATCATTTATATTAAATGGAAAACTACATGCATAAATAAACTAAAGTACATTATTGGTTATTGGAAGAATTGCAATTTTTATGTGAGAAGTTATATGCATATGTAAATTAATGGTCAATCATTTCTCCCGTCAATTGCTAAGACAATTAGTTATAATTAATAAATTGCGTTAATTTCTATAGCTAAACGCTGGAGCTGGAAGTTCAAAATTTGGAAAGATGGATTTTTATATGATGTTGCAAAAGTTTGGTACGCACCAAGTTGTGGATATAAGTGTATTGTAAATAACACAAATTGACACGGAACTATTATCTCATGTTTAGATGAGTTCTTTTCTATGTATATTTGTGTATTTCTTATGGCTAAGGGAGGTGAATGACTTTAGGTTGTGATGTAGATCTAAGTTGGAAGGATCTAGGCACAGAAGCAATTTAAGGAGTTTAAAGAGCAATACCAAATTTGTTTTTAGAATTTTAGGTAGTTTCAAGTCAAAGAAATATGAAAAGGAGGTGTGAGAAAAATAACACTTTTACAGTGGGTACACTCAATTTATTTCTATTCAAAAATAAATTTTAAATAATTTTAACATTTTTGCAACATTGAGGCGGCTAGGCCCATTGTTAAACTTTAAACCTAGGATTTGGTGCAATTTTAATTCAAATTGTAGGTTATTATGTATTCAACAGACAAGATGCCATAATATTCTAGATCTTGTGATTTTCTTCATGTTTGGAATTGTAAATGTTGAATTAGACTAAAGATGTTAATTATTTTTTAAATCTTTAATTTAGAAGTATTTATATAGACAAAATTTTCCATTTGCATATACTTTAAGAAGTCAAATGCATACTTCTTTGAAGATGCCTTTGTCTTATGTATATAGGTCTAGGGGTGAAAAGGACATACACTTCATTCATGTTAATCCTCTTCTTTGCAGAATGAAGTTTTTTTCTTCTTTGTATTAGAAGAAGCTTTTACCATGAATCTTTTAAAAGCTTCTAAGAGGTATACAAAATCTCTTAAAAAGCTTTTAAATAGCCATCTTACATGCCATCAAAGAAAGAAAATTTGTTCTACATATGCCAAGGCAGTTTAGGTTTATGTGAAAAATTACAATTTTTTATTACAAAAGTTTTAATTTTATTACAAATTACAGGAATTTAGGAGTTAATGCCCCCCTCTTTTATATAAGAATTGACGTATATTCAAAAACTTGGACTCCAAATCATTGACATAAGTGATATCTTGTTTTGGAATTAAAGCATTCCAAGGAAGACACCATCCTTAAAACTAAAAGTTTATAATGAATTGGAGGCCAAAATTATGGTATAAATCCAAAAAATGCTCACAATCCGTAGTAAAGTAGAGATAATAATAAAATAACTAAAATCATAGAATTACTGATTGTCTATATTTATTTTCTAAAAGGATTTAGGATTCTCTGTTAAGATTAAAAAATATCAAGTTCTATACTTCAAATGGGTTCGAGCCCAAGGAAAACATAATTTACTTTTACTGTGTAGGATTCTAACCTGAGTTATCTTCTATGGAAAAATCATGGGCTCCAACCCAACTTTTCTCGGAATTCAAAAGTCAAGTGCAAAAGCGATCTACTAATGAAATGAAAGATCTCCATTGCTTTGGGATCCAACACATTGAGGTCTTTTTAGTGTAAACTAGCCCTAATTTTCTCAACAAGTGTTTCCTTGAATGTTCAAACTTTCCTAAGTTTCTCTAAAAAAAACTAAGGTAGGGGGACAAATTTGCGAGCAGGTCCAATTATTAACCTTTATTGTTTAGAGGATGTAATAGATTAGAAACTAGCATCCATGAATGTTCTAATTACATCCATGCTTGGGAAAATTGACATGTTCTGATTAATGCAAAAGCGCTATATTTTTAGAATCCATCCTCTCATGAAAACTAAGACACTAAAAGTAGTTAATGGCCATTCTAAGTTTTCAGACTTAAAAATTCATTAAAAATTGTAGAATTGCTCAAAAAATGTTTGTTTTGGGGGATGCCTTTGCAATAGCTGTGTAGGAAGTCCAAAAGTTATAAATTTTTTCTTTCACAAGTCTAAGTATGCAAACCTGAAATTTAGTTGGGAACTGGTCCCACTACCTTCCTGCTGGACCGACGATAAGAAGTTTAAATGACGAAATAGATGTAACTTTGTACTCGAATCATTTTCTTTGATTTTTTTTGTTTTGACACAAAGACAGTACTTTACAGACTCGCCGCCCCGGCAATAAACCAAGGTATATTCAGTTTCATTTTATCTACTGCAAAGGAAAGTCACTGTTGTAAACAGACCTACTTGTACACGTGTAAAACTTGGACCAAAAGGCGTTCAAAAACACATTAAAAAATGAAATCCCAGACCGAAAGTAGTTACCAAGTCTACACTTGGAGCTTCGCGGTGGTTGATTGGTGGGCCTCCCAGTCCCATGCCAAAGTAAACGACAGTTATAAAGTTACCAACTCACTTCGGCAAACTCTTGTTAAAAAAAAAACAACGTTGTCCCATAGTGCTGGTGGTAACGTGGCTGATTGGCTCTTCGCCTGCGAATTAAATTTTATGGCGTCTGAAACAGTAGCACATCGGGACCATCCACAGTTATCTTGCCAGTTGGGTAACTTATGTTGTGCACAAGATTCAACTGGTTACAATGCATCCGAATCCTGCCATTCCGTTCCATTCCGGAGCAGTTCCAGTCCTTGTATTAAATTCATTAATACTCAATGATTTGTCTAGCATACAATCTTCTTCATGCCTAAATCAGTGGAAAGTACAGGATTTAGGAATCAAGTTATAATCAGCATGGTAGAGTTCGTAGGGAAGATCTTGGAGCATGCGAACAAAAACTTCACCCACTGAAGCAGCCTAGATCTAGATCAGTAACTTATGAAACAGCCTAAATCTAGATTGATCAGTAACTTATTCTAGATCAGTAATTGCATCACTGGTCACTGTAGGAAATCCTGTTGCGAAGCGATGATGGACCCGCAACGGAGATGGAGGTGGGGTCGCCTCCGAAGACATGGAATGCGGCCAAGTGGGGTCTGTTGCGACGAACAGGGACGAGAGATTCGCCTTCCGTCGCGACCAGACTAGCGAACGGTGTCTGGACCTTGGCTCCGAATGAACTCCTTTAAACAGGCCTCGAAGCAGCTCTTTCTCTTCGTTTCAGTGTCTGTGAATCCGACACACGTATATATATCTGCCCCTTGCAGGTGTTCGTCATTGCGGGGTGTGCGCAGATGAGCACTCCCGTACATCGCTCGACTGTCACACTGCAAGGTCGAGCCGTGACTGCCCGGGTCCTTTAGTGCACTATTCGCCACCAGAGACGTAGTTTTCGACCTATGGATAGTGTCACAAATTTAGCGAGGTAAGGTTGGTTGGTTGGAGCATTTCACCCAGTTGCTTGAGCTATTATTTTCGTGCCGTCTTCTGGAAGTTTGAAAGTCTTGCAAATCACAGCTCATGTTGACAAAGTTCCACCACTGTTCGAGTCGTTGTTTGCTCTGAGTCACATGTGCACACGCTGGATCGTGGCAGTTAAGTGTATGTCATTGTGAAGTGAATAATGAGTTTTGTCACTCCTGTTTTAAATTAGTAGTTTCCTGTAATATGGGCTAAGGCGATGAACCGTTTCCACTCGATGTGCAGGAGTCAAGGTGTAATCCGGCCCTCCAACCTCGAATTCCGGAGGCAATGGGTGCCTTGACGTTTCGGAAATTCCATCTACTTCGCTGTCGGGTTCGCAAGTCTTAGTATATTTTAGCCTCTTGACATCTCTCGGAAGTTTTTTTGGGAGTTGGAATGTACTAGTCCACTCTCCTAGTTCACAAAGTTGTATATAGATGACAACGTTGTATAAATTAGCATCGAATACTACTCTGTGTCCCCCTCTGATCATGACGAGGATTCCATTTCCCAAATGATTAAATCTCAACATGGACTACTGAGATTCTAATCACGTACGCCGCTTCTTTTCAGTAGAAAGTCTATCTGTAGACCGGCTCAAGAAGTGAATCGCCGTTACCGTTATTTATCCTCGGGTCTTGAAGTTGATGTGTTCCTTGAAGAAGTTTTGTGGGTGCTGCGAGTTCACTCGAAGAAAGTATTTTAGTCTCTAGCTGACATCATTCTCATTGCCTTTCTTGCTTGAGCCGAGTAACATTTTCTCAAACTTAGAAATTTTGACCTGTCGAGAGTGTTCACAGTATTAGCTTAGGTTATCCGCTTTATATTTTTCCAGAGAATCCCTCAGAATATAGCTATTCTAGTCTGCGAGACTTGTATTCCCTGATGTTGAGCTACGAAGCATTCTCAATCATCCCGACGGGCATCCCGACTATCATACCTGCATCGCCGCACGACTCCATGCTCTCCTCACTGGTCCGTCGGCTGGGGTCCATGGCAAGCACGAACATTAGTGCTGCCGACGACCATTGGCATGGCGCTATCGACGTTGTCATAGCGGCTCCAGTGGAGAAGGTGTGGGAAATCGCATCCGACTGGTTGAAATTCCCTCGCTGCTGTTCTGTGGAATGCTCCGAGGGGGAGAATGGCGTCCCTGGTTGCGTACGCAAGGTGAAAGCCTACAATTCCAACTTTTGGGTGGCCGAGAAACTTACTCGGATCGACCACTCCTGCCGGATCATCTCTTACGACCTTGTGGGAGGCAACACTGGCATTGACGTTGGCTACAGAGCTTCTTTCCAAGTGAGTGCTACTGTAAGACTTCCACATTGAGATTTTGAAGTGACGTTGATCTTCGTCTTGAGCTTTCAGAAATTGTTTAGCTATGAATTCATAGTTGCAGTTCGTGGGAAGGAAAATCCGAGTGCACAAATCCACGCTCCTGATGAGTTGATTGCGTACGTGTAGGCCATCAAGTGCTCAATTGTCTCGTTTCAAAATGTGCACACCGCTGTCCATGCAAATGATGTTCTAGAGTCTAGCACTTTTTCTGATATATCGTAAATATCAAGGAATATTCTTAGGCACTTTCTGGTAGGCTTTAATTTTTCGTGGATTTGTAGGAATGAATCGGCAATATAAACAAGCGTTGCCTTTACGCCTTTTGCATCAGGTAGATATGCCTAGTACTCTTGAGTGCTAACTTTACCAGGAGCCCACTCACTGGTCTTTGCTCCTAGTGTATCCATTGTTCACAAAAGTGTGAATCTGTGGTGGAGCTGTGAGAATTGAATTGATTTTGTTGAGGATGATACTCATCGTTACGTGTCGACTGATTAAATATGCAGGCCGTAGCAGAAGGAGAGAACAAGACCAGAGTCGTGTGGCCTTTCATGTTCAGCCCTGAGCAGGTTTGTGTCGAGTCATGGACCGCTATAGTCAAGAAGAAGGTCAAAGCTCATATCAAGGAACTCGAGGAACTCGCCCAAAAGGATTGAGCAGAACACATATCCACGTCACGATGTAATGTATGAACGGTAACGCCAGGTCTTCTTTAACGCTTGAGCTCCTCATAAACCTTAGAGAATCCCAAACAGCCTACTGCTGTTTTTTTGTTCCTCACATACGGTATGCCTGGGTCTCTTATTAGGCCAGGCCTTTTCCCCCTCCTTGGGTCCCTCTTCTCCCAGCTTCTGTTTTTCTTTCTTTTTTCCTCAGCATGTTGGCTGAGTTTAGAAAGGTTCTTATTAACCAGCAGATCTTCGTCAGCCACAGGGAATTGGTAACACCACAATGTCCCTGAATCCCTTGGAAGCCGGTGTTTTTACAAGTTTTTACCTGCTTGAAGATCTGTTGCCGATCTTCTTGAGATGTGCAAATTTCGAGAACTAGTCTCTTATTATTCAGTACTAGTGTAGGACCTAGTGACAAGTTGTTTAGTAGCCGTACGTTCTACCAGCAGACTCTTGATTCACATTGGTCTCTAGGCATTATTAGTTGCTACCTTGTTTTCACTGCTCACTGAAAGATTGTGAGTATGTGGTAAGACGTAGGCAAGACGTATAATAGTAATGATGCACACCAGCTTTTAGCACGAAGAAGGATAGAGGTGGATTCTTTTTTACTTGCTCATGCACATCATCATGCATGAGCACGTTTTTTTCCTTACTTTGAATCCCAAAGTAAGTTGCCTCTGGGTTAGTATTCCACCTCGATTCCTCATGTAGAACTTAATTTAGTTAGTGATTGGTATATCTTCGAGTCTTACAAATCGAAGGTAGCTTGTGACTACTCTTCATCAATCTTTTTTCCATGGGCTTGCGCCCATGTGTACAGACTTCACTCGTTCAATAAAATGGCCTGGCTACCACTATTACAAAATCTTCTTCAGATTCATTATCTGATCTATCTTATTGTGCTGAAGCATTTTGTGTATGATCAGTAAACTTCTTTCAACAATCATCTCGACATGGTTCTCTACATTCATGAATCAGTTGGTCACTAAAGTGTTAAGTCACTAACTTCATTCAATTCGCCAGGCAATGTCACGAAGATGCCCATTGTACTGTTAGGAGCCCTCAGGCTGGCCATATGTACTCGTAACTCGATCATACCAAAAGTCACCGCTGATGTACACATGCTAACCGAGGTTATTATCGTTGTTTTAGCCTGTGAACAACGAATTCCCACTAGGGTCTCACCGTATGTGATAATAATATTCTGTGTTGTTTCCCTCCAAGACGTCTCATTATTCCCTGCGAGCCTCAGCTTTGACACAGTTTTGACATCTGTACAATCACCCCCTTAAAAAGCTTCACTCACCTGATTCTAGAAGGACAGTTTAAAAACTGCCACCCGGAAACCAAACAGAGAATAAAATATGAGACCCTGGTCCTCCAGACATCTAGATGTCATACCATTCCTGTGTGGTACGCGCGTCATTCCTGTGCGGTACGCGCGTCAATCAACAAACACAATGCTCAAACTGCTTTTGCATGAACCTGCACCATCTTTGTGAATAGAACCAGTTGATCATGAACACGGTTCAAGTCTAACGTCGTACAATGCCAACTTCATGGCAGCTAACGTACCTCAGCCATAACTTACAATGTACACTCCCACATACAAATAGTCTTCAATGCCAGACGTCTGAGTTCGTTCGAACATGTAAATTAGTGCAGCCCAGCTTCAACGCCTCATATTGCAAATCCATTACCCCAACCAATCAACTGCATTCGCTGTTACCTTTTGTTCACGTCTGTATCCAATCACCTTCCCCGCAAGTTGCATTCCAGAACTCCCAAGACTCCCACCTGAACAGTCCGAAGACACTCTCATGAGCTGAACTTACAGACAAAGGCTGCACACAATAATGATCCCGCCATCTGATATTTTTGGAAGGCCATAAAAATTACAATTTTAAGCAAGATACTTGAAGTAAACGTCAGCCGTTATGGTCCCCAGAACTCCAATTCCGCAAGATATTTTTTGGGCCCCACCGGTTGCAGGAGGCACCTGGCAGCAGCCGATTGAAATTGCATTGTTGAACTCTTCACAAACTCATCTGTTGCCTCCAGTGCCTCACACGTGGTCGCCATTTCCTTGCTTTGCGAGGGGGCATGGGAATATTTTCTCAGCTTGATTGACCAAACTGAAGGTCCACTTTCCACTCCTCTAACAACTTCGGACTGAAGCAAAATTCGAAGCAACCCATTTCTGCCGCATGCACTCCATGCAAACTTACCTGATTCCATCCCAGGAGTGTCTACCGAACTATATGCATGAAGCTGCGGACGCCAGATCCGAGCTGTTCCGCATTATTTTCACTCCGCACTGGACAAGTGTCCCGGAAGCAGGTGTAGGCTTTTCCATTCCCTTCGCTTTAAAGCTCACACAAAGGTTGTCAAAAACGTTAATCTTTTCTGTATCTGCAGATAGTTTGGTTTGTATCTTTTTTCTGTATCCTGACAGTGAGATCTTTTAGTCACACACTTTCTCATCCAATATTTTGCATGTGATCTTAACTTTTTCTTTGCCTCGTGTTTTCGATTGGAGCACATACTTCAAGGTCATAATGTTCCAACCACTTGATTGGAGCATGTGTTTGAATGTAAAGCACTTTGGGTTGGGGCTTGGTCATTCATCTAGGATAAGATGATTTATAAATATCTCTTTGGTTTTGAATGGATGGCAAATGATGGGTTTATATAATTTATCTAAATTGTTTTTTTTTATGATAATTTTTTTATCTAGAGTCTAATATGTTAAAGGCGATATTGTGGAGTTATTCAAATTTTTAAAAAGATATACATGTACTTTTTGTAAGTAAATGATTATAAGTTTAAAACTTGAAAAATTATAATGTTTTTAATATTGGAAATTATTTAATTCATCCATTGTTTTTTCATCATCCTTTTGATTTGATCTCCTTAATATGTGATGTTTTATAACAAAGTGAAGTATAAAATACCCTCCACTATTTGTACTCATAAAAATTCAAATTTTTAACCAAATTAAATATTGGAGGAATAAAAATGAAACTTGTAGATTAAAAGATGAAAAAATCACTTCAAATGAAGTTTTACTAATAGTTTTGTATTACATCTAAAAAATAAGTGTATTTCATAGTTTCATAGAACACATTGTATCTTGTTATGCTATACGCGCCCCCCAAAACTAAAATCATTAACCCCTAAAATTTCTTGATTTGTTCTGATAAACAATTAGGACTTTGAATAGATTCTTATGATGTCAATTTTGAATGTGATTTTAAAAAATAATTGTAGGTTTAGGATATATTTCCAAGGACCTTATGTGAAAATGTGTTTTTTTAATTATACTCCTAGGAATAAATTTATGCCTCTAGTCAAGGAAAAATGAACTTGAGGAGCATCATGCATGACTTTCTAGAACCGTAGTGGAGAAAATAAATTATATTTTTTAAAAACTCTTGCAATTTCCAATGTTCACATTCACAATTAATATCATAAAGACTAGCCTAAGATCCCAATTGGGTGTTAAGACTCAACTGGACAGTGGACTTAATAATTCAAATATTAATCAGAATCTTACTTGAAGTTATGCAATATGTGAAATTAAGATTAAATTTCTTTTATGGAAGCATCTCACTATATTAAAGGATACATGAAGGGTATCGTGTATGCGGTGAGCAAGGAGCCATAAGTTGTAAGTAAAGAATTTCATTTTTTCCAGAAATTATTTTAATAAAATGCATAAAAAGAATGCCTATAATTGTGGATTATTTTAGAATTCTATTCATATAGAATTTCACAAATTTCAAATGTAATTGACATTACTTGTTTTCACAATAGAATTCATAAAATCAAGAAATATGAAATTTTCACAATCATCCCTACATTCTCAAAAATTTTACAAAACTAAATGCTTAGTTGTATTTAACATTGAGATGTAAAGTCCTTTGGGCACCACCTACCCAAATTCTTAATGCAATTCCATGAATTGAGGTGACAAACCTAAGAAGTGCCGCAATAGTTCAATGGCGAGAAGCCATCTTCTTAACGCGTTCTATCCTTGAGTAGAAGACTATGAAAATGTTTTGTTGTGCCTTAAATTATCAACAAGCTTCCGTCCTTGAGCACTCAAGCTTGCTTGGTTGGTCTACAATTGGCATTTAAAATCAACCATTATAATTAACAGCATAAAAATAAATATAAAACCAAAAGAAAATGTGTGTATAATTGAGACGTTATGAAAGCCAATCCTTAAAAACATCATTCATGGCACCAATCAAAATTGCAATTTACAAACAAACATCATTTATAATACATAGAAAAGGAATGCAGATTTAAAAACATGTAGTGGTAGATTGATCAACAAGGCATATAATCATCACTAGTTGCCTCAATCTACTCATGCTCAATGTCATTGTTAGCAGACAAGACCACGCCATCAACTTTTGCAAAAATATGAAAGTATTGCTTGACATCATAGAAAATACTAGATCTTTGTAGAAAAGAGGTTGGTGATGAAGTACCTCAATACGCTTGTGCATGAATCTCATCATAGAAAGGAAGCTAATCGGAGAACTAATAGGGTTTCTAATTTTATTGAAAATGCGTGAGAGAGTGCTTTTATCATACTTCAACTTAGAGGATTTAAACGATTCTAAGACCCGTCTACACGATAAACACATATAAGAGATTTGGAAATGGTGGTAAAAAAGAATAAATTCTAGAAACGGGGGGAAGCACAATAAAGTGTACCACAAAAGTGCTTAGCTCATTGCCAATTTCAGCCATTGTTGTAAACACTAAGAAAAGTGACATATAATTTAATGATATGTTGGAAGCGACTTTGGGTATAGAAAATAGACTCGGTCATCTTGAGTCTACGAAATTTTGGAACCGATGTGTGCCTTTTACGAAGCCTTACAAGTCACGGCAAGTGATCCAAAGTGAATGCTGTCATTTGAAGAAGTGGACAAAAAAGAGTACACAAATGTTAGAAATCACTTTTGACTGCATTGTACCCTCCGATTGTGAATTGTGGTTTCAAAAATGGGCCTAAGCAATTCCTTTGGAAGTTTGTACAGCTGAAAAGTTTCGTTGGGACGTTTTTGGGGAGTTGTTTTCGACGAAACTTTTTATGAGGTTTTTAACACCGAACATTGTTTTTTAAATTGGAAAAAACATCCTCTAAAGATAATAGAGGGCCCTAAATGAAGAAATTAAGACTTTGGAAAAGTTCATTTTCATGATTTAGAACTAGCGGTCAAATTAAGTTTCAATTGAAGATGTTTTTTTTATGGAGATGCCTGTAAGATACCTTGTGACACCTTAAAAAGTGACTAAAACGCTCAAAAACTACACCAAAATGCTCAAAATCAGCTTTGAGCAATAAAAAACAGCACACTTCAAATTCACTTCCTAGTGATCACATGTTGCACTTTGTGGTACACTTTATTGTGCTCTCCCCCAAACTTGAAAATAGATAGTATAAACCTATTTACGAGAATGCTTGGTAGTGGTCTTCTTCTCTATCTCACTTATATTCTCCAAATGGCGTTTCTTCTCTAGTTAAGACATTGTAACTTTGGCTCAGTGGACTTCTTCAAATTGTAGAAGAAGAGTAATCAACACCTCCTTGTACAAGACATTGTCATATTCAAATGCAATAATATGACATTGAAGGCTCTTCAATGTCGGCATAGAAGCATGAGAAGGAAACAAAAACAATTAAGACTTGAATTGAATTAATACCAAAGATATCAATCAACAATGTTAAGAAAAAAAAAGCTACCTATTAACATGGTTGTTGATAGGACCTCCCTATCCAAAAGACCGTCCGGTCCGCTCATTTGTCCGTTAGGGGTCAGGAGAGGTCCGTTTGACCAAGACTTAGGGTTGACCGTCCCAATCTTGCATATATTGAAGATTATCTTGCACATATTGAAGATATATACCTATTAATTTTTTTTCTAAGAGATCGCTATGTCCGATTAATAGGACAGACCGATCCGTCCGTCCGTCCGAAGTGCCGTCCGGTCCGCCAGATTTGGCCCATGTCCGTCCATTATGACAACCCTGCCTATTAAGGCAATAGCTCGAGGGGCTTACTAGCAAAAATCTAAGAAACGACGTGCGATAAAAAATATGGTCCAATATATTCATTGTAGATAAATTTTGTAAAAAATGTACATGTAAAATAGGGGATTTTAAAATAGTGAAACATGTTTATGTGTAAAACACCATAACATATAATATTTTTAGGTTTTTCATATGTAAAATAGGAGACTTTATAAATAGATCCCAATCGCACGTGTATGTAAAATATAAGACGGAGTAAACCCCCCAAGCTCAATAGTGCAGAGATCAATTAGAGTTATGAGAAATTAGAAAACTTTTCATATATAATTCTGAATGTCTTACACTTCTTTGACTAAAATTAAAAAATCAACACTTATGAGGTTTGTGAGATGTCTATTTGAAGACAACTTGATGCCATGTGTAATAAAGCCAAAGCGGTCATAGAACACAAAAATTCCCATTGGAACCTCTTGAATAGAGTTCACCTTTCTAACAAAGCATTTCATCATGAAACATTTGTGTATATAGAAATGACGATCTCAAACACTTAAAAGAAGGCCATTCATTGCAAACAAACTTGTGTTCCTCCTAAAAGTTTGGCCAATGTGAAGCTCATTCTAAATGAACTTGGATTCATGGACCACGTAAAATGCAATGAGCATTGAGGACTCCATCATTGTGAAGAAACTGCATAGAATACTCAAAATGCTTCTTGATACATGTAGACTCCATCTTCCCATCTACATGATCTAATTTAATATTAAGGTGATTTTACCAAGATGGAATTTCACTTGTCGGACAAAGGCTAAGTACTCGTAAATTCCCTGAAACATCAAAGGTAATGTAGTCAATTACATTGAGTCTGGATAGCGAACAATCCCTTTAGCTTTGAGTCTTGTTACGTCAATGGTCCTTTATCCATTCTTTGGTATGCCTCAAAATCTCTAGCTCATCCTCGTAAATACATCATGAAACAAGTCTAAAATTTCTAAAAGACTATCATTGATGATCTTTACCCAACTCTCAACATCATTCAACATCGGCAAGATATGATATACATTTTCTAGTGAAGGAAGGAGTGCACAGACAAGGGCGCCTAAGAGAGCAAAGGAATAGGAGTGGAGGGCATTCTAATACCTTAAAAAGAAAGACCTACATAGACAAGTAGTTTCTCTAGTTCTTCCTTTAACACCAACTTGGCAGACTCCTAATTCCATGCTGCAACCTCCTTCAACTTTATTTCATCCTCTCTTATTGTTCTTCTTATCTTCTTTCTCCTTCAAACATGCCTCAGCATTTGCCTTCTTGTCAGCTAATTTTTTTTCTCTGCTTAGCAATAAAGAATCATAAACACCAACTTCAAATGCACTACATCTTTCTCAATATGTTCAAAGTTCTCCGCCACTTATTGTTAGACCATATTGTCACAACTACCTCTCGCATCTCTAGGGCATCTTTCATTCTTCTTCAGCTCAAGGTATTATAAACCTTGAAGTAGGGTAGGTTTGCCAAGATGTCCCTTTTAAAAAATCTATAAAGTTCACTCATTACTAGAAACATCCACCGACTTGTTAAACTGTACGAGAATGTGAGAATCTTTCTATCAATGGCCCCCTTAACTACTAACTCCCTCCAAATAATCCTCAAAATTGCCTTCTTCATAACACTTTATACACGGGTAAGGAACGGCGCCTACTTTGTATAAATGTCATTTTTTAGAAAAATATTTGAAGGTCTTTCCTTACAAGGTGATATAGTGAAATTCAATTCAAGATTCAATATCATCTACGGAAATGGGCAAGTTGTCAATCTTTAGTATAATGACATCGATCATCTTCTATAGTTGTCTTAAATCGAATCACTGTCTCATCTTCTTACTACAAAATTTAATAATTATGTAGCAAAACAAGTAGCATGGTATCCATAGTATTCTAATGTTTTTTCAAAAGAAGAATTAAACAACTACAGAAAATTGAGGTCGAAAAATTGACAACTAGTCTAGAAGGCAGCTTGGTTTATCCAAACACAAAGAACTAATTTTAAAGCAAGTAACGCAGGAGAGCTATACTCTTGACAATTGTTCTTACTCAAATTCCACCACCTCAACCATCTCTCTTTGTGAATTGAAGATACCTTTGTTCTTACAATAAGTTAAAGTTTCTCAGAGGTCATTCCAGGCTTAATCTAAAAATTATCAAAATGATGTATAGTCTACACGTCTACACCCACATGATGATATATTACACTCTTAAGATGTCATATTACAAATTAGACATACTTTACACTCAAAATTCTAAGAAGAAACAAAATTAATTAAAATTTCCCTATTTGCATCTTAAATCCGAGACCATGTCCGTCTCCATTGCAAAATAAAATGCTAACGTAAAAGCAGCGTAAGCAAAGCGTAAGCAAAGTTTAGAGAAACCTTGAAGTGCACTCACAAATCAAAATCAAAATCATTCTTTACTTCCTCCCGAATCCGAAACCACAATTTCTAACTCAGAAGAAATGATGAAAACTCAGGATTGTGAAAGCAAGATTTCGAGGAGCCTCGGTGCACTCAACAATCAAAATAAAATTCACCCCCCACCACTTCCTTTTCAAATCTAAGACAACAATTTTCTTGACAAAATCAACATTCACAACCCTTTCTTCGTGACAAGCCAAGACAATAAAAATTTAGTTACTAAATTTGGAAAGAGGCCCCCCAAGCCAAAAGCACCACTTGGCTCAATTAAACTAAGCAAGTTCTAATCATGTGTTCAATCTTAGTCAACAGACATACAATGGCAAGAGCAGACTCTACCTTAGCTGAAGCTTACTTTACAAAATTACAAGACAAAAAAATGCTCTCCTCTCTCTTTTTGGATTTGAAACATCTATAGATGTTGTCATAAATGCATTTGTGTTGTTATCGATCAGTTTGATACTAGGGCCACATCATAGGCTCAAGTGCTCTAGTGGCCCAAAAGCACCAGCTTAAGACCTTGTTAAGATCTAGTGACATGGGTTTACAAGAAAAAACAACATTGTACTAACTTGGCATAATAATAAGACAAATAGCATGATATTCAAACTTCATGCGTCTACTCATAGCTACCAATTGCTATGATAATGGCCCTTTGTTCTACTGCTTGTGATCTTTCATCACTATGATTCTGGTAATGATTATTGCTTTAATTAATGACATCATAAATTAATTTCATTACAAAAAATTATTTACATCTCTTATATTAATTATTTATAGGACAATTTTTTTAATTCAAAGTCACTTTATTCAAAAAAAATAAAAAAATCATGTACAAACAATGTTCAATTACATCCATAACAATCGCAATACAAAACAACCTATAGCTTTTTCAAAATATCAAATTTTTATCTCCACAAAATTACATACTATAATTTTATTTTGTTTTCATATCCTCATTACTTGCGCCTCAAATTATTTTTTTGTTGCATCAATTGATTTAGAAATTCTTCACGTCTTGTTTCCATCATCATTTCAAGTTCTATCCTTTGTCGTTGCATCCTTTCATCACTTCAATTTTAGCTTGTACTGCCCTATCTTGTGCATCAACATCCATTTTGGCAACCTTTTTTTGCAAATTTAGAGTGGCCTTGGTAGTTTCAATAGCAATTTGTATCCTGAAAGTTTCAAATTTTTGCATTTGTTCCATCTGTGACTGCTCACTTTTACAATATATCGTAGCAAGCCTTCACAATGCATTTGCCAAATACTTAGTTTTTTTATCAACTTTAGGTTGTTTTTCCTCTCCAATGACTGTTGACAAGTAACAATAACATCAACTTTCTGGCTAGTGGATGGATTGGTTGGTGCAGATGTTGTTGTCGTTTTATCAATATCTTCAATATTCTTTTTGGCGCCTTCTGTTCCTTGAACACGGCTTCTGTTTCTTTTTGGCTCTTCATGAATGTTCATCACTTTCCTTTTCAGCATTCAAATTAGATACATCTGTGGACGTTTGACTTGGATTTTCAAAATGGGCTTATCTTGTTGTTCCATCCATAGTCTTGCATTATAATACTAAAGTGTATCTTTTATTATTTTGGTTGTGAAGTTGTAGAATGGAGGGACAAGGTCCATTGTGGTTTAAGTTGTACTTAATGTAGAAGGCCTCAAAGGAGGAAACCGGTCGGATTAGAAACAGTAGACACCCTAGAAGAGTTGGAGGAATATTGAGCGGGAGGCTTGATGGTATCCAAGGTCCGGAAGTAGCCGTCCGTCAGGGGAAGGAATGTATTATATAGGTGTGTCTAGTAGTCCATCGAGAAGGCATGTTTCTGTGGAACCAAAATTTTGCATAAAACGGGTGTCACCTTGACGATAGAAGGAAAACCTATTACTTATATTCCGGTTAGCCTTTTGGATTGCGTAGGAAAATATCAGAAAGCATCAATGGCCTTAACCGGAATGTCGTTGTAGTCTAGGATTCTAACTTTGTATCCATTTTTGAATAGCCATCCAACATGACAAGGGTAGAAATCCTTAATACAAATCAACATCTTCGTTGTTAGAATAAGCAGCGGTGTTTAGCCACTTTAAGTTAGGGGACAATGAGGAGTCTGGCCACTCTACACATTAAAGGATTAGTGGGGTCGGCCCCGTGGATAAAAAGACTAAAATAACCGAAAACTAACCTCGCAGAAGCCGATATCTAGACGGATCCGGATCTAAAAGGTGACGGACATGAAAGTTGACACACTAATAAGAAATCCAAAAGGCTGGGAGCCAAAGAGTAATAAATGTAGTTTATTGTTTAATAGAAAGAAAACTACAGGTCTTTATGGGTACGAAATGGTAGTGGATTATTCAGGGGTATCCAATGATGAATTGCGTGCCTTCAAAAGGAACACTAACACCATGTTGTACTACAAGCAACTTCTTTTTAAAACTAAGAGGTCCTTGATACAAGTCTTGACAAGAAGGTGGTGAACATTTCCAAAACGAATTTCCAAAACGAATTCATCAATAGGACGTCTTGTATCAAAAAGATTATTTTTTGGATAATGAAATGCGAGATGAAGTACGGTTTCCAAAATCATTGATTTGGAGGATCTTCACATTGCTGCAGACAGTGCGTTCGGAGGGAGGATTCAAGCCTTTTGGGAATTTCTCGTCTGTGCATGAGAGGGTTGAGCTGGTTGTTGTGATTCGATGTTGATCGACATGGTGGTGGCTTGGAAGCAAGGGACGTCATGGCGGGGGCTGGAGCTCTACTTGTGCATCGCGTACGCGATTCTGTACGAAGGGTTTGTGGTTTGACGCAGCTCCGCGACCTCAAATGGTTCGTGTCCATAGCTCCATTTTTGGTTGCTTGAGATCATGGAATGTTACGTTTCCTTTTTTATAAATGAGCTGCAAGTATTGAAACTGCATTTGTAGAGTTAGGAAAGGTTAATGTGTCTTGGTTTCGTGGTGATCGATCCCGGAGTGGATTGAGATAGGTCTTCGATTGATTGGTAGACCGGTTGTGATGTCAATCGATCCAAAAAAATTCAGCAGATTATTGCGTGACATGAGGTTCAGGGTTTAGGGTTTTGTAATTCTAGCAGTTAACCTTGGTTTCCAATTCAAGCTACTCTTATTCCTAAGGAGTATATAATCTGCGGGTGATATATGAATAACTGGTTCTTTTATCTACAATTTACTGCCTCATTACGTACTGCTTTCTGTACATTAGTAAGCATGGTAACGGAGAAACAGATTAGGATATGATTTGCCATTAGGTTTTGAAGCTCTATTGAGATGTGCTCATTGGTGTTGTGTGAGTGAATGCAGAGTATTCCACTGGCGCCAAGGCAGGATGGCTGCGTGGACTGAGACCAGGCTGGATCGGTGGACGCATGATGGTAGGTTTGCTCGGTGTCGTGTCTATTCTTTCTCTTGTTGTTCCGGATTTTATTTGTTCTTTTGAAAGTTGTGAGCAGGTATTTCGTGATGATTACATGTTGTGAAGTTTGTCCTCCATTAGTCTCAGGTTCTTGCAGGAGATACCTTAGGTATTTTTCTGAAGAGACTATGATTGTTTGGATAGTTCAGGCGTGTCCTTGACCGATGGAATGTTTTGATGTATGGATCAGGATCTATCCGACACTCAGTGGAGAAACTTTCGTTCTGGTTTGCCAGCTTTGATGGGAGTTATGGCTGTCTTCTCGATTCTAGGACCTTCCCTGGGTCGAGTTTGGGCTTGAAGGGCCGAGGGATGGCGAGGTTTTGGCTGATGTTGTCATTGGTTACTGACGAGCTCTTTTTACTTGGTTGTGTGGATTGACAGCGTTCTCTTCATCCTGGCAATCACTCTTGGTAACTATTTGCTCACAAAGGTGCCCCTCTTTCTCTATCTCTCAACTTCGAGCACTCTGGTTTTTTCAGATAGTGTAGAAGCTGTTACATACGAGGTATACCTTTTGGTCAGCAATATCGTTTTGTAGAAGCTTCAACCTTCATTCTTAACTAGCATTAGTAGCTCAAGGCTTGATTTAAGTTAATCACTGAGATCGTGTTACGAAGCTGACCTATCAAAGCTCTGAGCAGAATTTTGCAGGGAAATCAGCATTTCCTTATCTTCTATGGATATACAACCTTACGTTTCTTATCAGCAACCGTGTGTACTCGGGTTACAAACTTGCGTCTTTTGGGTGAGGATTTTCTGCAAGCTCGTACTGGAAAAACTGGCATGCCTCATATAATCGGTATCTTGTGAGGTATCTTCAGACATGTAAATATGTCAGGCTTGCTGAACTCCATATTTTGTTTCTGCTTTACTATGACTGCGCTAATAATTGATTATTACCGATGCCAATGTTATTTTTTCTGAACAAGTTTAGTATATGAGATCTTATCGCTATCTCGTCGATTGTTGTTCTATGCTTGATTTGAAAGGCACTTATATATTCCACTTGGAGGATCGCGATGTAACGTGTGGATTACTAAATTCAATTTTGTGGCAATCTGGCATGATCTTGAATGGTGAGTTGTTTTGGCCGATTTTTTGTCATTGTCGTAGATCAGGCAGAGTCTTAAGCAAGTGTTTCCTATTTACATTTCTTTAGCATTGTTACATTTGTATACAGAATGTCTGAAAAGGATTCCATGCATTCGAGTGTAGTTGATTTTGGTCACACCTTCTCAGCATTGCTCGATTTAACAATGGCAACCTTGCTTGCAAGGTCTTCTAAATGTTTCAAATTTTAAGCATCTGACTCCTGCATTTTCAGGAGGCTTCTGTCGTGGGCGTGGGTGACATGTAAACTTGGGGTCTAGAGTTGTTGGTGAAGTCTCTCATGCGCACACCTCAAGTATGTCACTCCATCCATTCCTTTCTCTATTGATTGTGTTGTGTGAAGAGATGCATTTCCATTTAGTCGACAAGGTTGATTAACAGCAAAGGGTGATGAAACTTAATTAACTGTATTCGTGTTCAGAGTCCATATTCTTTAATCCTGGAGAGTTTGAAGCGGATGATGAGTTGATATTCTTTTACCCAATGGCTGAGCAGATGGCAGGCTCTTAGAAAACAGATATATACCGTTAGTGTCATGCGTTAGCGAGATCACTCAATATTACCAACGTCATGGTGGGTAGCCTGTTCACTCTTCAAGTTAAAACTTAACAGTTTACTTGATGAAATAAATGGACTAAACTTTTTAACGTGGTGCGGCTTGCAGTACTTCTATCTCATGAACTCGATGCCGCTTTTCATTATGCTATGATGTCCTTGACCACTGTATGTGTAAGTTAAGCATGTTGCTTCGTATGACGATCTTTGTTATGGACAACTCTGGATGGTCGAGTTTAATAGCTCAGAATCACTTTCCGCGTGTGGAGCTCGCAAACCTTGTTGGCTTTGTGGTAGGTCCAGACGGTATGAAGTTACTGACTTCTCGTATGCTGTCTCGTGAGAGAGTATCAAAACACGACCCTAAAACTAAAATTTACATTCCTTTTGCATGGCCCTCACCTTGCTGATTATGATTAATCAACTCTTACATATTCTGCGCAGATTAAAGAACTTGGTTAACAACACTAGCTGTAAACGCCATATTCATTAAAATGACCAATCTTGATTATATTGGCCGCTAGATTAGTGTGATTTGAGTTCATTTTTTTTCTTTTATCTGAAGAGTGTGGCGGTCAATATAAACAAGATTGGTCATTTTAATGAATATGACGATTGTAGCTTATCACATTGTGATGCGCTACCTTGATGTTTTCATGAGATTGTTTGCGGGAATAAACCGATGAAGCTGGTCTTTTTATTGAATCTGTGTTACATTATCTCGTTACAGCTGGCACATTATTTCGTTACGACTGATGCTCGTCACCATTAGTAACCTGCATACCTACTTGATTGCTTGACTTATATCTTGTATTTAAGGGATTGATGGCTACCGTTGGTGGGGTTTCCAGCTCATGCTTGCAATTCGCGACTATCAAGAGAAGGGGAAAGAGAATAAAAAGCAAGGTGCCTTGAGGAAGCAACTCATTGATTGACAATCTTGGGATAGTTTCTCAAGGTTAGATTTTTGGATGATCTGCCTTCTTCATTTTTTCTTGATTCGTTTGAAGGATGGCCCTATGGAAGAGGAAGTACCTCGAACGGATTAAGGTCTGGCGATGGAAAAAGGAAGTACCCAATGCTCCGAAGCGTACAGATTTGTTAGGTGATTGAGGTCGGAATATCTAGTTGGCCATAGCTGCCAAATGAGCCGGAGTGATGGCTGCACGATGTTTGCTCGAAAGCTGACGATTCGAGTTCAGTCTGTAAGGACGTGTTTCTTTAGATACGAACAAACCTGGATATTGCATGTAGGTTTCAGAATACCAGATTTGTTGTCATAGGATAGAAAATTTAAATGGGGTGACAGATACCGAGTTCCGGACGGCGTAGGCTTTGTCTTGACTATTCGCAAGGTTCAGTGTAAATGTCTTCAGTTTGAGGTACAGTGAACACTTGTACCGAGAAGACTTGTACAATGAACACTTGTACTGACCGAACACTCTCTTTCTCGAAATTAGTCTCCCGTTCAGCAAATGACGTCAAATATCGCTGTACCTGAGGAAGGATCTATGGGCAGTGCTAAAGAAAAACAGAGCAATTTAGTTTGCTCTTCATTACTGCAGCATGGCGCTGACTAACCAGTCCAGATTGACACAAGCAATTTGCCAACTACGGCAGAACAACAGAGCTATACTTCTGGTCATGCGATGCCGTTGCCGATGGTTCATCTTTCACGATTGGAGAGTGTTTTAACTGCACCTTGTGCTAATACATTCAAGAGTATAAAACCTTGCTACATATACTTACTGGACGAATAGGAAGCATCGATTGTCTTTTGGGGGATCACTCTTATTAGATCGCATGAAGATTCAAAGGGGAGGACACAACGACGAGGATTATGATATGTTCTATGGCGGTATCTCTAGGAGAAGAGATACATTGAAGGGTGAACCTTAAGGTTCCGTTGAACTACAGGATAGGATGATCGGATGTGACCAAGTTTGTATAGAGTTTGAAGGGACCAACTGTTGATAGATATGGAAGTGGGGAATGTAGCTGTAGCTTCTAGAACATGAAATTCAGTTCAGATTCTCTGGTGTGGTATTGGGGGTCTGGATTGTACTCAACAAACAAGGCAAACGAATAGATGCCAAGAGACTCAACGCTCTGTTACCTGAAGAGAACACCACTTGACACGGGAGCGAAAGGTCGTACGGTTTGAATGTCAAATCGCAGCTAGCAAGTTTTGAAAGGCATGCCATCTGGAAAGAGGCGAGGTCCGACATTTTTATCAATAGAAAACGCACTCTGTTGTGCCCCTAATTGGCCGTGCTTTCGTTGACGAATGCCACACGCCGATGTGACGCAATCTGTCCTTCGTAAGTTTCTAGTCTGCTTGTAACCGTTCCTCGTTTCCACTGGAAACCTCGTTGGAGACCTGTGAGTCATCACTACGCAGAATCTTGGGATTCTTGCACCCATGATCCGAACGCGAGTGGGGTATTTGACCAGGTTTTAGTCAAGGAAAGTTCTTTCTCAGAAGACTGAGGCCCGGGACGCGTGTCAAGTATCCAGCATCTACGCGCCAGGGTGAAAGTTGGGCAGGCTAATACCAGCGCTTCCTCTCTCAGTGCTGTTACAAGACTAGGCCTGCCAGGGCAAGTTTCGTCGCCCCACCTTGCGACCTTTTTGTCGGTAAGATGGGCTCGAAGAGTTCTATCACCAGATTTTTAGTGCCCATGTTATTGCCCCGAAGTTACAGATTACTTGAGCTTTGGGTTAATCGACTTGCGCTCCAAGTTGAATCGCGTACATAAGAGCATTGGAGGTTTGGATCATTCCAATCTGTTAGGAACGCTGTTATTGTTGTGGTGTACAGTTTAGAGGTCGTTTTACTCTTAATTGGTAGTACTGGCTCACAGTCGTAGTGTTGCGAGCTTTGAGGACGTGATGGAGGCGAAAGAGCAGCCGACCCAGCAGGCAGAGAGAAGTTGTGGAGATCAGCGCCGCTCGATCTCTTGGTGGAAGATATTGACGCAGCGCAGCGTGCATGACAAGGCCGGCGTGGAGCTTCGTCCTGAACCTCCCTGTCCCGTTTACGTCACAGCGGCAGACGTTATGAAGACTCCTCGGGATGAAACAGCAGCGAGTGTGAAGGCGAGCGACGCTACTTTTTACTGGAGAATGTGATTGATACTTTGTGGGGGTGAGATTCATCGGTACCTTGCGAAGGATTCGTTCTAGTGCAACGCTGGTTTACTCTTGAAGCAGGAGTGTGCATTTGGGTTAGCTCCCGGTTGTGGCCACAACTTGGGTATGACGTCCAAGTTTGCTACTTCTGAACAAGGTTTGCACTATCAATCAACTACTTCGCTGGATGCTTTGTCTTGATGTTTTCGAAAGCTACTCATGTTGCCGAATGTATGCTTCCGTTGGATCGTGGGGATGGCAGTACCAGCAGTGCGCGCACGAGTAAATTACTCTCTAAATTTGAGGTTTAGCGTTAGGAATGGTGCAAAGCACAAGAATTTATACTGAACCGTTGATGATCCTCAACTGTTGTGGTATTGTCATTCTTTCACCTTGTGTAATTAGGATTATATTTTCTAGAGTCTACTCCAGTTTCCACGTGTTACTAAACTTCTAAGGATTTCATGCGAAGTGTATCATTTTCAAAATATGATCACAGTTGTAGTGCTATGTACCAGAACAACAGCAAACCAACCAATAACTATTCAGTGTATGGTATAATCCATGCATCACACATTTGGAAATTCAGTAACCTTATCGGGTTGTAAATTTTTCATCATTTCAAATGATCACGGGTTAGTGAGCAACCGTCTTCTTCTAGAGCAATTTGGATCTCCTTCCGCCCTGATATGACGGCCTCCAACGATTCAAAATGCAGACTCAGCCAAGGAGAATAGGCCAGCTTCACAAAGTCAACCGGTCTGCAATTTATCAAAGTCTTCAAATAAACAAACTTTGTCTGTACTAGGTCGACAAAATAATCTAAGAACGTCACTACGGACTTTATCCTCACATTTGCCTTCTGCACAAGTGTGTGTTCTGTAGAACTAGTTTGTTTACATTATTCCATCGTTCCACAAAATATCAGCCTTTTGCTCCACACTTGACAAGGACCAGAGCCCGAAGTTTGACGGCCCACGTTATATATTCTTTGACGGGACACTGGAAGAAGTGACGCTTCTTACCGACGGAAAATTAGTAAAAGTGCCACTTCTATTTGTTTGTTGTGGCTGACTAATGAGCACCTCTAACGCGAGTGACGAGCGACACATTTGCTACTAGTGGAAACATGTGCTCTACTATTCCTATTACAAGATTTTTCAGTGCCTACGTACTTGCCCTGTATCAATGTTCTCATATTATCACTAGTAAATTTATTCATCGACTTGCTTCAACTTTTAAATGAAGGATACCGGACGTGTAAAACATGGAAAACCATGTTAGGTTTCACAAAAGTCCAAATATTTATCTCTAATTCTAAGAATGTATTCTTTAAATGTCCAACTATCATATTCTCTTAATATTTGAATAAGACGAAATGAACATAAGTTTGGATTCGTTAATAAACAAATCAAAAAAATTAGTTTATTAAATAACCGGCTTTTATGCACAAATATCACGACGGATGAAGAAAATTTCTTTGAAGGCTTAGTGAATAAATTACAACCAATATTAGAATATAACAAAAATAATCCATGGTTCAAAAATGTTAAAACATGTTCAACAAATTTTTAGTGAAGCAAAAACAAAAGTACAAGTGTGTGTTTTTTCCAAGAAGTAGTCGAGTTTGTTTTGGACAAAACATGACAAAGGAAGTAAGTCGTGTAGTGACGAGGGCCATGGACTCAACATTGAAAACTATCCGTGCTTCTACATATTGGACCAAAATTTCAAGGAAATGTCAATAAGGATTATTTTAAAATATAAAATATGATTGAACGTGGAGATCGATATTTTGGGAGAAATAAATGTTAATGCTTAAGGCATTCAGAGGGCCTCAAATAAGACAACATTAGAATTCATCTTATTCCCATCTTTTATTTCAAATGATCAGAGAGGTTATGATGGTGCAATTTTTAATACAAATAATTATGATATAGAATGAGTTCTTTTTAGCTCTTTATATTATGTAAACCTTATTTGCTTCTAGTGTACAATTTGCGACATGCGGTCATATACTCATTAATGCAACTTCTAAAATGGTTTTAAATAAACATATACAAAGAATTCAACAAGAAAATCTGGACATGACACATCTCAAACTTGATTTGTCTTGACGTATAAACTACTATGGATATGGTGATAATTTTGGCAAGGAGTGCAACTACATGTCCTTATGGTCATGATTAATGTATACTCCCTTAATTGCTTACTTATACTGAAACTTTAGAATTGAAGTAGAATGTCATCATTGACTTAGAAATGTTTTTCAAAAAAATTATAAAACAATTATTTTGGAGAGATTGTCTTGTTGAATGTGTGTAATTATTCCATACTTAAGTATAAGATTCTTCAAGGGGTTCATGCTAGATAGAGAAAAATTCCTTTGCCGCGTCAAACACCATGATATTAGAATCAAGGAGCAAAATCATAATTTATTGCATGCACATGTGATATTGTGTATGAATTTCAATGATGTGAACCAAGTTGCAAATGAAATAATGACTTATGTACTTTGTATTTATCATGAAGAGAATGAAGTTTTTATTACACCACTTGAT
Organism: Ceratodon purpureus; assembly: GCA_014871385.1. Lineage (NCBI taxonomy): Eukaryota > Viridiplantae > Streptophyta > Bryopsida > Pseudoditrichales > Ditrichaceae > Ceratodon > Ceratodon purpureus. Next base: position 6,386,416 of record CM026430.1, on the reverse strand, counting down.
GGAAAAAAAAAAAATAAAAAATAGTAAATATAGTGAAAAGAATAACAATTGCATACGGGTTAGGTGAAGATGTGTTATGAAATATATATATACATCAATGCAACTTGTAAAATGGTTTAAAATAAACATATACAAAGAATTCAACAAAAAAGATCTGGATATGACACATCTTAAATCTGGTTTGTTTGGAAATGTCTAAGTTTTTATTAGCTTGTTTAACCCCTAAACGACAATCTGCCACATTTGGGCTTTTTTAGAGTTTGGGCATGTACCTGTGACTTCAATTTACATCGTGATTTTCTGAAATTTTTATTGAAGCTGGGCCGTTCAGAGATCTTCGTGTGGATATTTTTTTTTCAATTTTTGGATGTTCAGGTGAGAAGTTATGGAGGTCTGAGCATAAAATGCTCCTCAAGGGGCAGCTTGGGAAAATGCGAGGACGAATGGGGAGGGTTTAGGATTGTTGACTTTCAATTGGGCAACTGCCCTCTTGGGACTAGTTCTACTGTGGGGCACCTCAAACTCTCGGATTTAGTGGAGAAGGAATAAAGAGTGTAACAAGGAAAAGGAAAAGATTGAGTGGAAAAATTCCCTGTGTCAGAGAAGAGGCGGCTGGGACAGCAAGGGTGAACGCGGTCAAAGAGAGAGGGCTGGTCAAGAGCTAGGAGGCGGGGTCCGCGTGGAAGGGAGGGATTGGTTGCTGGTCAGGCATGGCATGGGGATGGCTGGGCATGTCATGGGGTTTTGATGGCGGGGAGGGTGGCTGGCCATGCAATGGGGCATGATGAGTTGGCTGACTGCTCATTGAGGCGGGGAAGCTTGTGGGCAGACAGAGCTACAAGCTGGCCTTCTGTGCAGACATGCCTTCTGTGCACAGAGGCCGGTGGGCTGCTAGGAGGTGAATTTTTTTTTAAATTCTCATTTGCAATAACTGTGCCCACCTTTACAAGCCCCCACGACCTGATTCTGCAACACAACAAGGTACCCCACAAAAAAATGAGAGACAAATTCAAAGATTACAGCAACTGAACATTGAAAAAATACTCAACTAAGTCAATTATGCAATGCCTCTCCCAACCACTACAATAATTTCAGATCCTCTACAACAATGCTTACATTCTAATCACTTCTCCATAAATACTTCCCCCACCTCCATCACTTCATGTCTTCAACAATTTCAAGTACTTTCAATTTCACCTTATGCACATTTGCATCTCATTTTCCTACTCTTTACTCTTCTAATCTCTAGCATAGTTGCAATGCCTAGGAAGAGTATTCCGGCATGGAAGAGGAGTGAGGTGAGACTCATGTTTTGAAACAAATTTTGAATTCACAATGTCTTGTTGGATTTGGATTTCTACCGTACTAACACATATCATTGGTGAAATTTGTAGGATTGTTTTCTAGAGGCTCCAAGGAGGAGCTATAGATTGCAATCAAAAGGTTTGGCATCATCCTCCAACCCTTCTCCACCACCCTCACCTCCACCTCTCTCTCCAACCCCTCTCCCTCCACCTCTACTTTCACCTCTACCTCAAATTCCTCCCCAACCACCTTCTCCAACACTTCTAGATTCTGAAAAAGACCTCCACACACTACTTGGAGAGGCAATAGGGGAATATAATCCGGACTTTGTTGATAGTCAAGAGTTTTTTGAGAATGGAGGAAGAGAGAGTTCATGTGAGGCTCCTAGTGAAGATAGTTTTGATGAGGGGGATTATGCACACCAAGAAGATAGAACATTGGAAGACCTATGGTGGCCAGAGGAAACAGATTACAATGTCCACAAATTCAATGCAAAATTTAAAAAACGGTCTAACAATTTTACAAAGAGAAGAATGCAAGTCGGAGAAGGCAGCCAGGGAGTTGAAGGTGGCGCCCCAGTTTCAGACAGTTGGGAGAGACGTTGGGGCGCAAGCTCGAGCGGAGGAGGGGGGGTCCAGGTGGGCATGGTGGGAGGGGCTGGCTCGGAGGGCATGGCATGGCATGGGGTCGGGATGTCTGACCATCCCATGTCTGACGGGATGGGAGGTGGGTGGGTCGGGGCTGCGGGAGAACGCGACGGAGACGGTGCGGGGGAGGGAAGGGGGCGGGATCGGGGAGAGCAGGGTGGGGAGCGGGGAGAACAGGGCGGGGGATGGGGGGAACGCGAGGCAGAGAGGGGACAGGGTGCGGGGGAGGGAAGGGGGCGGGATCGGGGAGATGAGGGTGGGGAGCGGGGTTCAGAGGGCGGGGGATGGGGGGAACGCGAGGGAGAGAGGGAACAGGGTGCGGGGGAGGGGCGGGGTCGGGGAGATGAGGGTGGGGAGCGGGGTTCCCGAGGAGGGGGATGGATGGGGAGCGAGGGGAACCGGGGGTGGGAGGGGGATATTGGGGGCCGGGGTTCCCAATGGAGTGGTAACGTGGGGAGTGGGTCTGAGGGCATTGGGGGCACGGGGGCTGGGCTTGGGGGATTAGGGGGAGGTTTCAATGGTGGGAGTATGGGCCCATTGGTTGGACCAGACAATGTTGGAGCGACCAGCAGTGACTGTAATGTGGGAGGGGGAGAATTGGGGAGAACACATGACGAGTTTATGGGCTATGAAAACAGGGACGATGAGCAACAACCTCAAGGTGATGATCCAATTATGCCTCTCCGTAGGAGAGCAAGGAACCGTGTTGAAGATTCTTTAGTTCGTGAGCGGGGTAGAAGAAGAGTGAATAATTTGGAGGTGCCTACTCTCGACAGTGGAAGTGAAGACTTTAGTGCCGATGAATTTTATAGCGATGATGAAGATGAAGAGGGTGCACCGGAAGATCTCGAGGGTGTGAAGTACTTGTTCCGCGACGAGACTTGGAGTAAAACGCATTTCACATATTATCCACCCCCTCAAGAATTTCAAGGTGTATCGATGGCGAGTATTTTTTGGAGATCTTTTCCTACGATGTTGCAACTATTTGACATGTTCTGGACATTTCATATACTTCGGGACATTGTCAGAGAAACCAACAGGTACGCTACAGAGGTAGATGCCGTTGGAAAGACTATGGGGGGGGACGCTTGGAAGGAGTTTACGGTAGCAGAACTAAAGGCGTTTATGGCAGTTTGGTTATATATGGGCATGAAGCGTCAACCGAACATCACGTCGTACTGGCATAAACGCGGTTCAATATTCCATTGTTCTATTATTTCCAGGATTATGACACGTGCCCGATTTATGGATTTGACTAGGTGTCTACACATTACAAATCCGGCAAATTATGTTCGGGACAAGGATTTACCGGGATATGATAAATTGGGACAAGTGCGGTGGTTGATTGAAGGCATTAGGGATAATTGTAAGAATTCATGGAAGCTAGGGAAGTATGTCACAATCGATGAAATGATGATACGGTACAAGGGGTCATATTGCCCCTTGCGCCAATATATGCCACAAAAACCGCAGAAATGGGGGATCAAAGTGTGGTGCCTTGCATGCTCTACTTCGAAATATGTTTGGAATTTCTCCATTTACTGTGGGAAATGCCAAGTAGAAGAAGGTAGAGCTCCGGTTTCGAGGGGTGAACCAAAATTGGCACATAAAGTGGTTTTAGATCTCACGGGGGACATAAGCGGTATGGGGCATGTAATCGCAATGGACAACTTTTTCACAAGCATTGGACTTTTCAAGGAATTGCTTGCAAGAGGTATTTATGCCACGGGCACAATGCGATCTAATCGCATTGGTTTACCTATTTTATTTAGGAATCCGAAGGTATACATGAAGGAAGACCAGGGGTGGATGGATTGGAGAATGCATGCATCTAGGTCTATTGCAGCGGTGATTTGGAAAGATAAAAAACCTGTTCTTTTGTTATCAACTCATGCCCAACCGACGACGGCACCGGTTTTGCCTATCCAAACCGTGCCACGTCGGAATGGAGCGGTACGGGAGGAAATTCCTACATCTCCCATGCATCTAGAGTACACCACTCATATGCGTGGGGTTGATGTTGCGGATCAACTTCGGGCCTCGTATTGCACACAAAACCGTTCCCACAAATGGTGGCATCGAATTTTCTTTTTCCTCCTCGACATGACCGTGGTGAACATGTTTTTAGTGTACCTTGACAAGTCGAAGTCATCAAATCCGGTTCGTAGACCTATGACACATTTGCAATTTAGAACGGAATTGTGTGAGGCATTACTACGGAATTGGAATGGACGGGAAGATGAGGAGTATGTATTACTTCGTAGAGCTCGTGGTTTGTGTTTCCCATCATATTCAAGGAAGAGAGGTTATTGTGTAGTTTGCAACAAGGCAAGGACTAGTTCGGGGAAAAGGCCGCATTGGTATTGTGCTTCATGCGATAACAAGTTCTTTTGTGTAACAAATGCTGCTTCATGTTTTCAAAAGTATCATGAGGAGCTTCGCCGCCGCATGCTTCCAAATGTAAGTTTCATTCTCTCTAATTTGATTTTTACCCTAAAAACAATGTAGATATTTGTTTGGAAAAAATAGCTTTCAAGTAATTCCCGTATTATTATATTTTTTTTCCCCCATTGTACCTCATAAACTTTGTATATACTATTTCTTCAAATGGGGCAATTACAATTTCATAGAGTTCACAAAAAAAATAAAACTAAATAGAGTCTGTTCATTAGTTTTGAGAAATATTGAGCCAAAGAAGTACTAGTTATGAGAGAATGAAAATTCTCAAGCCCCTCACAGTTTTCTTGTCTTGTACAGAGACGCAATTGAGACCATAATGGTGAGAGGGGTAATGGCGGCATTAGGGGCAGAGACCCATGGCTACTGGAAGGGATCAATGGGGGGCTTAGGACCAATGGGGGGCCTGGGCATGCACAGATTGCATGCGATGGGCGCTGAGTTGGCGCGTGGGACATGGGAGGCCATGGGGCATGGGAGGCCATGGGATGGCATGGGGCAATAAATACCATGGGGCCATGGGATGGCATGTGTGGGGGTGGGCAGCAAGGGGCATGTGAGGGGTAGGCATCACGGGTGGGGGCCGCTGTAGTGGGGTGGGGTTAGATGACAGGGCAGGGGCTGGGAGAAAGATATATAAATTAGAGGGCCGGGTAGGGAGAGTTTGCTGCAGGGGCCCCTGGGGATGGGTGTGTGTACCACTCCGTCCCCTCTACCACCTGCCCAAAACCTCCAATCTCTGTATCAGTCACTAATTTTTATTTAGAGTTCGGTATTAACATTTTTTTTTTGTTGTAATTTTTTGAGTTTGAAGTTTACATAGGGGGGCATGTTCTTACCGCTTGGATCATCTATTTGGTGAAAATTGAATTTTTTAGATTTTTAGAAAGGATTACAGTGGATATGCAGTAGAATCCCCCCTTTCAGTTTATTTTTTTATTTCCACCATTGTTACAATCGTTTTTTACAATTTTTTTTTTTCAAACTTGTACTAGACATTTTTTGCTACTTGAATATCAAAAACCCCCAAATTGTGAAGTGGAGAAATTTCCCTTTATAAGTGGTCAAACTTTGGTGATTCTCTCGGGCACCCTCCAAAAAAAATTAAAAAAAACCATCAATGCCTATAATCTTCTAATCCGTGTGGTCAAAAAACTTAAAAAAATTATGACATATTCCAAATATCATATCCTATAAGATCTTACGGTTAAATTCTCCAAAAAGAAAAAAAAAAAAAAAAAAAAAGGCTTCTCTAAGAATATGGCAGATTTTCATAGTTTGGGCACCAAAATTGTCAAGGAATTTTAGGGGTTAATCTCTTTGTTTGTTAATTTTTTCTTTATTAGAATGACAACTTATGTTTAAGAATGTAAATTTTATTTATATTGATCAATACTCTTTACCAGATGTGAATTGTAAACGAATAATTTTCTACCTAGAATGTCAGGAATGCTATCTTGTGAGCGCTGAGCAGTGAGCAGTGAGCGGTGAGCACTAAATTTTCAAAATTTCGACTATTTATTTGATATTTTGATATGATTTTGCATGCCATGGCATACATGGGACCTATGACCGTGGAAAGTCTTTTAGGGTATATTCTAAAAAGAATGGCTTCTAAATTGATAAATGTAGAAATTTACACCTGATTCATACCCGAATAAATTGTGATTTTTTTTTTCATATATCCTATCAATCCCACGCCATGACGACCAAGAGAAAAAAAAAAAATAAAGAAAAAAAAAAAGAAAAAAAAAGAAAAAAATGAAAGAAAGAAAATAGATTAAAAAAAAATAATGAAAAGGAATATAGGGGAAATTTTTTTTAAAAATAAGGAAAATAAGAAGAAAAGAAAGAAATATAAATAAAACAACGAAAGATAAAAAACAACGAATAAATAAAAAAATAAATTAAAAAAAATAAAAGATAAAACATAAAAACGAATTAACTAAAAAAGAAAAATAAAATAAAAAATGAATGAATACATATAGGAGAGAAAGAAGAAAGATAAAAAAAAGAAAAAAACAAAGTTAGGTGAAGAACGGATATACACAACGGCTATTGTAGATGAATGTGGCTTATAGTTTTTTGGGATGACTAATTTTTCATCCAAGTGTTGGATGACTGATTTAAAGCTGCAGAATTAATTAACTGAGAGTTAATTACTCCTAAAACCGACTTGGGATCCCGGATTCGCGTTCGTAGGGGACCCCAAGTAATTACTAGGGGTGCCCAAGTACCCCAAGTAATTACTAGGGGTATTTGCATAATAGGGCAAGGAAAAATACATGAACAAGGTTTAAAGAAAACCACATTATATTCTGATGCCTTCAAGTTTTAACCAAGGAATGTTCAACTTCTTCATAAATTAGTACCATCTTTATAATTCAATCATGTATGAAGTCAATTTAAAATATATGGCCGGTAGAGAAATTCATAGAAAAGTAGAGTAAAGTGAGGTTAAGGCAAAATATAAAATCCAAAGCCAAAGCTATCATATAATATATAAGTAGGGAAAACATAACAATATAGAGTAAATATGCAATGATCAAGTAGACATCTCGTCATCGCTACAAGTATCAATCCAACCATGATAAGAATCGCTATCACTAGATAATACCACTCTGGCAACTTCTGCAGCTATGTCAAGATAAATCTCAGCATCACGACAAATGCTATCTCTGTCAGATGAAATAGATGGAGAAGGAGCAGCTAAATAAGCTTGAGCCTGCATCTCTGCATAATGTGGAAGCTCTAAAGGTCTAACTGGACTCTTTATCTTGCTAAGATGGCGGAAGATAATAGAGCCACCAATGTCATTCTTCAACGCTTTCTTCCGACTGCACATGACAATTTCACAGTTTAATAAATATTGAACTAAACTTTTTTTAAAAAATAAAAAAATGTCAAATGAATGTAGAGACTTACTTACAAGAACGCTTGGGGGCAGTCTTCCTCTCAGGCTCATCATCTGATTCAATGGCACGTTTCTTCTTTGGTGATGGCACAGGAATTGGAGCAGACTCAACCTCTTCTGCGCTTAGAAGAAGAGGCAACAACACCTGCTTGTACAAGGTGGTGTCATACTCAAAGCCTATGACATGGCATCGGAGACTCTTCGATGCTCGAATGGAAGCACCTGCAGACAAATCGAAGCTCAATTGCATGAGATTAAAGAATAAAAAGAAATACAAAAAACAACAATCAGAAAACAGAAAGAGTAAAAAATACCTGTAGAAGCTGTGAGATCCATGACAATGTCATTCTCTACAGTGCAGAGATCAATCAGAGCCTGCAAGAGGTTAGAAGTCTTCTCTCTAGGACCTCTGAATGGCAAACCTGTCTCTGAATTATAAGTCAGAGAATCTGCAGTTATCAAATTAGTACAGTGACCATCAGTGGAGAGCTTGATGCCTTGGGCACCAAGCTCAGCCCTATCATGAAACTGGAACTTAGACCTTGGAACACCCTCCTCCGCATTCTCCATCTTGATGAAGCACTTGACCATAAAAGTCTTGTGCTCCCGTGGATAACGGTCTGGAATAGTCAATGGCAGGCCATTGATTGCAAACGACTTGGCCTCCTCCTGAAAGTTAGCCCACTCTGCCCAGGAAATAAGCTCATTCGAAATGAACTTTGAATCAGGGTAGAATACAATCAAAGCTCCATCATCCTGCAGAAACTGCATAGCAAACTCAAAATGGGCCTTAATCCATGAAGACTCCATTTTCTTCCCTGCTGAAATCTTGGGGTGCTTGTTCCAGGAGGGAATCTCACCATCCTGCCCTAAACCTGGAACTAGTAAATCCTCTGGAACATCAAAAATGATGAGGTCTACAGCAGCCTCAGCATCTTTACCTCTCAAATTTCTAGCCTTGCTACCTTGATTAACATTGATCCAATTCTTGATCTTGATCCAAACCTCAGGCTCATCCCCCACTGATAGATCATTAAACAGCTCCAAAATGCCCATAGGGGAGTCATTGATGATCTCAACCCTAGTGTCTACCTCATCCAACTGCGAGCATGGAATGGTGTAGATAGTCTGAGAAGGCATGGGGGTAGAAAAAATAGGCACCTGAGGAGCTACAGGAACTATGGCAGCAGCCATGCTGCTGCTTGAAGGAGAAATGCCAACATGAGTCAACATCTTCTCTGGCCCTTCCTTCAAAATAAGCTTGGCCAGCTCCATGTTCCTTGCTGCCAATTCTCTCTTGAGCTTGACTCCTTCGTCCTTCTCCTTCTTCTTGTCCTCCTTCTCCTCGATCCTTGCCTCAGCCTTTGCCTTCCTCTCTGCTAGTTTCTTCCTTTGCTTCTCAGAAAGAGAAGCATCATCACCAATCTCCGAGGCAGTCTCCTCCAAATTCATGGTATTCTCATCCCCAAGCTGCAGCACCAAGTTGTCACAGCTAGCCCTCAAAGCTCTCTCATCCCCAGGACACTTCTCATTCTCCTTCAATTCAAGGTACCAGGGACACTGGTGGAGGTGTGGAGCTCGAAAATGCCTCCTCTGATAATCTGTAAAAATACACTCAGAGCTAGAAACATCCAACCATTTCTTAAAACGCTGAGGAATATCATTCCTACCAATGGCACCCTTAACTACCAACTCCCTCCAAAAGTACCTCAAAATAACCCTCTTCATAGCATTCTCAGCTCCAGCTTGGTTAAGAAATGGCTCTTTCTTGGTAAAAGTCCCAACCTTAGGGAAAAACCCAGTGAAGGCCTTTCCCCAAAGAGTCAGAGAATGAGACTCAATCCATGATCCAATTTCTTCTACTGGATTTGGTAAATCCTCTGTCTTCAACACTACAATGTCCTCCTCTACAATCTTGGCATAACGAAGGACAGCCTCTTCCTCCAACTGCGGGATAAGAAATAAACCATAAACATTAGAATTCATTTCACTAAAGAGAATGCGGTTTAAATTTCAATTGCAACATTAGAAAACATGAGATCATTTCAGCCTTAGGGATAAATTATGTTTATACTTACCCCAGTCCAAAAGGCTGCTTGATCAATCCAAACTCGAAGAACTAAATCAGAAGCTGGTGTTGGAGGAAAGTTGTACTCCACCCGACTCTCTTTGCTCATGTTCCACCACTTTAGCCATCTCTCTTTGTACTTGGGAGCAACCTTGGCACTTGCAAAAAGCTGCAATTTATCAGGTGTCATTTCTGAGTCGCTCTGAAAAATATCAAAGTGGCGAATGATCTGTACAAAATGACACGGTCACATGAGAATGATAGAAATATATAGCATAGGACCACACCAAAATATTGTTGCTATGAAGTGAAAATAACATATTAAAGAATAACAGGCACAAGCATTCCTACAAAAATAGCTTATCAGTACAAATAAATCATCCAAATCTGCTCAGTCAATTGGGTTCAAACTCCTCACGTATTCACAGGTAACATGAATAATGAATACAATATTCACAAAATTGAGGAACAATATATGTATTCACAATACAAGCAAGCATGCATGACATGTAACCGAGCTTCAAATACAATTCTGAATAAACAAAATCACATTAATTTAAACCGTTAAGTAAGTTCTAAGCGACTGGTTTGATTTGCTATTAACAATAAACAAGGAAAATCAGAAAAAAGTGACTTCACTTGCTGGTGCCGAGGCACCCCTCGGATCCGAGGGATGGATCGGGGGTGCCCTCGTGCATCACTTTTTTCGAACATGTTGAGAAAATCTGAAGTGTCACTAGGAGGCAAACTGATTGCCTTAACAAGTAACAAGTACTGATTTCTATCCTCAAGATTATTAGGAACTCTGAGTTCTGCTAAATCACAGCTGCAACGTCATGTATACACAGCCCGAGCTAAATCAGTGTGATATGGAAAAGAAAATCTGCTGCTTACGACTAATTTCTACCGACATTTGTATGAGGCATGACATCCTGCTAGCACAGTTTCATCTTCCTCATTGCTCCAATTTAGCTCATCATCATTTATTTAGTGTTATCAGCAAGCCACCAAGTTCCTAATAGTCAGTGACTCGCTTTGATCAATGGCCAGATATTTGAAAGACAACACAGAAGATGCAGTACAGACGTCTACTTAGAGATGTAACAGACCCAGAAGAACAGACAAAAGGGCTAGAAGACGAAGAAATAACACACTGTCTATTAAGAGCCACAGCAAGAGTTTCACTAGAGCTTGCTCCATCATCCTGCTACGGTAGCACCGCAGGACCTAAACCTCACTCCTTGCAACAGTAAATTTCAAATGGGACCCCGTACTGGTTGCATCCGAGGCAACATAAATTCAAAAAATGCTTTTTCCACGCACTAGTAAAACTCTACCACATAAGTTACCACACTGACGCTCACTCACCAACTCGAACCATTCGGTTCTACATAACATACCAATTGCAAAATATCATTCGACCTCCTTCACCACGAACAACTTCCTGACGGCCCCAGAAACGCACCTCGCATGCATTCCTCCCAACAGACGTCAACACACAAGCTAGAATGATCCGGAGCGCTATCTAGAGTGAAGCAGTCATTCGAAGTCCACCCATGAGCCATATGGATATTATACTCAGACATTTCAAGTTACAATCATGATACTCCATCGATCAGACTACATCGAGCAGATTGTATCTACAGTGCAAGCTAGCGAATCTCTGTAACTACATTTCTCAGACAACTTCCAAAAGCATTTACAGACGTTGACAACATGCTCAACCAATCCAACGACTCACCCAATGACCAAACGGATACACATCAGTTGATCGTCAGCAATTCCAGAAGAAAATGAGAAATACCACAGCTCCAGGCCATTTGATATCAACTTCGACTAGCATCATGTAAACGACCAATGTCCAGCTCAAGATTGCTAATTCAGACTAGGAATGTATAATCTTTCATGACACTATTGCAAGCCTTTCAGCATCTTTATGCCATAACCCTGTTCAATAGTTTTACTGGAATATTCATCACTAGACAGAGTATTCAAACCACTTGAACTGTAAGCTCACGGCGACAGTCTAAATTCAAAGCTATTTCAAGCATAATCTTGACAAGCTTCATGAGTGAACTGGCTATTCATGAATTCACTTCCTTACTACAGGATAACGTGAACCAGGTTCAATTCAGGTTCTGAAAACAGCATGTCGAAGTTCAATGAAATATACAGGCTACAAGAATCACCTCCAAATAGTACAAATCAACATTCTTGTAGACTAAATTATTTGCCCGAATTTTTACATTGTCCTGCGCTTCGACGTCGTGGGATATTGACCTACGCTTCTTTAATTGCTGCATCCGAAAATGCAGAAGACCATGATATGTAAAATTCTGAAAGACGCTCGAGTCTAACTTAGTTTATAACCCAAATAACAATTTAGTGAGCAGCGACAACATGAACAGTCCATACATCTGGAAAACTTCCGCAGCAGAGACGGAGCAGAATTCTTATACCCAGGCTCTGACCTTCCAGTTCCCTTCAAGAACCAGACACAAGAGAAGGAACTAGTGCTAATTCGGCCCAGCAATCCACCATGGTCACAGTACGTGAGCAAGCAGAAAGCGGAGCTCAGTACCTTTAAATGACACAAAAAGTGACTTCACCTTACCAGGCCGAGGCACCCCTCGGATCCGAGGGATGGTCCAGGGGTGCCAAGGTGCATCACTTTTTTTTTAGAATTGTATGAAAACTAACTGCCTCAGCAGCAAAGATGCAAGCATTTAAGAAACAAATCAACACTAAGCTGCGTGCATCCAGCACGCAGCAGCTCACTCACACCAGCCTCACATCATCACAAGTCTGCAAAACTCAAAACCAATAACGAAATGCCGTGACTCCAGCTGCATGTTGAAGCTCACGGTTGCAAAAAACCAAGCACATGATGTGCGCCCAAGGCACCCCTCGGATCCGAGGGATGGTCCAGGGGTGCCGAGGTCGTTCACTTTTTTTGAAAAAGTGTGTGCAAACTTGGAAGCCTCGGTGAGAGGCAGACATAAAAAAACTTAAATAAGGAGAATGCTCCCTGCATCCAGCATGCAGCAGCTGACATTTATGATGGGAAGAGCACGACCAAAGCTCAACCATAGCACACAAGTGAACCAAATTAATAAATTCCGTCTCTCCATCTGGGAAACTCTCACTCATTTTCGAATACGTCATGGCTCGGGTAACTGGAGGATGAGTCTGCAATTTGATTCGAAATTGTCTTTCAAACGCACGATCATCAAAATGGGTCACAACGAGTACTACGACCAGCAAATCAAATGGAGTTCTCAGTAGCTGATCAGATCAATGAACTAACTTGCAGTAGGAACTTCCAGGAGTTTCAAACAAATTAAGCCCGATGCCTGTAATAGACAGGCACCATCTAACACACTGTGCAGAAAGAGCTCTGGTCGAGCTCGCGGCATATTAGAAAAACGCAAGATAATTACAAACGCCGTGACTCCAGCACAAAGGCTGCAGCTCGATGACACAAAAAAGTGACTTCACTTGTTGGTGCCGAGGCACCCCTCGGATCCGAGGGATGGATGGGGGGTGCCCTCGTGCATCACTTTTTTTGAACATGCTGAGAAAAACTAAAGCATTATGAATGGCAAACCTGGAATTTAAAACAAAATAAAGTTCGATGCCTGCAATGAGTAGGCACCATCAAACCAACTGTGGAGAAAGAGCTCAAGGCAAATTGGAAAAACAAAAGAAAATTTACAAACACCGTGACTCCATCACAAACTCTGGAGCTCTCGATCAGAAAAAAGTGACTTCACTCTCTAGTGCCGAGGCACCCCTCGGATCCGAGGGATGGTCCAGAGGTGCCAAGGTTCAACACTTTTTTTGACAAAGGCATTCCGAATCGACTGCCTCGGTGAGAGGCCAGCAAGCATTTTAAAAATAACCACAGATTAAGCACGCAATAGCAAGCAAACCAGACATAGCAAACAAATCATAGCAGAAAATAAAAAAAGAATAAGAAAAGCCATGACTCCAGCAAGGAGCTGGAGCTTATTCTCCAAAAATAGTGAAATGAGGGAGTGAGGCCAAGGCACCCCTCGGATCCGAGGGATGGTCCAGGGGTGCCAAGGTGCAACACTTTTTTTCGAAAAGTGCCATAAAACCTGAAGCCTCGGCCTCAAGGAGAGCAAGGGTTTTTAAACTCATGAGCACCTTCGCTGCGTGAATCCACCACGCAGCAGCTCCCTTAGTTAACCATAGCAATAAAACTTAGCAGAAAATTATAAAAAATAATTAAATGCCGTGACTCCATGAAGGAGCTGGAGCTCCTTTTCCAAAAAATGTGACCTGAGGGAGTGAGGCCAAGGCACCCCTCGGATCCGAGGGATGGTCCAGGGGTGCCAAGGTGCAACACTTTTTTTCGAAAAGTGCCATAAAACATGAAGCCTCGGCCTCAAGGAGAGCAAGGGTTTTCAAAGTCATGAGCACCTTCGCTGCGTGCATCCAGCACGCAGCAGCTCCCTCAGTCAACCACAGCAATAAAACTTAGCAGGAAATTTAAAAAAAAAGATAAATGCCGTGACTCCAGCAAGGAGTTGGAGCTCACGGTGCAAAAAAAGTGACATGAAGGAGTGAGGCCAAGGCACCCCTCGGATCCGAGGGATGGTCCAGGGGTGCCGAGGTGCTTCACTTTTCTTTGAGAAGTGCCATAAAACCCAAAGCCTCGGTCTCAAGGCTCACAAGGAATTTTACAATCATGAGCACTTTTGCTGCGTGCATCTAGCACACAGCAGCTTCCTCAGTCCAACACCGCAACAAATCATAGCAAAAATAAAAATACAAAAACAAATGCCGTGACTAGAATCCCCTACAACACAAAATGGCAATAAAATGTGAGCCTTGTTGGGAGGCTACAGTGACATTTGACAGAAATGTACAGCGAATATTATACAACTAGCAAGCAGAACATTAAAGCAGGGACCATCCATCCACTTCACTCATCGAAAAAATAAAAAACAAATGTGACTGAGTTGAAAGTAGGCTTTCATGGTCACCAAAGAGTGGCTGAACCTTGTGATTTAGTAACACATAAAAACATTTTAAGGCATGTAAAAGATATGCCATTGAAATAGTCATACCTCTTTGAGGAAACCTTCGCCATTTGCTGGATTGGCAATGGCCAAGAATCGGTCTAATTTTGTGCTCAAGGATGTTTTCTTCACTGCTACTGCCTTTTTGGCAATGGCAAGGAGGTCTGAGGGACTTCCCGGCTTGTCCTCTCCATTACCATTGATCAATGTGTCCCTATAAATTCGAATGGCTTCCTCCTGGGCGGCTGATATCTCTCTCTAAAAAACAGGAAATAGTTGTTAGTTTATTCTCTGGTGCAGTAGATTAAATGATTTTTGAAAAATAATTGACAAACTAAAATCACTGATAATTCTCACCTCGTATAAGAAGTCGATGAAAGCATCATATGTCAGGTGATACCACTTCCTGTTCTTGATGCGCCCCCACTCTAGAATGCTTTTTTGCAGATCCTCATCTTTGACCATACCCTTCAGCTGGTCAAAGTCTAACAGACCTAGCTGTTGGACCCGCTTCACCTCATGGGTCCAATGTTGAACAACATGGTCCACTTCATTTTTCCTGCAAACAATTGACAGAGAATCAACAAAATCAACTATTAAGCAAATGTAAATTAAATCATTGAAACAAAATCTAGAAAGTCATGTAATTTAGTTAGTACTGAGATTAAGTTGAATGAATTACTTACTTGTTCCAATCTGTCATGGCATGCAACAACATATTGCAATTTGCAGGCGTGACGTTGATGATAATTGAACGGGCTGAAACATGGAAAGCAGCATCATGCTTGTGGAGAGTGTTGATCATTTCTGACCAAGCAAGATGGCGATGATTCCCGTCCCATACATAGAAGTAGCGATTGGAGTATTTCTTCAAATCGGGATTTGACAGCAAACGTGCTTCAAAATCAAGGTCTTCCTTGCGCCATAATTCGGACCAAGAAGACCTATGTACCTCTGTAACACTTGACTCTTCCATCCTAAAGCTCTTCAGAGACAGATAGAAGCACGATGAACCTCGCTTGTATCCATGGCTGAATTCCGCCTTGAGCTTCTGAATGTCGGTCTTCAATGGCTCCCTCACATCCTTCATAGGGATCATTCTACATAGAGGCACGTCAATCTCCATGCCTGGTATGTCAATTGCTTCTTGAAGTGCAAGATGTGAGGTACCCTTCACGGCCTTGCGGAGCTTGTCTTCCATCTCAGCCAAAAAACCGTCGGTACAGTCCATGCTCGTGGACGGGCTCTGCACCTCTTCCATTCTCTGGTCACTCAACATCTGCATGCCAATCATCAAACTAATTAACCAAATGTTCTAAACTCATATAAATTGAATCAGTATGCATTTACATGCTGGAGCTGATATTAACTGCACAGAATGCATGAAGGTTATTTTGCCACACAGAGTCCTAGTTCAGGATGCCGATCAGCCGTGTCCTGGGTGCGAACAAAACTATACCATAGAAAGTACCCATCCAACTACCCAAGTCTGTATGTCTCTGTTGTGGGCTCCCAACTCTGGGATTTCTGAAACTACTTGTGATTTGCAGGAGCAGAACAAGTGGCCGCTGCTTCACAAAAGAAATCTGGTAATCTCAAGAATTGTCTCTACGAGTCTACAGGTCCACTATTTTATGCACATAAACATATTGCAGAACCCTTCCAATTTGGTGAAGACGCAAGCCATTTCTGGTTCACTCGCTGACTGCTGATCACAGAGTGTTAACCGTCTCCAATGTCATACAATTAGATATTCGGTCAGATCCTCATGCATCCCTGGACCCTTATCTCTGTTCTACATCTCCTCAAACGGTGGCATGAAGACCGAATTATCACTAACTATGGCTTCATCAGCTCCCAATTTACCGGCTGACCTCGTGCTGAGTAAACGAAGGCGCGTGAATATTCGCGTTCTGAATTTGCTGTTGAGCTCTCACCTCGTGCAGCTTCGGCTTCAGATTCGTAAGCCTCATCCTCCATGGAGCTTAGAAGTTCCATATAATTATCCGAGGTATGTTCTCAAAGTACTCAAAAACTAAACGATAATTGAACATAAGTAGACTGAGAGTGGGTATACCATAAAGGTTTTCAAACATCGCCTCAGAAAGAGCACACTGAGATATTAACCCGCTGGAACTATTAAACGTATACAAATTCAAGCAAAGACAAGGCAATGAATTCGGACTGTCAATACAAAATGATACTGTAAGTTCGACTTAGATTAAACTCACCTCGGTAGACTTCGACGGTGGGCAAGGTACCCGTGAGAACGGTAACGATCGGTCTTCCTCCACCTCCTGGGAATCAATTTGCTTTCGCCCTGGAGTTCCTTGCTGCTGGTTTAGCTACCGTTGAGCAATCAGAGCAACATAGAAAGTACCCATATAAAATGTTTGGCCATTTAGGTTTACAAGCACCGAATAGCAAAAGAGATCTACGTAGGTTGTGACTGACGAGCTGAGAAGTTCGAAATTCAGCATAGCCTTCCCACGATAAAAGCATTCAGACAGACACATTCTAACGGACTGATATATTTTGTTTAGAAACTCACCTCTTCGACAATGACCAAAGCATTAGAAGCAGCGCATAACCACTGCAAAGGATCCTCACCCACTTCGTCTTCCTTGATGACTTGAATACCGAATCCCTCCCCAATGCCAAGAACCCGGTTTTCCTGCAATCCCGCTAGGGTTCCGGTCAGACAGCATCGACTAAGGTAGTGCACTAGTCCCTCTCATTTCGCTTGCTTGTATGTCCGCATAATTCATCACAGTACAGTAGGATTTAGCTGCATTTGAATGCAAGGGGACTTACGATTTCAGGTGGCTCGTTGGGGCACACAGAGATTGTCGAATGGCTCGGCTCAAGTGCGTCGCGAAGTCCCCCTCCTGAGGGCAAGCTCTCCTGCAGATCCACCAAAGTACGGGACGAAGAAGTCAACCTACTGTTATAGAGAGTGACGTGACCTCAAAGTCCGTCCATTCAGTAATTACTAAGCAACTAGATACTGTGAACCCATAATTCGATTATGGTCAAAATATTGAGTTACTGTTTTCATGTCACTGATCATTGGGCAAAAAGATAAAATTCCACATGAATCCATTAAAGAGAATAATGCAAAATTGAAAATTACGTAGACTTAGTGACATAGACAATACAAACACCATCTTAACATATACCTGACATATGGAGGCCAAAGCTTTGATTCTGAGAGGTTTAGGATCATCTAAATTGTAATCCACTTCTGCAATACATGCAAGAGCGTCTTTCTCCTTTCGTCTCTTCTGGGCCTTAACCTGCTTCGGATTAGTAAAACCTGAACCTCGCCTTCTCCCTCTACCTCTAGTTGTACATGATCTAGGAGCCCTCGGCACTCTGAAGCAAGGCTCTTCCTCTTCCCTCATGTGTCTCAGTTACGCTCTCCCGTAAACATACTTCTAACAAAGACAAATGCTATGAAATCGATAAGTGCTCACTCCAATGTTATAACAATTTTTTTCTCTCATAACCTTTAATACCTATAATACATGCATGGCCCATATGTGATTGCTAATGCTCGTGTTAGTATCTTCATTATATATAATACTAGTATATATTTGAAATGTTAGGTGCAAACCATCTAACATAGGCAGACAAATATCTGACAATTATCTGTAAAGGGAATGCTATGTCTTATGTTGAAAGTTGAGGCCACTAGTTAATGGACTGGCATGATCGCTCCCCTTAATATAAAGTAAGTTTTGGAACTCTGCCTCTAAACAAAATCACCATTTAAATTAAAGCACATCTGATTATGCTCAAATTTACGGCTAATTGTTATAAATGTATTATTGCACATCTGTGACGGTTCAATTTCACTGCTGAATGATATAATAGTATTAGCTAAACATGATGTGCTTGGCGGTCCCAGCCGCCTAAGCATTTCAGTTTGTCAGATACATTCGAACTTAAATTAAGCTATACAGGTCATGGTGAATTCGCCAGTACAGTCTATTTCATTTTATAGTATGTTAGTTGTCCCACCACACTAACCACTAACAACTATATAATCTCTTCAACCTAGAACAATCCAAGCACATCATCTTACACTCTACTTGCACAAGCTCTCCTCCAATGCATGATTGTACTTCTTCTATCTTTTATAGTACACTTAGAATGGCCTCTCTACGGTCTCATGATGGAGGTATTCCATTTGTGATGTCTGTAGGTCCAGACAATAAGGTAGTTGTGGAGGAGCGATTACTTAGCCTCAGGTTTGGGTTTAGAGCCGGGACTATTTACGTGGAAGAAGAAGTCTTTGATGATAATGGTAAGATTCTTGAGTGTGTATTTCAAGTGAAGGATAGTACACCTGATGGTTACATCTGGACTCTTAGCACTGGAACTTTCAAGGTATACGGGTTATCAGATGCACAGATGTCTGAGTCTACTGTTCTTTTGACCCCTCCTCCTTCCACGTCAACAGTTCAAGTTCCTGGTCTAGCATCTGTCAAAATTGAACCCAGTGACAACTCAGTACATTTGTTGAGTGACTCGGATGATGACACTCACAGTGAAATCAAGTTAGGAGACACTAGGCCAAATCCATTCCAAAGTCGTGGATTCCAAGACTCAGGACGTCCATCTCGACAGGGTAGTCGTTCTAGTATGTCTGCGTCATTGTCTACAGGGCGTCCACCTATTCACCCTGCTTCAAAAAAAAATAGGAGCATTATGTTTTCCATCAGAATGACAGCATCAAGAAGGGGCTCCCAATCAGAATTATCAAAGATTGATTTCGATACTATTGATCATGAACAAGTGAAGTATTTACCGCCAGTTTACGATGGAGACAAGATTTTCGAGCTGCCCACTGTACCAGAAGGAGTTCCGAATCCATTTGGAGGTGGAATGGACGGGATGAGCAAGCAGTATGATGGCCACACTTGGTGCAAGACCATGACCACAAACATCAAGAACGAGTATGGCCTCACATATCGTAAGTCATCCTGTACTGGACACTTACAATGTCCCAACATCAGTTGTGATTACATCTGCAGGAATAATGGGATGGTAAATAGCACTGAATGGTCAGGCGTAGCTTTAGTACCATTCTCTGTGGGAGGCTCCCCCACAGAGAAATCTACTTTAGCATGCAAAGTATGTCAAACACCTCCTAGTTGTCTAGCATTGTGTGACGCTAGGATCTATCATGTGTCGTCTTCAGACAATGATATGACCCGTGCAGCGATTCATTTAGGACGTCATAGACATCCTGTATCTCAGGGCAGATGTCAAGATTCTATGGATATCATGTTTGACTGCATAGCTAAGGAGGTTCAGAGGACACCTAACGCCAAAAACTCTGCTATCGTTATAGCGGCCAGCAAGCAGTACCTTGCCGATGCTCTGATCCGTCCTACTGCAGGAGGCAGTCATCTTCGGGGTGCATCTATGGATGCTGTAATGGACCAATTTGAGACTCTTTCTTCACCAAATATACGCAATTTTGTTTCTGGATCGAAGAGGTTTTTCCGTCAAGGGAGAGGAGTCACAGATAGCATCCTGGAGCTGAAGGATTACTCCAACTTTGATTTCATCCACCGTAATCAATTCCCTGGACAGAATGAAGGCAAGGTGTTTCTGTTCAAGATGTCCACTGATCGTCCAAGAAGCGGTGTGGATCTGGTGAAGCGCATGCAGCCTGGAGGTGATCTTCAAGATTGCTGGATCATGTTCGACCATGTTAGACGTGTAGCTGACTGGACCACTATGGCATGCCACGTTTATGACAGTAAGTATTGTAAAGTTATGACAATTGCTCTTTGTGACATGCAATCCGAAGATGCTGCTGCTCAGGAGTTATTTTGGCTCCAGCTCAATGAAGTAATGCGCAAAAACGGCCTTGCAAATACAAATTTCAAAGGATTCATGGCTGACAATGCTGGAGCCAACTGGCACGCTGTTCGGAAGGTGTATGGGAACGGAGACCCAAATGAACCTATGGAAGAACGGGAGCGCACTTGTCTTTTCCACTGGACAAAGTGCCTTCAGAGGGCTACTTCCCGGAATATCTTGCCAAGCTTTCAAGACCAACACAAAGCTTTGTGCAAAGTATGGAAGGACGCGAAGACCCAAGAGGAAGCAGAAGCGCAGTACAATGTCATCCGCGGGTGGTGGCTTTCGTCAGGTGCTACAACTGAAGAAGGAAGGCGTCATCTAAATGATTGGATGGTTTTCTGGCACTATCGGTATAGACAATGGGGAGGCTCGATGCAGCTCGTAAGTTCATTCATCTCTAAACATTCCGTCAAGTAGTAGTATAGCTTGCTTTTTATCTTTAATCCTGAAAATGACATTATTTATTTTATTGTATTTCCCAGGATCTTACCCTTGACGAGAGAGCCGACATGCCTTCCTGCAACCTTGCGGAAACCGTGCATAACAGATGGCTTCAACAATCAGGAAATACAATGACCTGTTTGTACGAGGCAACAGTGGATGATATGATCCGAGCATTCATGCAGATCACAAGTTACCGGTCTTGGCTGAAGGGAGGAAAGGGCGGTAAAGGTCCGGACAGAGCAGAACTTCGTTTACGCCACGCTCAACGCTCTGGTGATCCGAAGTTGATTGCTGAGGCAGTTAATTCCTACCCGGGAGCCGAGGACTTACTAACGAAGAAAGGAGGCTTGGAAGGTGCAGAGATCTTTGGATCTACGAAACGGAAGTTAGATTTGCCGCCTGGTTCGAGTCATGACTCGCATCGTTATGATACAGTGAATTATTCCATTCCTCCTGATGGCACGAGATCCACCAGAGCACGCATTGAGGAGGCTCTTTCTCAACCTGACTCCGGTGTTGAACACACTACTTCAGTGCAGGAGACAGATTGCGACCCCTCTAAGTGGCACATTGCCAGACTGTCCGGCAAGTCTAACCGAAAATGCCAAGCAATGCAGGCTCATACAAATGAAAAGTGCGATACCCGAGTGCGCCGAGGTACGCATGGTACGCCTGCTCCTACCTATGTAGGGCTGAAGAAGGAGTTCAGAACCAATCGCCAGATTTCTAGTGACTTTTGGTTTTGCGCCGATGACATTAATAGATGTGTGAAGGGCACAAAGAAGTCGTTTGTGATCGATTGGCCATCTATCCCGCAGACTTGGCCTGTGAAAATGGGCATGAACTTGACCATCAAAGAGATTTTGGCTCTTGAAGAGGCCGGCTTCCACTCCAACAACGTGGAGTACTATCACCTCGTCGTCAGTTCCAGGTTTCTGCTAATATGCCGCTTCCAAGGAGTCATTTCCCGGTTCCTGTTGATCCGGATACACACCCGACGACTCGAAACGGATATGCCATCAGGAGAAGTTCTGACGCTCCTACCTCCGACCACCGCAACAAGTGGAGCAGTGCGGGTCTCATGAACAACTATTGGATTACAAATGTCACATCGATTCCATACCCAGGATTTGGCTGCGTCATCTCCTTGAAGAGTCCAAGTGAAACGATATATTGTATCACCATTACGGACTGCCCTGGATGTACTTGCCCCGACTTCATGAAAATGACTTCCGAAACCCTTGGCAAAAGAGGACAGTGGAAGTACTGCAAACATGTTTATTATATCTTCCGCTATCTATGTGAGATGGATTACAAGGTTGATACTTTTATGCACGCCCCTAGCTTCAGCTTCAACGAAGTTATGCGTGTTCTGGAGATGGCCAAAGTTGCTGAACCGCTTCAGTAGTTTCTTATGGTTAGACTGTGAAATTAAGTGACCAATACAGTTCAAAAATACATTATATGAATAGCGGGATTGATTTGTTTTGGCTTTGTGATGGATTTGGAATCCGCAGAACATAAATAAAGGTCACTATTTATTTATATATTGTCCACCTCTCGAATGTGTTTGTGGTAAAATGAAAGAAAAAAAAAATCTTCCAATGTTAGGGAATATTCCTCTCTTGGATCCGAGAGAAGAATATTCTTTCATACCTTGGAAATATTCTTCTCTCATATCAGCGTCCACAAAAATGCAATAAAAAAAATTAAAAAAAAGATTGGATATACATTCTGTATGTGACTTAAACAGTAAGATTTTCCCTCCAACCATTCACATTTGATTGATTCCACGGTTATAGGGTCTACTTTATTTGCATTCATATATTCCAACGAAGTGTCCTAAATTGCTCATCATTGTTTGATTGTTCTCCAAAAAATTCAAAAAAAAAATTAAAAAAAATCAAATTATTACCTAAAAATTTGAAAAATAGTGCTCACCGCTCACTGCTCACCGCTCACCGCTCACAAGATAGCGTCGCTGCCTAGAATGTCAATTTTTTCTTGTGATCATTGAAAGTGAAACGTATGTTTGGCGTTGAATAAAAGCCACTCATTCGACAACAAGTACTGAAGATGCTGTAATAACACGTTGATCTCAATGTCTAGTTATCGCATATATCTTATGGCAAGTGCAAAGGTTGATTTGAAAAACTTTCTTCTCTAGATGTATTTGGAATGGATTGCACATTTTATTAACTTAACAATATTTCTTGACTCAACCAAAAATATTTTACATATATCAATGCCATCGCCATTGAAGTGAATGGCTTCTTCTTTAGCCATTGAACTATTTATAATACCCATATCAATAGTGATATTTTATAAAATCATTACATAAGCTTCGACTAATTTAAGTTGATTGAACTTATGATCATCATTCCACTTGCCAAGCTCCTTACTTCAAAAAGCATTTGAATCAATTAGAATGTCTTCGATGCCTTTGAGCCAATTGTTTTTAGTAATCATCATATTGTTGCACATGTCTACATTGTAGTAATGGATACAAAGTATAGTGATCTTCATTTATTCCTAATCCGCTCTGACTATTTATCACCAAAAAAACACTTCAAAAATTGCTATTTTTTGAAGCGAGAATAAATAAACCAAAATTAAGTTTTTTTTCATCTCCAACTATAGTATTTTACATGAGATTATTAGAATACCATGTACAAAAATATTCAACAAATTCAACCATACAGATTAGAAGATTAAAGAATTTGAATTGAGAAACATTGTTTCTAAACATGATTAGCGGACTTTGAATTCTCCTTCTGTAAATATTTTACACTACATAGTTTTGAGGTTTATATTGATATGATGTATATGATGTTGCATACTTATTTAACAAATTCTAGACTCATTTTCAAAAGATATAGCATTGTAAAAAAAAGTTGTAAAGGGAAAATAGGTTCATGTTATAACTAATAGTCATTTTATTTTTTTTATAATCCCATTTCTATTAAAACATAAATCCGCGCGGTCAAAATAAAGGTATATACCTATTCTTGAAGTAGAAAGAAAAAGAACAAAATCTTTACTTTTACTATGATGAAGAAATTGTATACAATGAAAATCTTCAATAAAATAGAAATAGAAATAGAAATATACGTATATGTATATACATATAATTTCAAAACCAATCATATTAGTTATCTACTTAAAAAATGCCAAAGGTAGTTGAAGGACACAAAAAAATATGGAATTGTCCGAGGAGTAGAGAAAATTGCTTCAGGCATCATAAATATTGTTTCCAATGTGAAGTGCAAAAAAATATATATTCCTCCAAAGCTCTTGTAATTCTCTATGTCTACAAAATATTCCAAAATCTCACATCCAAAGTTGATGTTGTGGATCTGGACAATAAATCCCTTCTACCAATTTCCTACAAGGAGTAAGTGAAGCATTTTATAAAAAAATGACTTTCCAGTATTGAGAGTGCCCTCTAGAAAATGGATGCATTTCAAAGACGAACTTAGTTTTCAAATTCTAAACGTTGTTCATATGTGAGAATGGCGTCCATCATTTTACCTGCAATGCAACAATATCATGATTGAAGCAAATTTGATTCCAAGTTCAAAAGATTCGGCTTTGATAACATTCTTTATGAACATCTTTATCTGGATTTGAACTGCATCGTTCAGCCTATATATAACAATCAAAGCTATCAATAAGCTTTTCTTGTTTGTCTTCATTATATAAGTTTTTTTTTACATATTGTACTACATAATTTTGTAAGGAATCCAAGTCAGTGAAATATTGTCTTATTTTGCATTTAAGTATATTAAATTGTATTGAAGTGTTGTTCAATCATAATTTATCCTCACTTCTAAAACGTACTTGTTCAATTATTAAGACTATTTTAGAAGAAAAAAAAATGTGTCTTTGATGGAGATATATTTTGTGAAATGAACAACTTGTTCATTTTTGTATTTAAAGAAATTTTCATATTCATCTTGGCCAAGGCCTTGCTTTGATAGGATTTTTTTAAACGTAATGACTCTCTTTGAGATGGTCTATCCATGTAATGCTCAATTAGATGATTTGATAGTATCTTAGACTTCAAGTTAATCAACCTTGATCGTATCATTGGCCCTTTGAATCAATATATACAACCTAGACATCGCTTTTAATCACTATCAGAATTTGTAAGCGTGAAAGTGAGGTCTTGCTTAATGAGACCAGTTTTGTAAAAATATATAGTTTTCAATATAAATTGAAGTTCTGTTATGCCTTTCATTAGAAACACCTTCAAAAATATTAATACTATCGTTATACAATGTACCATGTCTATCCTCCTCCACAAAAGAAGAATAAAAAACCACCAACAGCTACCTCAAACATAAGACCTTCCATAGTTAAAAATTAAAAAAAATTAGTAGCTAAAGTTACTTTATTGAATATCAACAACGGGTGTAATGTCTCTTGTCACGCATGTCGTGGGCTGGGGGTTGGCACAATTCATTTCCTGCTTGCGATCGCTTACTCAACACTACCAAGCTACGCCTTCTTTTACATTTGCTTAAACAAGTCTACTAAGGTTTCAACCTGGACCAACAATATGAGACAAAAGCTTATCATCAACCAACAACGAGCTTGTGACTTGGTCGCCAAACTCATATAAAAATAAAACTGATACTAACTATCATGGTTTCTTGTTACTAGTTACTTGTGACTATAGTTTTTACTTTTAAAAGTAGATCTTTATTTCCATACCTTTATCCTATAGGCATCGGATTGGAATTGGCGGTGGATCAAACATACACTTAATTCACATTAGTCTTCTCCGGAGACTGAAGTTTCTATCTCTGAATTTGTATATGAATAACTTTATACACATTTCAAGGGAATGGTAGTCATTTTTGACAAAAACTTGACAAAATTTTGTTAAGTGCTTTGTAGGTTAGGGCACCTTGATTCGGTCACATAATTGACATAATATTGTCAATTATTGTGTCATTTTGGACATGAATCCACATAGAATGGACAACCTCCTTTCCTCCTTGCCACGTAGGATTTAACATGCGGTTTTACCATTTACAACATGGAGAAATATTGGAGGTAAGTGCCTTGTCATCATTTACGAAATGTTAAGTTTTTTATTACCAAATGCCATGTCACCTTTACATTTGGTGAGTTTTTAACAATGTTACAATGCTTTCCACGATGGATTTACTTTAGCAATTTCCTTTTGGAGTAATTTGGTGATAATTTGTCTTTTTGCGATAATTTGGTGGTAATTTGCTTCATGCATGTATAAAAGTGAAATTAACTAGTGCCCAAAATTTGTGGATCTCCAAAATTTGATGGATCGACCTGAATTCCCTTGACAGCTGCAGCTCATACCAGAGGAAAGAGCCTTTCCCCGAGGATGTCGGAGGAGCACACTCCTTCAACTTGACTTCATAGCCTTCGAGGCCCACAGCCCTCCGCAGCAGCTGAACTGATAAACCAACAAGAGAAAAGATCGAACACCATAAACAAGAAGATATCATACCAAAACTGAACCTCCCTCAGAGCAAGTGTCAATGATACTTCCTGCACCTTCTCCTTGTTGCCCACTCCCAATGCCAACTCAACCAAAATTCAGCCCTTTCCTCCAAAAATTCTTGGCACTTCTCCACTAGCTTTCTAACCAAGGCTCCTAAACCGTCTTTCTGACTTAGGTCTTAGAAATTTATCCCTTGCTTTGTAGTCGACTTGATCAGCAACCCTTCCACAGGACAAAAAGTGAACCAGCCACCTCGCACCGAGCTTTGCTTCTGACAGTAACCGCTATCACATTCCCGAAGACCTTCCAACTCACACCCGTTGTTCGTTGCAACCTTCAAACCCTTCCTTAGACGGTCACTGCCAACAACTTCGGAGCGGTCTCCTGTAGCTCTTACGCCAAATTTCTCTTCTAATAGCCTTCCACTTCAGTCAACCAAGCAGCTTAGCTGCTCCTCACGTTTTCATCACCAAACCAGCAAGAAGAATCACTTAAAATAAAAATACTTCAACCACCTCTTCAACCGGCCAAACCTTCTCCAAACGTCGTATAGCCTTCAAGATCTCACATCGCGGAGCCAACACTCCTACTGCAACCAGTCGAACCAACTTACAACATCAGCCAAAAAGAAACCAACAGCTTGAGTCTCCTTTCCACAATGCAGCCGCTCGGGCACTCACTAGCCCTTCACTTCCCAGCCAGACACTAATTAATCTCCTACCCAACCTCTATCCTTTCACTCACTAGCCCTTCACTTCCCAGCCAGACACTAATTAATCTCCTACCCAACCTCTATCCTTTCACTCACTAACTCACATATCCCTACACTCAGTACCCTCACGGCACCATCATCCATGCCCTTCTCACATACTCCGCCCTTCATACACACCTACTTCTTTCCAAAAAACTGCCCTCTCACCTCCTTTATAGTCCGCTCCCTTTCTCAACCGAGCCACACTCGGCCGCTGCAAATTTTCCTGAATGTGAGGTAGTTAATTTTTTAGTTGGCCCGTAGAAATTTCAGTAAATAATATAATTCATCCAGATGAAAAGAATAGTGCAGAAGGAATTCCACGTGAGCATAAGACAAACACATAGTAAAATAAGCAATAAAGCCGAAATGAAAATCCCCCATTTGCATCCACTTTGGATAGTTTGTCAACTGATTGAGAGCAAATTGACAAAAAAAATTGAACGAATGTAAATTGACAGAAATCCAAGGTGTCGAGGTCTTTTTGTTGATTTGGACATTTCAATGTCAATCTTTAGTAGGTTTTACACCCATTTTCTTGTAGTGACAACTTTAATCGTTAAGCGTTTCTTACATCAATTGTTTGTAAGCCAATAGCCTCACTTTTCATTGCATATTTGAATAAGGAAAAACCCCAACATAATGACATAATACGACGAATATTAGTTCAAATGTTCCTCAAATGAATAAAAGTGTTCCATGCAGTGGCACATCGTTTTGAGTCACAATCTCTAAGTCTATGATATTTACATCTATTAGAGTAAAATATTTTTTTAGCTTCTATAAAAGGATGTCAAATGAAAATTCATACCTACAATTTTTATGGTGTTTATAACACATCTTCACCTAACCCGTATGCAATTGTTATTCTTTTCACTATATTTACTATTTTTTTTTTTTTTTTTTTTCCATCAAGTGGTGTAATAAAAACTTCATTCTCTTCATGATAAATACAAAGTACATAAGTCATTATTTCATTTGCAACTTGGTTCACATCATTGAAATTCATACACAATATCACATGTGCATGCAATAAATTATGATTTTGCTCCTTGATTCTAATATCATGGTGTTTGACGCGGCAAAGGAATTTTTCTCTATCTAGCATGAACCCCTTGAAGAATCTTATACTTAAGTATGGAATAATTACACACATTCAACAAGACAATCTCTCCAAAATAATTGTTTTATAATTTTTTTGAAAAACATTTCTAAGTCAATGATGACATTCTACTTCAATTCTAAAGTTTCAGTATAAGTAAGCAATTAAGGGAGTATACATTAATCATGACCATAAGGACATGTAGTTGCACTCCTTGCCAAAATTATCACCATATCCATAGTAGTTTATACGTCAAGACAAATCAAGTTTGAGATGTGTCATGTCCAGATTTTCTTGTTGAATTCTTTGTATATGTTTATTTAAAACCATTTTAGAAGTTGCATTAATGAGTATATGACCGCATGTCGCAAATTGTACACTAGAAGCAAATAAGGTTTACATAATATAAAGAGCTAAAAAGAACTCATTCTATATCATAATTATTTGTATTAAAAATTGCACCATCATAACCTCTCTGATCATTTGAAATAAAAGATGGGAATAAGATGAATTCTAATGTTGTCTTATTTGAGGCCCTCTGAATGCCTTAAGCATTAACATTTATTTCTCCCAAAATATCGATCTCCACGTTCAATCATATTTTATATTTTAAAATAATCCTTATTGACATTTCCTTGAAATTTTGGTCCAATATGTAGAAGCACGGATAGTTTTCAATGTTGAGTCCATGGCCCTCGTCACTACACGACTTACTTCCTTTGTCATGTTTTGTCCAAAACAAACTCGACTACTTCTTGGAAAAAACACACACTTGTACTTTTGTTTTTGCTTCACTAAAAATTTGTTGAACATGTTTTAACATTTTTGAACCATGGATTATTTTTGTTATATTCTAATATTGGTTGTAATTTATTCACTAAGCCTTCAAAGAAATTTTCTTCATCCGTCGTGATATTTGTGCATAAAAGCCGGTTATTTAATAAACTAATTTTTTTGATTTGTTTATTAACGAATCCAAACTTATGTTCATTTCGTCTTATTCAAATATCAAGAGAATATGATAGTTGGACATTTAAAGAATACATTCTTAGAATTAGAGATAAATATTTGGACTTTTGTGAAACCTAACATGGTTTTCCATGTTTTACACGTCCGGTATCCTTCATTTAAAATTATAAGGTATTAAAGTACAAGATATTTGTGGAAGAGTCATGCCAAAACATCGTTATCTTAAGCATATGCTATTTCTGAAAAAGCCATGTCAAAAGAGCTTTTTTAAGTAGATGTTGTGTATAAGAAAGGTATGACATGACAATGTCTTTTTAGATACATATTTTTGTTGAAAATTTTATTCTAGAACAGTCTGTAGAAACTTTAGCGTTTTCAAACATATGACTATCATAGAAAAGAAAGCTCTGACTTGGTCAGAACCTGCCTTGTTCTTCACTCCAACTGGCACAATGTACAAACTTCAAAGATAAGGCATATCTTAACCTTCAATCTGTTTTGAACACATAGTTAAAGCAAATATCATATTATTTACATTGGGCGA
The DNA here is from genome assembly GCA_014871385.1 of Ceratodon purpureus. Taxonomy (NCBI): domain Eukaryota; kingdom Viridiplantae; phylum Streptophyta; class Bryopsida; order Pseudoditrichales; family Ditrichaceae; genus Ceratodon; species Ceratodon purpureus. The sequence goes on along the minus strand of CM026430.1, from coordinate 6,356,796 downwards.
CCAATTTGTCAGTAGATCCTTATGCAATCACATTATCTGTGACAGAATCAATTACTTCTTTTCTTATGGGATCTGTTCTGTGCAACCGTAAGGTACTGTGCTCACTTTGAGGACAAGTGAAGAACCAATGCATGTGTCCTGGACCTGCACAACAAGATATTTATTCACTTTGAAGACATATGCAGAACCAATGCATGCATCCTGCATGCTGCACACCTCACATTGCACAACCAGAGTGAACTACGCAGTACACAGGAATAGTTAGTCTATTGCCAGAGCTCCTGTAGCATTTTTTGGGATACAGCGCCACACTCTCCACAGCGTCTGAATGCTTCCATAGTGATCTGTGTTAACAACTCGGAAGTGGTACAGCCATGATTCATCTCCGCACTAACCGTTCTCAGTAGCCACCTATGGAATTATTGTTTTTAAGTTATAACCACACTAATGTCCTCAAGGCATTCTTTAAAGTTTCACAAAGTTTCAGCAAGTTCACCGAATCAGGTTATATGAGCTACATTAATACAGGACTGCAGTGCCATGAACAACCAAACAAACTGATTTCTAGTCTAGGACCATATTCCCATTAAGCCCGTTATAAACACCGAGCCTACTAACAAGGTGCAGGCCTCCGATGCAATGCAGACTGAAAGCGAAATTCTCCAGATATTGTAGAATAAAAGGCATTTGCACCCCAAGGGTTTATGGTCTAATAACGAGTTTATAGCTATGGCAATCCAAACTGAATGGAAAACGTTTGAATGCAACACACTTTGACAAATGCGTACCTCGGCCAGGGAAGACATTTGGAAAGAGCAGCGTCTCAGTGCGTACCACCGGGGGCCGACTCTGCCTAGCAAAGCAGTCTCTAGTTGAGCCGGAAGAGCATGACCAGGACTTGCTGCGCGAGGCACAATCGGGCTCCAGAGGCCCGTCAAGAGCTCGCGTTAGATCGCCATGCAATGCGCATTCTGTTATCCAATCGTGCCGATGATGAGCCCGGGACGTCCGTCCTGGTAATGAAGGCCACTAGTATTACGCATCCTGCTCTCATGCCCTGTGCAGACAAGTGCAGCAAAGCAGATACTCATATCACGGTGCAGACAAGTGCAGCAAAGCAGATACTCATATCACGGTGAGACTGAATGAGAGTGAGCAAAAACACTTCGACTGTGTTCTTCGTGGATCACACAACCTTACATATATAGTCTATAGAGCTCCAAATTGCGTGGCCCACCTTCACCCGCTATTGTACCTGATAATCCAGATTATCTAAGAGTGAGAACATGACCCATGCTTGACTCGTAACCGAGTCCCCTCATTAGACATGGTACTGCGAGAAAGCCTGGTAATTACTGCTGACTTCCTTGAGTGCTTCTCAGTAGCCCATGTTTAGAAAGAAAACTACTTTTCTGCTACAATGATACTTCGCATTCCGTGGTATCCGAGACTATGCACTGCTACTGTGTACTAGTACTAGAGTATTTTCTTCAAATAGCAGGGAGCCTGCCACTGTGTACTAGTACTAGTATGAAGATAAAATCTATTTTCTAAATTGACATATTGACATATGGCTCATGGTAGTTAGTTCAGACTGATGTTCAGTGCAAACAAGGACTCTGAACTGCGCCGCTATTCCTAGTACTGACGGTAGAAGATGCAGTGTTAGCAGACCTTCAGCAGATATAGACCTACTTTGGACCATTTGACATTCTACTCGACAACTCTACACGACTACTTCGCTGCACCACTGTTGTAATGCTGTACTCATATTGTTACAGATGGCCCTTCTGCAATACACTGAACTGATGAAGCCTATGTGTCCGGCGTCCCTCGTCTGTCGTGCGCTGCCGCGTCAGGCGACGCTTGGCCCCGTTGCTGCCTATGCAGGTCCCCCGGTCTGGGGTGCTGGGAGCGCGTTCCCTGCCACAGGGGCGAGGAGCTGCGAACTCTAGTATCCTTGGAGATCAGAATAACTCAAAAACTGGTTTTCAAGACCATTGCCCTCCCCTCTTAACTATTTGGAGTAAAAATGCCAATACAAAAAAGCAATATACCTGGTATCTTTTCAAAATCCGAAGGCAACTTCAAGGATAACTCTAATTATCTTCGACATGAAATAATTGAATCTATCCTTGTGTCTTGACATCTATCCATAATCCACCACTCTCGCAAATAACACTCTTGAGGGTAGGTAGAATAGGTCTGAGCTTCGGAGAGTCAGGACTGGAGAAGAGCATTGTGAGAACATTTTCGACGCGTTTGTGACGAAGGGAACACATGCGTGACGAAAGAGTATCAGCCGCATCGTCATTGGCCATGGCCAGGCAAGGATACTATTTGGTTTGTGCAGTTCTATCAAGAGCAGGATCCAAGGTACACTGAGGGCGCCACTATGAGCAATGAAGGAGGGTTTGCTGTTATACCTCTACCCGAATACGATAGGCCTGAGATCGATTTCTCCATACACTTCGGTCGAAGCAGTATTGAGCGAGGAGCAGATGCCCAGTTCGAGGACGGAAGTGGACGAATAGCAGAGACCTTGGAGCTACCTGTGGAATACTACAATTGATGAAGTTCTACAAGAGTTCTTTTTATACATGCATGTTACTGAATTGTTTCCCAATCATTGTAATAAATCCAATTTAGGTGTTATAAGGTTGGACTCCCAATTCTGGTTCAACTGATCTAATCCGAAAGAAACCATCACATCGTATAACTGGCGCCCGCGCAGACACTCATAGATGCAAAACATGCAAAACATGTGAAAAAATGCAAAAAATTTAACTAAACCTCCCAAAAAGAGAACTCCCTCCACAAATTTACGTCCAACGATCCTCTTAAAAGCCATACCCCATTGTACATGATTGTCCGTCGCCCCTTCAGAGTCGACTGCAATCCGCGTATGACCAAATCTCCCGCTTTCTTGACAGCCCATTTGTCAAGATGACCTTGCAAATTATGTAAAGGTCCCTTCCATGTCTATTCTTCGGCACTCTTCGTCACAATTAAGAGAGTGCAATATGTATTCAGCTGCCCTTTTCACCACCCCTGGTTTTCCCAGTAAGGGTAACAACCTGCTATAACCGTTCAAGAGAGTGTTCCTATGCCCTGAGCCTGATACTGGCAGAAGATCGAAGGCAGCATTCGCGACATTCGCTGGCTCCGCATCATCTTGTATGAACTCCGGCACCATCTTCATCACATGCCAAGTATTACCAAGGGGTTTGAGTGTTCAGTGATAATAAACATTAAACTGGTACACAAGGAAGTCTAACAGGATGTCTTGAACACGTCTTATCGGATGACCAGACAGGGAAGATCAGTGCTCATCACATACTCTCTGGGCAATCTCATGTACCTGCTCTTCGAGGATCAGATTAACCAGGGATATATATTGCACAGCAAACTGGAAAACATTCCTTGCGATCCATGCCGTCGCTTTGTCTAGTTTGTAAACCACCACCTGAGGAACCTATTCATCACAATCCATTAAAATGTATCAGTCTCAAAATCAATCTCGTAGGAGCATTGCGACCAGCTATTATTATGAAGCGCATTGAAGGCCAGAATTGTGTAGCAATTCCACTCTCTCTGGATCTCTTTTGTTACCCCACTACCTCTTGGTTAGCAACATTCAACTTGGAGATTCAAAAGGTCATATATGAGCTCACTGCTGATGTATAAAGTCAAAAATACAACGAGTCTTGCGTCATTGACAATGTGGATTAGCATTAGGAGAAAATCACAAAAGTGTAGAAAACTTGAGAAAACTGCATACTCACATTGTGAAGGGCCAGCTCCAGGTTTACACTTCCTGATTTAGTAATTGCCAGGTCGGCAGCGGCCATCAAACTCTGTGTTTCTCCCTGCACAATCACAAAGCATAATTCAACACTATTTTTGCTCCATTCATGACACAGTGTACGAGCATGCCAATCCTCACACTCAACCAGTACAGGTTTGACATATCACATCATTGAAGAGACACCAAGTAATTTCTGGTTCGTAATCAGCGTCCTCGACTGATTGATCGCGTAACAGCTAAAAATATAAGTGAAACTGAAAGTTACGTCAATGCCTTCTGTTCCTACATGACATTGATACGCACTGCTAGGTTCATGACGAAAGCTCCCAGAATCATACACGGCAACAGTTGCAGTAAAACTGTAAGGAGAGTAAAGATAGTAAACACTAACGTTCCGGACAGAAGCATAGCCGGTGAGGTCAAAATCCTCAAAACTCTGCTTAATTATATGGTCTCCACTCGGTAAAACAGATGGGACAACGAAGTGCACATGATGGTGGCTGTTCAAAGCATACTTCAGCATTAGTAAAAGAAAGCCTATCTAGTCATCAAGGTATAGAATATCCAATATCGCACTGTATAATTATATGATTTCTATGATAAAGCAACCAAGAAAGTCGTCAACGGCATTTTCAAGACATTGTGTAAATGTGAGCACAATAAAAAAAACTGTGAAGTGTGATCATCAGTTACTAGGTAGTACTTCGAAAATAACCTACTTTCCCAAAGCAAGTATACGAGTCAGTAAAAGCCTCGCCGCTGATGCAATAATGGGCCATACATGTCTCAGTTCTTGAGCCCGTGACGCAGGCATCAACAGGATGACTATATCTTTCTCTCCGTACCCAAGCGCTTCCCTCGCCTGCACAATCTCGTAACACTTCAATATGAAACAGGGATAGCACTCCTTGTAGGCTGAACCGAGCTAGTCTACAATCATGGGGTTTCAGTTTCAATTATTACGCCAAACATCATATCAAACAAATATCTTGAGTGAAGTGAAACCTGTGTTCGAGTTTGAGTTGGATTGTAACGATCGAGTAAAGGATGACCGACTTCTATAACAAGCCCACCAGATTTGCGAAAGTACGCCGTCTAGGCACACCAAACACAAACACACTCGTCATTACTTCGTACTTCTGTTCCCGATTATCTCCAATGCTCTCTTCAATACTCATCTCGTTCTCTCACATCATGACTTTGTATCTGCAAGAAAAACAAAACAAAGGGAGCCCATTCCTGTCGGGCTAAACACTTTGCAGAATTAAGACCGATCAATACACATAACTCACCTCTGCAGGGTACACGGAGAGAATCGCATCGCACGAACCGATAATCGCTCCAGTTCTCGATGTATTCCATAGCCACTCATTAGGAGGTATGTAATAGACGACCCTGCACCCTGCATGAATAATGTACCACGCGTTCATTGATGCAATAAACCTACACTAGAGATGCTCAGAAGGACTAAACGGAATGACATGGCACAGTGGCCTAAATTGCAGAACGAAACACCACAAGCTACAAGCGACTTAAAGATCGAACACTATACACGAACAACTGGGAGCTAAAAGTGCCTGCTACCATCGCTATACCGAGACAAATGATGAGTTTCTCTTACCGAAGTGTTTCTTAGCATACTTTCCGAAAGGTATGTTGATCCCTGGATAGTCGATCAACACCTGCAGCCCAAAGTTCAAAACATCAAGAAAAGATTTGAATTATCAGTCGTTCTCGTTTAAATTGAAGTAGAGTTCACACTGAACCACACCAGGGGTCAGATAGATATACCACTAGGTCGGGAGGATGACTTTTCAAGAACTTGCGTGTGCGGATCTGAATTTTAATAGAAGGAATCACAAGCGGCAGTGCTTCGAGTAACCCAATAGAGCTTAATCCTGTATTATCCCCTGCAGCAAAGAAGTTTCACGATCTTTTACTTCAGCCCGGATGCCGTTCTAGTGCAGGACGAAAGGTCTATGCATCACATTGTGGAAGTCGAAAATCAAGTCATCTTCTGCAATTCTATACCGCCCGTGCCACGTAGAAACAAAAACTGACCTCCTCCCAGTCCAACACTTCCATACAGGAAATAAGTAACGACTCTGCAAGCTACCTGTCACTGATGTAAGCACAAAATCTCTTGTTACTTGTACACAAGAAAAGAAGGAAGTGAATTCACGCACCACCCACCAATCAGAACAGCCCCTTCATCCTTCATCCGCTTCCCACCCATAGCATAAACCTCAATCTCAACCTTCTCCTCTCCAGCGGCGTCAATCAAAGCACGGACGAGAGCAGCTCCGTGCATATCCCCCATCACATCTCCTGTACTAATCTGCACCATCCACAGGACCACAGCCAGTGAGCCTTCCATTTTGATATGAGCGACCCCATTTGCCAATCAATAGGGCTTCTAGAATTAGATTTCCGAACGAATTCCCTCCAAAAACACTTCGGGTTCGTTTCCAACAACCTTAACATGCTCCTCTCGCTAGACTTCGAATTCCTGACACAAAATCAAGTCTAGAAACTTGATTCGAGTCTTCAACCCTAAACCCTAAACCCTAAAACCGAGACATGCCTTTCGTCCCAAAACACGGCTAAAACAAAACCACATACCAAAACAAACCTCCGTTGAACATCTTAGAATGTTTCAAGATTGACAGACCTCCGGAACCTCAAACGTACCCAGTTCTCTCCAACTCAATCAAACATGTTCAATCAAAAGCACAATTGCAGTACCAGAATGCGAAACGGTCTGGTCCGCATCTCAGAAACCGCAGCAGAGCGTCCACCAGCCACAGATGCTGCAACCACTGGCTGCCATCGCCATTGAATCTCCTTGCTCCAAAGCACATGATCGCATCGCAGACTCGGAAACCCGCCAACCTGACGACTCCTGGCAGTGTGCAAACCTCCGAGATCGCGAAGCACTTGTGGGCTGCTTGCAGCAACAGGGGCACATAGAGTGCAACCCAGCGCGGGTGCTCTGCCCAAGGCCACCATCATCACCATGGCTACCGATCTCTCTCCGCAGTGATCTAAAAACACAGCCAATTCATAAGAAAATAGTTCTGAGATGAAGCATGGAATGTGGAAGACAGGCTCATGAAGTCACTGGATTGTAAATCCTACTATACTTGACTGGGATTGACTTGGTGATGGTTGGTTGCAGGCCATCCTCTGCTGAAGTTGATAGCAGTGTCTTGTGTGGAAACTAGGGAATTACTAGGATGGTGAAGCATAAACAATTGCTTGTTGTGTGCCATCCTAAAATTCCAATAATCCTTAACCCTACAAATCTTCCTCTGTGGTCTAACCTACAAGAGTATGTCTTCTGCCTATGAACTTGGAATCTTGGAATATTCATGAACTCGAATCATCTACCGTTTGCAGCATTTCTTGCACTACCGGGCGCCGGCTCGAAAGGGTCTCTGGAAGGTGGAGTCCATGGGCCGCATTGGATATGTGTGTTACCATGTCGACGTGAACGGGCCGGACATCCTGCGCCGTTCGGCCCTTGTTGGCCTCTCTGTTTTGAAGATCACACGGATCGTGACATTGTGTTCGTTGATCACGGCCACTGGTCGGGGCGGGGTTGCCCTGCGGCGGGCCATGAGCTTACGACGGAGCTTCTGAAGCCGGTGAAGAAGCTCAAGGAGAAGAAGACTCCTGCGAACCCGAAATCGCTCATGATAAAGTCCTCTGCCCTAATTCGGGACGATGAAGAGTACTCCTCTTAATACGAAGAGCACGATGAAGATGACGAAGAAGAGGAAGACGATGGAAAACTACGAGGCAAGCTCTTATTATGAACAGGTTCATGCTCGTAGACGAACTGGGGTTTCCACAACTCGTGCAGTCTGTCAGGGATGGTTTCAAGCTGCACTCCAGGAATTACCTCTTCAACGACAACAAAAAGAGCATTGCCGAGTCTGCCCCAGCAACGCAACCATCACAGGAGCCATCCTCCATCTCGGACGCGTTCGGTGTCAATCTGTGCATTGATGAAGATGAGGACAACGATGGTGAATTGTGGTGGCTGGTGTTTCAGAACGGAGAGCTTGTCGGGTTTGAGACCTCTGCTACCTCGAAGGAAGATATTTTCGGTGTGGTGACACTGAGGTATGCAAGCCCATGTGTTTGTCGCGCTAGATAGCGTTAAACCCTAAACCTGGTCACCTGATTGATGTGCGTGACGATGAAGTTGTTGCACTCGTAATATAAATATGTGTCGTAACATATTTGTTCAGGTTGATGAGTGTGAAGAATATGGAGACGGTGAAGATTGTGAAGACTTTTGTTATGGCTGGAACCGATCCGGCAAACGACCTCGCAGGTGATCTCTTTCTTGAAAAAGGGCAACCATCTAATTGTTGCTCAGTGAATTCTGTTCAAAGAGAAGCCAGTGCTCAGTCTCAATGAACTCTTAGGAGATCAACGGAGCATACATCTATCTCCTCATTGGCACCCCCGGTGTTTCGACACATCTAAACAATGGTCTAAACTGGCCACAACCCGAGCTCTATTTTTCAAAGCTCCAGGAGGCATCAATAGCGCAAGCCATGATACATGTGTTGCTTAATTTCAAGCAACAGCCAACCGCATGTTGTTGCAGATCGTGGAAATGTTACATCGAGCAATGGCTGTGCGAAACAAGTAGTAGATCACCCGAATACTGCAAGTATTTCGTCACAGCTGGTACATTATTTTGTTACAACTGATGCTTGTCACCATTAGTAACCTGCATACCTACTTGATTGCTTGACTTATATCTTGTATTTAAGTGATTGATGTCTATCGTTGGTGGTTTTTCCAGCTCATGCTTGCAATTCGCACTATCAAATGAAGGGGAAAGAGAATAAAAAGCAAGGTGCCTGTAGGAAGCAACTCATTGAGTGACAATCTTGGGATAGTTTCTCAAGGTTAGATTTTTGGATGATCTGCCTTCTCATTTTTTTTTATAATCCTTCAAAGTCTAGCATCCTTCAGCTTGAACTTCCTCAGTGCGTAATCCATACTTAAACCGTATATGGTGTTTTCAAGAGTGTCTGTTGAAAGACGTATCATTTTGCAGGCAATCGTTTGAAGGAGGGCCTTATGGATGAGGAAGTACCTCGAACGGACTAACGTCTGACGATGGAATAAGTAAGTACCCAATGCTGCACGATGTTTGCTCGAAAGCTGACGATTCGAGTTCAGTCTGTAAGGACGTGTGTTTTAATTACGAACAAACCTGGATATTGCATGTGGTTTTCAAAATGCCAGATTAGTCGTCATTGGATAGAAAATTTGAATGCGGTCACAGATACCGAGTTCCAGACAGCGTACGCTTTGTCTTGACCATTCACAAGGTGCAGTGTAAGAGTAGGTGGTATTCTTAATCTACTCTGCCCTCGTCCCTGGATAAGTGCAAAGCACTGTGTAACAGTTGATCTCTTCAGTTTGAGGTACAGTGAACACTTGTACTGAGAAGATCATGAAACAGCTTTTCTTCTGTAGACATTAAGTACTCAATGCTTAATGATGGTACTTGGAGGAAGATGTAGGTTAATCCTTGGAATTTTCTGTGAGCTTATCTCCTATCAATAAGAACTATGTTTTTTCTTGATTGCTAAGAGCCGTTTCCACTGCAAGCTCATCACTGTTGAACTGTTTGTACTGGGAAAACCATGGCGAACCTATCATCCTCAGGTTTCAAGAGTTAGATCTAACATCTAAATCCGAGCAATTTTTTTATGTGAGCAGGTAAGTTTCCCACACTGTTCCCCTTAAAAATGTGATAAAACTGACACAAGTACATGATGCAACGAACATGAGACAATAGAACACTTGATTGCTACTTGTGACTTGCACACATCACCAACATGAACAGAAGATCCAACAGGTGTAATGTAATCACTGCATAATCAAGTATCTGGAAGCTAATGGACTTGAATTTGGGATCATATTCTTGTGACAAGCCATTAATCATGTAGCAGCAACACTTGCCATTGCACCTTTTCGTTTATGATTAGTTCAAGAAATTTTGCCCTCACTCTCAGACCTTAAACTTGACAAGTAACTCTGGTGGGAAACAAACTCACACTGTGGTTCAGTTGTAAATGTCCAGCTCCCACAGGCTGATCATCTGATGTCTTATCTGCTGTTCCCATAACTTCACCCCACAAGGATCATGTACAATTCATCTGCAATTAGTGGTATGGCCTACATCTTTCACTCACCTGAGGTACTACAGTTAAGCTAGAAAACAAGCAAGTCAGATCCTCCAATGTTTCCAAGGACCCATTTCATTTCACTGCTGAAGTTGTAGTTGGAAGAGGTGTTTCCACGTACAACTTGCAAACATATGCAATGCACCACAGTAGTACAAATGCACAGGTTGAGAATGAACCACAGATGTCAGGAAGCAGGATGTGACACAGAAACTGAGTGGCCATGTCCCATCATGTGGAAGTTGGAACTCCAGAAACTTCAACACGGTTCCAGAAAGTTCCAGAAATCTAGGATTCGGGGTAGGGAGTTCCCTTTGGGCACCACAAATGATTGGGAAAAAAATGATTGGTTCCCTGAATATCTTCCCCTGAGGGCCTCCATTACATGCCACGTGGAAAAGCCAGTTTTGTGAACGGAATGTGAGTGACGTGGATCAATATCCGATCCTTTTCTTGCGGCAGACACACTCTGTTTTCTCACCTCCTACTCTTTTATTTTTTTTTCTGTTTTTTGGCTCATTTCTTTTATGACACGTAAGCCATCAGATGCTGGAGGAATCTAAACCTTGATCACACTTGCATTTTCGGACGCCAGATTAATATCAAACTTCCATGGTGAATACCTACACAACAAGGCCCTGATATGTATACAGAATTGACTGGAAGTAATTTTATATTTATCTTTTATTAGTTCTTTTTCAAGTCATAAAAAAACTAGTAATTAAAAAAAGAACCAAGCATGAAAGAAGAAACGTTTTCTTATTATTTAGCACAAATTGAACGTGAGTGAATAAACACTGCAACAAGTTGCACGTTTTTTTTTTGTGAAAGTCATCTTCTGCTAATATTGGATCAGGTTCTGTACATTTAGAGTTTAGACGGATCTCCGTATTGTAGTCCTACGAGCGTTGTGCGGAGCTCTCGCGCGGGCTGCGCGAGCCCGCGGGCAGCCCGAGTCCTGCCTGCTCCCGAGACCCCCCCCGCGGGGTCTTCAGCGCCCGACCCCGACCCGCGACTCTCCCTCGACGTCGCCTTCTTCGTCCGTCGAAGCGATCTCCGTCGCCGTCCACGTGGCGTGATGACTCACCCACCCGCGCAATCTCCGCTGAACAACCCCCCTCCCACCCCGTGCCCTAGCACGGTCATTCTCTCCTCTCCCCGCCGCCGTGATGCTCCGCTGCTCGCGCCGTGATTCTCCTGTTGCAGAGCTGGGTAGTTGTCCTGGGAGGCGCCGTCCTGGTAGCTGGGCATTCACTGCAGGTTGGGCGATGCGTGTCTCTTCCGAGGGTTCATCATGGTGGAGCATTGAAGGATTAGGGTCGGATTCCGACGCTGCTGCTTCGCTAGGGTTTAGTGCTGCGGTTGTTGGCGGAGCTCCATCCTCTTCTTCATTCTCAACTTCGACATCGTCTTCTTCTTCGACTACTTCGACCTGCCCACCCCGTGCACCATCGTCTGTAACATCGCTCCGACATCAAGTCTTACAAGAAGACTTTGCGCTAGGCAGCATCGACGCAATGGCAGCCGAGGTTAGTCACTATCTCTTCTTCGTTCCGCATGTGTTGTTTCTCCACGGCGTGTTGGTTCCGGGTTATTTGAGAGGTGTCGCAGCTACCTGTGTCTTGTCGTCCTCCCAGGGTTACTGGTCCCATTGTGCACGGTCCGATCGCATGTTTGCGTCCTGGACGTCGTGATCTCATTGGTCATATGAGTCTTCCTGAAGGTCGCATGCTTGTCATTGGCCTTGTCCGTCTTTTTCTATGCCTTTACAGCAGACTGACCTTTCTCGTGGTTGTTTCAGGGAGGTGATCGTCCTGGAGTAGATCTGTCCGGACGGAGCTACGCCGAGGCTGTGGAGATCCTGCGGAGCCAGGCGACTATCCTCGATTACACCACCATCGGGAAGGAAGCCCAGGACATCCTCAGCACCGCGTCTCCTGGCATCGTCCCTGGTGTAAGTTGCCCAGGTCATATGTTTCTTTTCCTCTTGTCGAGTAGGTGTCATATGGTTTTCAAATTTCTAATCTGTATTTGTTTTGTTTTGTAGTTGACCGTGAAGAATAAGAGGGGGGAGATGGAGGCCGTCATCCTCTGCACCACTGTCTGGACAGACAAGCCTCGTATGCGGGAGGCGTATACTCAGTCTGAATTCGACTGGCTGGTAGTGGAGGTTAACGCCTTATGGCGTCGCAAACACAGGGCGCTGAAGATGAAGTCCAAGCGGATCCCGTTCTTCTGCAAATTCTGTAACAGAGATATGGTGGACAAGAGCGAACTTGCATGGCACCGACAACAGGACGCCTGTACAATGTACTCGTCCATGAAGGACGGCCCCCTGAAAATGTTTCCTGTCAACGGCGCGAAAGGTAACTCCGAAATTCAGGTCGTCTTCCGGAGGTACAACATGAAGTTGCCCTGGCAAAATGGAGGTAAAGGTGGAGACAGGCCCGAGGACGAGCCCTCAGTAGAAGAGCTGGAGGAAGAGTGCGTGGTACTATCCAGTGACGCCTCCAGTGGTGACAGTGCTTACATGTCGCAGCCGCCTATGAAGAGGAAGAAGGAGGGCTTATCAGTCCATGAGGTGTTAGAGGAGCGAAGGAGGAAAAGAGAGGCCCAGGAGAAGGAGACAGCAACCAGTGCTAGGAAGAACAAGGGGCCGGCACTGGAGAGGGGTCGGGGAGGACCGCCAAACACACCAAAACCGCCATCGGTTTCAAGGACATGCTCTCCAGCTCCTGCAGGGACTTCAAAGCGCCCTCGAGGTGAGTCCGCATCGCCCAGGACGCCCGGCTTGCGGACGCGACCTACCCCTGCACCAGTACCTCTTGACAGCATGCCTCCACCTCCTTCCGATCCCCGTTCAGAGTTAGAGCAGCGCTTGAGGTTGAAGGCGATGACCAGATTCCCGGACAGCATGATGGGAGAGCTTCCACGGAAACCAGGTAAACCCCCGGGTCTATACAGTTTGATTGAGCAGACGGGGGATGTTATAGACCTCGACCTCCTGACTGACCTGGAGAAGGCGAAGCAAGCTGTCCTTACACTCCACGCTAACGGAACGCTGGGTCGCAAAATTTTCAACGCATGGGGGGCATTCTCAATGGACCCGGCCATCAGGGTTAGTTGCTCCGTTCCTTTTTTTTAATTTATGTCCTTTGTCTACCTTTGTTAGCATCGCAATGTTTGGGTTCCTGGATACTAATTTCGTGTCTTGGAATTGTCACAGGACGGCCTTCCTCTACCTGTTTATGAAGCCGCCAAGCAATGTCTCGACGCATTCAGGAAGAAGTCTGACGTCCTCCAACAAATGGAGATAAACGCCTTTATCGTGCACCACAGCGACGTCCGTAAGTATCAGCAGGCTGAGGACGCCAGACAACTCGCGAAGGAGGCAGTGATCAAAGAGAGGGCGTCCTGGGTTGCTCAGGCGTTGGAGCGCTACGACCGGAATCTTCTGCTCAAGGAAGAGGCGGCACACTGGAGCTGGTCTCCTCTCTTCATGCGTCTTCTGGAGAAGCCGGCCCCTGGTTTTCTCACTCTACCCTGCAGACACAACGAGGAGGAGTTCCAGGATATCCTGACCTGGATTCGGGCAGAGTGCCGGAACCAGGGATCTGCATCAGCCGTCCCGCCCCTCGTCCGAGCTTTGAAGCTATTCAGTCGACGGGAGAACGGAGTGGAGGCGCCAATGATCTGTCCAAGGGTTGGTGTGACTGCTGAATTCCTGTACGACAGGATGGCTCAGGTGAAATTTGCCATGAGAGACCTCTCCACAGTGGGTAAGCTCATGTTCCCCTCCATGGACACGTCCTCCAGTAATTTCATTGCTTTCTCCGCCATGACCTCCACTGGGACCGGTTTTGAGGATTCTGTGAAGGAAGCAATGTCCTGGATGCGTGCCTGCTTCTGGCGGGCATGCAAGGACATGCTGGCGCTTGATAAGGAAGACGATCTTCGCGTCCTCTGGTTGGAAGCAGGGAAAGACAGGAGGGATAGGGCTCTAGAGGATTTCTGGCGGGTGATGCTACTCCGCGAAGGAGTGGACTCCGAATACGCATTAGGTTGTCTGGACTGGACCGGACAATGGAATGTTGTCCCAGCCGATGTCGTCCACGCCATGACAGAGCTACGTGATGCTTCCATGAAGTTCTGCCTCGAGCAGTTGAGCCCCTGGACAGCTGGGAGGGAGGACAAAGACGAAGTCCCTCTCGCAGACCTGGAAGGGCTTGACATCGGGGAGTTTGGCGCCTCCCAGGTTCTATGTACTATGGAAGCTTTGCAGAAGCTAGGGGATTTGGAGGATGTGGCCGAAGACAAGCGCGGCGCCGATGGGGATGTCAGGATGAAGGAGACGACTGGAGAGGAAGGGAGCGCCGGAGGGGCGGAGGTCCTAAGCGCGTCTGAGTATAAGGGGGAGAGCAGCAGCGTCATGGAGGGAGTCACTGAGGAGGACCCGCATGTCCACTTGGGAGGAGCGGTTTAGAGTTCCATGTCGAGGACGGCCGGGGTTATGGTTTCTATTCACAGGACAGCGTGTACATAGTGTTTAGACCTCGGTTGTTTGTTTGATACTTCCTTTGTAATGCGGGGACAGTTCTTTGTTTCTACTCCATTAGGACGGTGATGGACTGAATTGTTGTTGGCTCTTCGTTTTTTGTTTGTTCTCGGTGCTACCGGAAGGGCGTGGAACAAGGCAATGTGAAACATAAAAGTGATGTGAACTGGACAAATACTTTCAGAACAGAACATTCTGTGATGATTTTTAAGAAATGGAAATCTGTTTGAGAGTCCATTGGTTAATTAAAAAAAAAAAATAGGGTCGACTCTTACATTGGAATGTTACACCGAAGATAAAAAATTAAAAAATGAAATAAAGAAATAAAAATATTGGAAATGAAAAAGAAATGGAAAGGAATAATGAAAAACAAAAGTAAAACAGATTTTAAAAATTGAAAAGAAGAAAAAAAAATAATTAAAAAAAAAAAAAAAAAAATTGAAAAAAGGAAAAGAAAAAAAACAAATTAAATAAGAGAGAAAAAAAAAAAAAAAAATGAAAAAAGGAAAAGAAAAAAAAAAAATTAAATAAGAGAGAAAAAAAAAAAATTAAATAAATAAAAACAAATGGAACGAGAACGACAGACATATCAAGGACGCCCCTAAGGACACTGTCCTGTCCTATAAACTGTAACGGAAATGCAACACCCAAACTCACTAAGGTGAACAAGAGTTGAAATGTCTCAGCTGTCCTGGACAGCCTTCTTCTTTTTCCCAACATTCCCCCCCTTATGTCTAGATCGTTCTAAGAAACTAGGATGCCGTCTAGTATTATTGTCACACTCTCCAGAATGAAACTGGGGTTGTGAAAGAGGATGGAGCAGTCCTGCTTTCGACTTTGCCTGTCTCTCGAATTTCTTTCCTTTCGCAGCTCTAACCTGCGCTAATCCAAAAGCTGTCAAGGATCTGTCCTGGGTGACTAATTCCTCAATCTCTTTTACCTCAGCAAGGAAGTCTCGGAACATGCCATTAGGACCACCGGATTGTGTCCTAGGAACCCCTTCTTTGTCTTCCGTTTCTCCATTGTTGAGAAGTCTGCCACCAGCGAATGCATCGATGGAGGAGTTGTCCATACCGGATTCAATTGTCCCCTTAAGAGTGCCTGCAAGTCGTATAATTAAAGCGTCCTCGACTTCAGGATGTATACGTTTGAATACCTTCACGCAATGTTTACAAATATTACCTCTCTTCGCCATAGGACAGTCGCATTGCGCCCAAATGGAATCAGGGCATGTAACAGTCCAAACCGATGGGTAATTGTTGACTGACAGAACCATCGCAATGTCCTGACCATCTGGATAAATGGACACATAGTCATCGGGAATTTCACGCGCTCTTAGGACGGCCCCTGCAACTATTCCTTCTGCTTTTCTATTCTTTATAAATCCATACAGTTTGCATTGAACTGCGTACCAGTAATGAGTTAAGACATCTCCTATAAGATGGTATACAAGCCAGTCCATCCGCCGGCCACTCAACTTCTGTCTAGTCTGTGTCAAAATAGATTTCAAGTTAGCATGATATGATTCCACTGCTGCATTCGTGTCCTGGCCGCAATGGGGAAAATTTCTATTAGCCGTAACCCACATACCAGTTTTAGCGCTCCATGTCTCCTCAAAGTACGATATGAAAGCTTCAGCAGCAGGAAACCGTTCTCGAAGTCCAGTAATCTGTAGCTTTGCTCTTTCAACAGCAATGTCCCCTTCAACTAGGTCGGGCGAATACATTATCTCTTCGACAGCTTTCAGGACCTGAACTCGCAAAGTGTCGTCCTTAATTTTCTGTACGGCATTTTCCTTCCATGCTTTCCGAACATGCCATAAACATAACATGATTGGCAGTGTAGGCCAAACGGTTCTGCAAATCCAGGACAGTACGGATTAGTTAGAAACGAACCTACGTTATGGTTACAACTTCAAGGAGAAAAAAATTAAAGCAAAGGTCCAATGACGAACATGGAGGACTCACGATATTGCGTTTATCTCAGCCTGGGCGTTGTCTACTATAAATGAACCTGGCTCCCAATCCGGTTGTGAGGCTTGACACCGGGCATTCAATTTCTCAAGCCACGGTTTGACATCCTTTTCCTTTGATTTCCCGACTATAACGAAAGCAACAGGGATCCCATTTTCCCACTCGTCAAAAACCATGACGGTATACAGTGGGTACTGAAACAGAAACAGCCGTCCTGCAATATGTGAGTAGACATGAAGCAGAGAAATCCGAATGAAATCAATTCAGGGCGCATCTACAAATGAATGCACCAATAAGAGCTGCCTAAAACAGCGATGTCGTCCTGGAGATAGGAGAACTGACCTTGGGTTCATTAGTGCCAAAAGTCGCGTCCATGGCCACCTGTCTTTTATGGCCGTACTTGAGCATCATTTCCAGTTGCCATGGTGTCTGGATCCCTAGACAAAATGGTGCTTCCTCTTCCTCTGTTGAGGGTGCTGCTTCGTTCAAGTTAAAGTTCCCGAACTCATGGTAATGGAACACAGATTCTTCATTCTCCTCCTTCCACATCCTAACACTCATAGGGTCTCGTGTATGCTTTTGCCATAACTGGGCAGCCCTCTTCTTACTCAAGTTGTATACGTCGTCGGGCATGATGAAGGTGTCCCTTGTGCAGGGTCTATTCTCCATGGCGCACTCCCACACCTCTTTCTTGTGGAAGGCCATCACTTGTGCGGGAGAGAACCCTTGGGCCAGCATGGACCGAATCCAGTTCCTAGTTCTCCAAGACAATCTGGCACCTAAAGAGTGCCTGAAACCTGCGAAACTACTACCATGACAGGGCTTTCCCTGGCTGTTAACATGGTTCATGTTATGGTACTGGATTTCGCAGAGGGTGCTGTCCATGTATAACTGCTTCACTACAAAATTACATTGGCACCCACGCTTTGAAGTCATACCTGCCTGAACCCTGCTGGCCCTTCGCTGCCTCCCAGGACCAGTCTTGGCAGGAACAGGTATGCCGTCCTGGAACCGAGTACGACCCCCTTCCACATCTGAATCTTCTGAATCCTCTGATACAACTTCTGGAGGAAGCTGCTGGGCTGGTAATGACTTCTTCAATGCTTTAAGTCGTTTTGCTTCTGCCGCTGCAAATTTCTTAGCCTCCTTCGCTGCCTTCTTTTCCTGTTTCTCAACTCGCTTTCTTGCGTTCTTCTGATTTGTTGATAATTTTTTTTGCATCGCACTGGCGAATATTTTGTCGACCTCTCTCTTGACCTCACCTGTCTTGTCAAGGGGACCATATTCGCAGTGAAAGCTGTCCCAAGCAGTACAGAATTAGAAACAACGTGTAATCAAACATCCCTAACCCTAACCTGTCCTGGACAATGCTTCCTGAAATCGCACATCGCCATATACTGGAGGAAGCGGAACAATGCAGAGTACGTAGAACTTACTTTATTTTCTGGAGGAAACTTGTCTCCTTCGCATTCTCAGCTTGCCCTTCCTTGTGACCTAAAGTAGGAACCTCGTTGAAAGTGCATGGAAAATCCCTCATGCTCTGCTCCCCTTCAACGAAGTCACCCAATCTGTCCCAGGGAATAATGGCCCGAAATGTCTCTCGAAATCTACCTCGACCTTGATTCGTCCTGCCTTCCCATGCGATATCGGTCCTATCGAAATGCCCTTCAGGTGGTATCTGTAGCCGGGCACGCAGTTTCTCCAGAGTTGTCTTCCGGACCTTAGCACCTCCTTCCGTCCTGGCTGCCTTCCGGTCCCTGCTGTTATCACCATCGTCCTCGTCAGGAGATTCAGCTGGATTGCACTCCGTGCATGGACAGGATCCATTGGCTATACAGTCTCCAGTAAATGGATCATGCTCAGCAGCCAGGTCCACGACGTCTACCTCCATGGTTGCTGCCAGGACGAGATCCCGCTATGCAGACATGGTCCCCAGGACGGCACAGCCCCACGGAGGAGCACGGAGCAGCACCAGCGCGGCGGACCGCGACGGCGGCAGAGAGAGAAGAGAATGGCCCGGCAAGGGATTCCGGAGGGAGGGGGAGGGTTGGGCGGGAGATCCACTGTTCGCGGCGGGTGGGTGAGTCATCACGCCACGTGGACGGCGACGGAGATCGCTTCGACGGACGAAGAAGGCGACGTCGAGGGAGAGTCGCGGGTCGGGGTCGGGCGCTGAAGACCCCGCGGAGGGGGGTCTCGGGAGCAGGCAGGACTCGGGCTGCCCGCGGGCTCGCGCAGCCCGCGCGAGAGCTCCGCACAACGCTCGTAGGACTACAATACGGAGATCCAGTTTAGACCAGCGGGGATGCTGTCTGATGAGTTAACTTGATCAAATTTGAAGATAAACAGTTGTTTATGAAGGATTAAATTAGAAGAACATAAGGGAGTGGTGAGATGTGGCCAAGTCCAAGCCTCTATCTGAACAGTTGACCCATCCGGAGGGAGAATATTGATATGCAACCAAATGCCCACAAGTGACATGGCAAATGGCATCACCGGAGCACCTGGCTGCTGACTGGAGCACAGGATGCTGATTTGTCACATTCCCACTCACATTCCTACTCTGTCCAACATATTGATGTTTCGGTGCTGATTAGGGACCGTACGGGGAATGAGAATTATTAAAAAAAAAAAAAACTAAAAACTAAAGCTTATTTTTACAAAAAGCTTACTGTCATGTACGTGTCTATTGGACTTACAAGAAGTTGAAATGGCAGCCATGTACAGTAAAGGTTTCCTTGCATCACCGTCGAGCTTGTTGTATAGTGTCCTTGTTCCAAGACAACTATAATATTCAAAAAGAAAACATAAATTAGTTCAAACCACATATAAAATTTAGTTATATTCAATAATAATTCATAATGGGATATAATCATTAAAATGATTCATAAACATATGTAAAATATTACACATTTATTCAGTGATGACATTTGATGGAATGAACAAGTATATCAAACCCTATAAACCTTCTATTTAAAACATCATACTTTCTAGTTCCATCATGTACCCCACCATAAAAAATTTAAAATAAACAACAATAACTACAAGGGTTGTAGTGTTCTATTCCCCGTCAAAACCCACGCCAAAAACAAAGTTCTCCACATTACAAGAACAACTCTATTCCACCAAAACAATCCGCTCTATACCCTCAAACGCGAAACAATCCACCAACAAAACTCCAAAACCCAAATTTTTATTTTTTTATTTTTATTGTTATGTTTATTTTAAACAAATGGAGCTTTTATTCCAAACAAAAACTCCAAACCCAAGTTTGACCACCCCATCACACTACCACCATGCCAAATGAGGAAACTTCCAGAAACCCACCAAACAAACAAGCAGACAATCTCCAGAAGCCCAAGATCCGCTCCCCTCCCACGTCGGTACATAACGCGCCACCCCACAATCTCCCTACTCCGTAGATCACCCCCCGAATCCACACTATCCGTAGATCCCTCCCCCAACAAAGCCCCCCTTTTGGATACAAGAGCCCCTTCCGAGGTAGTCCTTTTCCCAGCCCAGGGAGCTTGCTTCGGGCGTCTCCGCCATCTCGTCTCGCTCCCTCCCACTTTGCATCAATCCATCCCCACTCCTCCCCGGTAGGACTCCCACACAACCCACTTCTCAGTTTCTCCTTTTTCCCATTCCATGATGAGGTGGACCTGTTTTGGTGTTCTCTGAAAAAACTTCCAAAACATCATCACTAAACCCTGTCATCGTTTCAGGTTTGGGGTATGTGGGAGATGGATTTTGGTTGTTGTTGTGGTGGTGGGTTTTCTATTTTGGTTTTTGGGTGGGTGGTGGTTTTTGGGGGAGTTTTGGGATATGGTGGTGTGGAGTGTTGGGAGTTTTGAGGGGGAAAGTGAGTGTGTGAGTATTGTTGTCGTTTTTTTGGTGGTGTGGGGTTGTTAGGAGGAGTGGATCTAGGGGAGGGAGTTGGTGGAGAGTTTTGGTGTGGGGTTG
The DNA here is from genome assembly GCA_014871385.1 of Ceratodon purpureus. NCBI lineage: Eukaryota > Viridiplantae > Streptophyta > Bryopsida > Pseudoditrichales > Ditrichaceae > Ceratodon > Ceratodon purpureus. Next base: position 6,336,279 of record CM026430.1, on the reverse strand, counting down.
TTAGGAGAGAAGGGTGTAGGTGAATGGGTTGAGGATGGTGTGTTGAGCTTAGAAAGGATTGTTAATTGTTTTATTAATTTTTTAAATTTTTTTTTGGGGTTTAGAGGATTTTTCTGTGTGGTTTTTTGGGGGTAGGTGAGTGTTGTGGTGGTGGTGGTTGTTAGGGAGGTGATTAGGATGTGAAGGTGATGAGTCAAAGTTCAGAGGTGATGAGAATGCGGGTGTTTTTTTTCTCGGTGAGGGGAAAATGATTAGGGTTCTGGGGAGCACTGGATTTTGGGGTCGGGGGGGAGAGGAGTTTTGATAGTTTTGGAGGAGAGAATACTGGGTGTGTAGTTTAGGAGCTGTTGGAATGATACTAAGGAGAGGAGTGTGTGGGTTCTGTGGGTGACGGATGGGTTTTAGTGAGAATTGGATGTGTCGGTGACGGTTGGAGTTTCGGGTGGCAGTGTTTTTTGGGTGAGTGGAGGTGAGGAGAATATGTGTTTATTTGGAGCAAGAGGATTAGGGTTCATTAGAGTGGATCAAGTGGAGTTTTGTGGTATTTTTGGAGGAAATAGCAATGGTGAACCTGGTGTGTAGTGTAGGTCGGGGTTAGCAAAGAGTTCTGAGTGATTATGGGACATATTGAGGTGGGTTCTGGGTTTAGAGTTGGGTTCATTGAAGCTTGTGGAACGCAGATTAGGGACCCAAGTGGAGAGAATGATAGAGAATATTTTGATATAGGACATCATATGCATCTCTGGTGGTGCTAGGGCTGAGTTGGAGGGTGTGGAGAGGATAATGGTGGGTTGTGGGAGGGGTGATTGAAGAGTATTGGTTGGTGTTTGATGCTAGATCGACACATTCCCTGCATTGACGAAGGAGACAACAAGCATGGAAGACTCAACTTCAGATTCGCCACAAGTTGGGAAGTTCAACGGCATGTCCGTCTTTCCATTGACAGAGACGGTCATTGATGGGACGTCCGAAGTTTGGCCGACCTTTGGTCGACCTATTGCTGTGTCTGCCGTTCTGAAGAAGGACGGGCAAGGGGCTTATGTGGAATTTTTTCGAGTTCATCATCCTACAGCTGAGGGGGAGAAGGTGGAGCTGTTTAAGAGATGCTATTTACATCTGTCGCAGGTTCGTTCTTCGTCATTTTTTTGGAATTATTCTTCAGGGGAAATCAACCCACGCATAGTAGCTCAGCTACATGGTAGCTTAGCTGCCTTTTAACCTTTTGTTGGAAAATGAGACGATCGGTTTACAGATCAGGCTAACGAATCTAGTCTAACTGGAGTTCTAGGTTTCCAATATAAAACGATATGGGTCCGTCATAATCAATTTTAACTTTTATGAAAGAAGTCCATTGCCTTAAACTTACATGATCATGCAGCAAAAGCTTGGCCATGGTAATTGAAGGTTAATTTTGTTGTTGTATGAGTTGGGTTATCTGTAAGTACTCTGAGTTTCGGAGCGGTTGTTGATCGCCTGCAGGTCATGAAGGTAGGGCCAAAGCTTCAGATGTGGACTGTTGATGATTCGAATGATACTGAAGGTCCTTCTAAGGTACGCTCGTAATTCACTGGTTTGATTCGGTATCTGATTCTAGAATTCTTATTGTGAATTTACGATTTTACAACGATGTGGTGTTATTGTTGGCACTGTGATGTGGTTTCGATGTTACCACGTTCATCATGTCGGGCGACTGTTTTGGTGATTTTTATTACTGTTCCGCCTGGAGTCGATTGGCATGGTGGTTAATTACATATCGGCTTGTGGTCTTGATGCAGACAATGTCGTTTGGACTACAATGCAGTTCGCAAAATGCGAATGGTAGTTTTCATTCTGCCGTTCTGGAGCATTCAAACAATGCTGCAAAGCTCGGTACGGTTAACTTGCTTCTCGTTTTCAAACGGAGCAAAACATTCTTCTTTGTAATGCAATTTTTCGTAAAAGTAGGTGGTCCTTCGATTTTGTCATCAATAAAAGATGTCCAGTCTAGCTTAGATTGATTAGCAGAGAATCTTATTTGTTGTGAGGCTAGGTGATCAAGTTGTGTATCCTGTGGCTTAAGCTATAATTCTAAGTGTTAATTCTGTGCAGATAATATGGATTCTGCTGAAATGGGTGTATTGACGGAGAATAAATTTGAGAAGAAGATCGAGTCATCGTCTGCTAAAATGTACTTTCATTACTATGGGCAGCTGCTACATCAACAAAACATGATGCAGGACTACGTCCGAACAGGTATGTTTGATTAACCGTTTTTCCATGTTTCGTGTTTTTTGACTTGCCCAATTTTTATGAATTAAATCCTACAATGGCGATCCCATTCTTCTTTTCCCTCGATCCAATTTGATATCTGAAATATCTAGGCTTTTGTACTCTTGTAGCGCCTATATCCATATTTAAAGCTGACGTAAAATATTTGTTTTATAGATGATACACCTTCTGACTTTGCAGTCATGCTTGTTTGAAATTGGGAATCAGGCACGTACTATGCTGCTGTGATTGAAAACCATGTAGACTTTCATGATAAAGTAGTGGTTGATGTTGGCGCTGGCAGTGGCATCCTTTCACTTTTTGCAGCCCAGGCAAGTAACAGCTTTCTACTATTTGTTTTTTCTTAGTTATAAGGCAGGGTTCCATTATAATAAGATTTAGGTTTGAGGAGTTTTGTTAATTATTATTCAGGTATGTTATAAGGTGTTTCCCATTTGTGAGTATGATAACAAGAATGCTGAAGATCGAAGATCTGCGGTTTAATTCCTAGGGGTACTTGCCAGTTGTAGGCGCCAAATATGCCTTGGGGTTTCGTTAACCATGTCTTATCCTAGAGCTTATGACGTATCGTGGTGCAAATGATCCTTTTGTCTGCTTCAAATACCAGCGTGGTAGTTGGTCGAACTTCTCTGTCTGACTTCTCGGATATCTGTATGTCATGTATCGTGTTCTCCACAGGCAGGTGCGAAGCATGTCTATGCCGTGGAGGCCTCAGCCATGGCAGAATACGCACGCAAACTCATTGCTGGGAATCATCCTTTGAGCCAACGTATCACCGTATGATTTGCAACTCTAGTCTTTGTGTAGGAAAGTGCAGTCTCTATGCTGTTATTTGATCCTGGTTTGGTTTCATTTGAAGAAGGTGTTTTAGGGATGCCGTATTATCGTTTTGAACTCTTAGTGTTTAAGCTTAGCTCACGACAATCTAGATTTTCCATCCTTTTTACAATAATATGGTATGAGCAAGTGATTATGGTGAGAGAATTAAGGGGGATGGTTGGGAATGTACAAGTTCGTGTTTCTATGAGTTTTTTTAATTCTTATATTTCGTCAATTATGATATAAATACTGTTGATTGATGGGGTTTAGCGATCAACTTAATATAATCACTAAAGTCTTGTTTCATGACGCAAACGGCATTTAGTATAGTCGGGTTGAGAGGCCTGATCTTCTTGCAGGTTATCCATGGCAAAGTTGAGGAGATTGAGCTGCCAGAGAAAGCAGACATACTTATTTCAGAGCCCATGGGTGAGAGCTTAGCTACGATGTTACATTTACCAGATTCTATTTAACTGAGAACTTTTAGTCAGTCATCGAGTATATCAGGTCTCGTTAGTGAAAGGGAATGGCTCCTTCTTTGGTTAGTTTTTCTTTGTCTGTTACCTGCTACTACACTTGACACTTCAAGACAGGTTATTTCTAGCATGAGAAATTTGGGGATACAATAGCAACTGGGGCTACCTTTAGGCGACATGACTGACTGACTTACTTGTTCTTTCTTTGTGAATTGCTTGCTTATTTTTTAGTGAGATACAGTATAATATTAGCTTCACGTGTAGATAAATTACAATATAGTTAATAGTTATGGACATGAATGTAACTGTCGTGAAATTCATAGTGCTTTGAGGGTCAAATTACCAAGCTATTTAGGAGTCGGAATCTGGGTGCTGTATTAATGTCGTCTTTGGATGTTTGTGCAGGGACATTATTGGTGAATGAGCGGATGCTGGAATCTTACATTATTGCCCGTGATCGATTTTTGGTGCCAAATGGCAAGATGTTTCCTTCAAGAGGAAGGCAAGTTCTGAGCTCTTTGTAACCATGGTTATCCTTTCATTCATCCAATTTGCCTCTCAAGTGTATAGATCGTTACTGGGCAATCTATGAATGCAGTTGGGAATGCTGTGATTGGTCTTTGTTTATGCTTTCTGAGTTTAAGCTTAGCTGAATTACTAAGAGCTTTCAAACATTGATTAATCCTTATCACCTTAATCCAAACGTTTATTTAGAAATGGCTGAAAAGTGGTATTCAAATTGGGTGTAACATTGTGTTTTGATTTTTTTTGCTGGTGACAGGATACATATGGCTCCCTTCAGTGACGAATACCTGTATGGTGAAATCGCAAATAAGGTGACTTCTTATACAGCTGGTCAAGTGGACACTAACCTAATTACAAGCTCGAGATGGTTAATCGAGTACGGGAATAGTAATCTTGGTTTTTCATGTGTTGGTAACTTACCAAATTTTGGGAGGTGAAAAATAATTAATAAGTGAAATGTTGTTATTTGCAGGCTTTGTTTTGGCAGCAACAAAGCTACTATGGAGTGGATCTCACCCCTTTGCGTGACACTGCCTTCCAAGGGTATTTCTCGCAGGTGCGCTCATAGAGTAATTTCAGGGTCTAGATATAAGTGGTTTATGTCTATGTCTTGAGAGAGTGTCCGTAAGTGTAATGTCTGGATCATTTCTCACTATCTTTTATCTTTCTCTGCTTTGATCCAGGAGCGTCACAAGGCCTTGGCTAGTAAAGTCTGATGGTACGTCCTTGAGAAGATCAGGAACGTGTTTGTTTCTGCTACGAAATTCTCTTGTACCTACTCTAAATTCTTGTGTCTGTGCAGCCTGTGGTAGATGCATTTGATCCAAGATTGCTCATTGCCCAACCCATCATCCACAATATTGACTTCCTAACTGCGAAGGTACGAACATGGTTTCTCTCCCAGTATTGCATTGGTTCTCGTCAGACCTGTCAGTCAAGAGCTCAAATATTTCTATTCCTCTTTGAACTCATTGCATATGTCCCTTAGTCTTGCAATGTGGATGTTGGATGCTCTCTAATAGACCCAATTCTGAAGTTCAAAGTCGTCGATTGTCGACTTCGATCAAGATTTATACTTCTTCCGTTGGTCCATCAAATTCCCGAGATTAACTGGAGTTAATCCATGCTGACAGGAGGAGGACCTCTATGAGATTGACGTTCCCCTGGAGTTCAAGTCAGCAGTTGCTGCACGTGTCCACGGTTTGGCTTGTTGGTTTGATGTATTATTTGATGGCAGGTGAGATTTATCTGAACATGATCGACTTAATGCTTTTAAGTTGGAAAATTCTTGTGACTAAAGTGTCATTTACCAAAAAAAATAAAATCAAAACCAACTCGCAGCTGTACACATGTCATGCACATGCGTTGGTCCAATGCCGGTACTTGCAGTTCGAAAACTTTGTCTAGGAAATCAGCAGATCATCTCGTCTAGAACATTCATGAAAGAGCTATGTCGCCGTTTACTAACTTCTTAATCTTCTAACAGTACTGTTCAGAGATGGTTGACGACGGCTCCTGGGGCTCCTACCACTCATTGGTACCAGATTCGCTGTGTACTTTCACAACCACTTTATGTGCTGGCTGGTCAACCTATTACTGGCCGCCTTCATTTAATTGCCCATAGTTCCCAAAGTTACACAATTCATCTCACTATGTCAGGTAGATAACTTAGTCCTTGTGGTACCCAGTTGTTTCCTTTTCATATTTGAATGTTTGGTTAATTTTCAGCTCTATGAATGAGTGCGAGCCTTTTGCAGAAATTTTTGTTCTACATGTATAGACATGAACATAGTGTACAAGTAGTGTTCAATTTAGGTTTTTTGTTTTTAGGTGGGTTGTTATATTTAGCAAAAATGGAAACTGACTGGCAAGTTGGCTATGCAGCTTCCTCAATGACACCAGGCTCCAACCGTGTTGGAGTGTTGCAAACATCGACAGCAAAGTTGGATTTGAAAGAGCCATATTACCGGATGACGCAATCTCCTGCATATGCGTGGTCCCAACAAGAACAACAACAGCAGCAGGTTACTTCTTCTTTGCTGCTTCAGTGAAAAGTTTTTAGAAGTTTTAGACCATCTTCTGCCATCAGAGTAGCTGCAAAAAAAAAATATCTACATACATGTTTTCAATTATCTATACATATATGTTTTCAATTATTTATACATACATGTTTTCCGTTATTTGTGTCTGGACACTTTTGAAACAAATGTTGGCCACGTAGGTTGAAGATTTTGCTCCCCCACAAGGTGCAGTAGTCATGATGCAGCCGCCGTTCTCCACAGACAGTGGTGACGTCAGCAATGCATCGTCTCTCCAAGATCTTCTTCAAACCCAACAATTTTCAGTAACCAATGGTGTGCAAATTCCACAACAATTGCCTCAGCAACCGCAACAGTTTCAACAGCAGAATTTCTGGGCCTCGTAACCACTGCACTCACTATGATAGTTGGGACTAATTATGCCTTTTTTATGATGAATTATTACATCATCATGGCTTGTTGGTTTAGCTTTTCCTTTGTGTCATCTATGCCAGATTGTTGAGGATTTCCCTACTATGGAGTGAATCTATTGATATCTGATTGTTTAGAAAGAAAGGTATCAGGATGCAGTCTGCTTCACCAGATGATTTTAAGTTATAAGCTACGTATTTGCTGGACGCTGCTCTGATGTCCATTGGTAACCAGCAACAGTTGCGTATTCGCTGGTTCAGGCATACTTCTCATACAAGCATGGTTTATCGTGTAGGCTATCTTGAGATACTCAAAGGCTTGGTCACAAACACCTGAAAACCATTTTGGAAGAATGTTTGCACCAAAGATATCCTTCAGAGAAAGTACATCTTGTTATTGCTACTTTCAGTTTTGCAACTACTGTATGTACAATTGTTTCTCTTTAAGACTCTCAATAACTGCATACTGTAACAGACTGATATTGCTACTTCATTTATTGTTTACTTGAATAATGGTAGATGACGCACTATCCATTACAGATGAGTTCACAACTTCACAGCTCTCATCTGAACAGCTACACGTTGCACGATTGGAGTGACCATTTCGGACTGGCAGCCGAATACACCTCTAGGCGGCAAGGCTAAGGTGAAACCACCTATTTCCGAACACTCAGGGAAATATCCTTGATGTAAAGCTGTGCATGAGCTGAATTTTTTTCCCACATATTGGCAAATACTAGGATATGAGAATGGAAGTGAAATTATATTTCTCTCATTCTATACGAATAAGGGGTGGTTTACACTGCGGACCATGAAGTTATCCCAAGAGAATTAAAATGATTTCATGGTCACGACTCTTGGTCTAGAGTTGTGACCATGAAAAAGAAAAAATGATTTTCTAAATGTCTTGGTCACTTGTCATGGTGTAAAGTGGATTTGTACCTGGATGACTTTGGGCTGAATTTTTTAATATATAGTCCAAAATTTCAGATTTGCACTTTTCCTCGTCATCCACTCCCTCACCCTCCCCTTCTCCTTCCTTCATATTTCCACCTTTCTTCTTCTTCTTTCTCTTTTTTCTTCTCTTCTCTTGAAATCTCAGCAATTAGGGTTGCAATGGAGGGGAGGAAGAGGGACCTTGTGTTGATGCTAGGGTTGTATATGTGCTTGCATATGCTTGTTTCACACATTGTAAGCATGCAAGCTCTGATTTTACAAGGAGAGTTGGAGAAAGTGGCCATTTTCAGCATGTTTTTGGAGAGTGCGGGACGGGGGGCACGGAGCATTTGGAGTTTTGCAAGACAACGTGGATTTACGGATCGGTTGTTGCTAGGCTCTTTTACCGAAGGACAATTCAAGGAGAGAAGAAGAGTTAAGTTTACTACTTTCAGATTTCTTTGTGAGAAGTTAGGGCCCTTCTTGCAAAAACAAGATACATCTTTCAGAAATGCAATTTCTATAGAAACTAGAATTGCAATTTCGTTGACAAGGCTAGGAACCGGTAATGGACAATTGCTTATAGGGGATTTATATGGGATTGTTGAAAGTACGGTTTCAATTATTGTGAGACAATTTTGCAAGGCCGTTAGACAACATTTGCAACGAATTTTTATTCAAATGCCTAGTGAATCGCACTTTAGGGTTTTAGCTAGAGAGTTTGAAGCCCTACACGGCATTCCATATATTGTGGGTGCAATTGATGGATCACATATCCCGGTATTGGCTCCAATGATTGGGGGAGAAGATTATTATTGCCGAAAATCGTTCCATTCAGCTATTCTTCAAGGGATTGTCGATACACAATGCAGATTTTGGGATTACAAATTTGGTTGGGCCGGTAGTCTTCACGATTAGGCTGTTTTTCAAGTTACAAAAATTGGAAGAGCTTGTATGGAGGGAAAACTGCACCCGTATAAATTGATAGGAGACGCTGCCTATCCCGTTAGACCCTGGATGTATTGTCCTTTTAAGGGAGGAAAAACTGAATTATCACAAATTCGTGCTAATTGGAATTTCATTCAATCTTCTACCCGAATGTGTGTGGAGAGGGCATTCGGAATTTTGAAGGGGAGGTGGCGAATTATGTTGAAGAGGTGTGATGTACCATTAAGAATAGTGCCTGACATTGTCTCAACTTGTATAATTGTAATGCACAATTTGTGCATTACAATGAAAGATGGATTTGATATGGACTGGATTACTGAAGCCGAAGAAGAACTACATAGAAGAGTGGATAGCGATGATTTAAGAGAAAGGCAAGAATTGCGTTGTGAAAGGGCTTCAAGTCAAGAAGTGAAGAATAGAATTCTTGATAGAGATGACTTTATTGCAGCCGAGGAGGTACAAGATGGAGAGGTAGAGGCATTTTTATTGAAGGAAAATGAAAAGGCCGAAGACTTGCTTCGTGAAGCAACAAAAATGCATGAAGTTCTGGCCAAAAGTTTATGGCATGCAAAAATCCGAAAGGAGTCTAACTTAGACTTTTCAGATACTAGTTCTGATTCTATGGAAGAATAGCTAGAACTTCTCTAGAAGTGCAGCAAAATTGCGATCCATATTCTTCAACAAATCTGTAGATTGTTGAAAAGTGGAAATTAAAATGGTAGAATTTCCTACTACGTGTTGAAGAAGTTCTTCTATTTTGTCTTGATTTTTCTTCTTCTTGTCTTGTGTGTTCGGTGCTGATGGGGGATGAACATGTGCTGATTCAACTAATGGAGGTGGTGTAGATGGTGTACCGAATGTAAAGTCTCCTTCCATCGCACTTGCTGGAATCTGATTGTGAACACTTGCTCGTGTACTATTCCAAATGTCCATTTCATCAAACCAACAACACTCTTGTTTACGATCCGTCCCTAAAATCTCATTTGCTCTTTTGTCATTTCGGTAATCGGCCAAAATAGTTTTGTATTTCTTCTTACAAGACAGCCACGTCCGGTTGAATCCTCGAATTCCCGCAACCATTCGGAGTTGTAATTTCACCCATGCATTCATTCCTACATCACATATCAAGGAAGGAGAGAGTGAGGGGCAAAAACAAGCTCTAAAAGGTTGAAAATTGCATTGACAAAAAAAATTCAGTATAGAAACAATCACAGTTTTGCATACAATTTGCTTCCGGTGCCTATCCTTCACACAAGAATTCTAGTGGCTTGATGGATAGGCTCCGGGGAGGGAACTATTTCGGTGATGGAGACTGAGGTTCAAATTCCCCTCGCGCGGTAGTGGCGTCCCGCGAAATTCGAAGCCACCGCGGGAGCGGCCGATCCCGTTTTATGGGGGGTAGGGGGGCAATTGGGGCAGTGCGGCTAAGGCCAAGGCCTTCTACGGCCTCATCATACGGCCCACATACAACCTCATTTGCCGGCATTCGCCAAATAAATTTGGAGAGAATTTTGGAAAAAAAATCGGAAAAAAATCCATACCTTGCTTGTTTGCTGTATGGGCAAACTCTTCGTCCATTTCTCCTCTTATTGCGATCAATGTTTCGACTTCATAATCCTTCCACTTTGTTGGAGCATCATCTTCCTCATCAGAATCAAGCTCAATTACGGGAGTTTTGGCTTTCTTCTTTGTTTTTGCCTTCACAGCAATTTTCTCCTTCCGTGGACGCCCTCTCTTCTTCGGGTTCTCCTTTGCAATTGCTTGGGCAACACCTTCTTCTTTCTTCATCTCCAAAATGTCACTTACAGGGATTTGTGTGCCAATCTCTTCTAATTCTCTCTCACTATGAGGAAGCCTTCTAGGCAATGGTGTAGATGTAGAGAGAAAGGCACTCGAATGTGAGGCAAACAAACTTGGTCCATGCTGAAATTGCCCTAAGGAAATTGTAGATGGTGTCGAAATTGGAAGAGTAGAGAACGGTGTACCACCTCTCATCCACTCGGAGTTTTGTGACCACATTTGCCCCTCGGAATCTCTAAACTCTCTATCCGCATTATAGCCCTCCATCCTATACAGTCAAGGAAAAAAAAATGGCGAAAAACAGTCCAAAACATGCAAAAAATTGTTTTCCAAAAAAAAAGGATGGAAAAGAACGATGCATTCGGGCTTTAAGCACGCCTTCTACACCCCAACGGTCTGAAAACTGACGTTAAAGCTTACCGTTTTAACGTCCAACAGTAATGGGAAAAAAAAAAAAAAAAAAAAAAAAAAAAAAAAAACATTAAAAAATTCAGATTTTGGCCAATCATTGATTTTCTGCCCAACGGTCCCCTTGTTTTCCGTCGAGTCGACCTCTTTGCCTCGACCCAACAAAAAACCCGTTGGACCATGAAACATTATCCACTAGGCAGAAAATAGCACATTTTGGTAACCTCAAACTTTGTGGTCAATCTCCTTTTTTCAAGGTAGTGTAAAGCGAAGTCGGACCGGGACAACTTCCTTGGCCAATCACAGATTTTAGAGGGCCGTGGTCAATGTCCATGGTCCATAGTGTAAACCTTTCCTAAGTTATAAATTTTCAGAAATTTATATGGCTAGACACATATTTGTGTACATAGACCCCTTCTAAAAGCGTGCACAAAGACAACTCACCTTTTGGTGACTTGTGCTAATCAATGAATGCCTTGTGTTGGATTTGTTTTAGAAATGGAATCTTGCTTGTTTAGAAATAGGTGATGCATTGCTTGTGAATGTTGCCATTTATAGGGTTCGGTTATGGGATGTTGTTCGCCAATAGGTGGTTCCACCTTAGTGCATGGCAGCTGGTGGAGTAAGCAATGCCAAGTGGAGAATCCTTGTAAGTGAGAAAGGCATGCTTGTTCTCTGTTGAAGAATGGAAAAAGTCTGCACACAAGTCATGAGATCATCCAGCTATTATCCTTTGTTACCGTATCTAAAATGATTTGGTAATTTCCATATGATACCTAGGTGATACTTATGTGATACCTAGATATGTTTTAGATCTTGAATCGGAAAATTATTCAAACTTCCCAAATTGGACCAGTAATTTGACAATTTCATTTGGTTGACTGTACACTAACTCTCGGACATCCCCGAACAGTGGTCATGATTGTGCTCGTTTACAAATTATATCAAAAAAGCCTTTATGGTTGTACCATGGTCTCAAACATCTGAATCATTGCAATTTTGAGTGTGTTTTGGTGATGCCAATTTTGAGTTTGAATTTTTGAATTTATTACGGATGTGGGGAGTGATAGTAGAATTGAGGGAAATACAATTTCTTTTTGTGTTAAAAACCGGAAGCGAATTTTATACTCTGCTAAGTTAGTTTTCCCTGGTATCAAACATTTTCATTTCTACCTCCTTTGAGAATTTTGGGACAATTTTTAATTTTGGCAGAAAAATGATTGTAAAAAAGAAAGATTAATTAATAATAGAAGATTTTCATTCCAAAAATCATCATAGTTTTGTCCTCTTAATTGACGATGTAAAAAAATAAAAGTGACAAAGGTTTTGACAATTTTAGTTGGAATTTTTTCCACAATGTTGATTTGTTTGTTTATTTTTTAATTTTTAATTTTTTTTAATTTTTTGAGATAATCTCAAAGACAATTTTATTGGCGTGTAGTAAAAAGAATCTTAAATCGGAAGTTTGTGCAAAAAGAATCTTAAATCGGAAGTTTGTGTAGCCTACCACGCTCAACTCCGAGGTTACTTGAGAGTTACTAATTTCTACAGTCAAAAGAACTTAATTAGTCCTAGATTTGAAGAGAGGTGGAAAACCCTCATAATATTAGGGTTACAAATGGTCTAGAGTGTTTTGCTTTATATACATGGACTCCCGGTTTAATGGTAGTGAAGAAGTGAAACATAAAGTTGGGAAAATCCATTTTGAATAGCATAATAAAAAAAATTGAGATATACTGTAAGCAATAATATTCTATACAAAGCTACTACCATTGTAAATCCTCAAAAAAAATTTAAAAATTTACAATTCAAACTTTTATTACGGAAGGGCATCCAACATCTTCAAAGCCTCACTTTTTGAAGCAATGGCTTGTTAATCCCTAATCGGTCATAGTTCTAGAGAGGACTTTTTGAAATTACACGTAGGTTCCTAAAATGTCAATTTTGGATATAAGTTTCTGAACTTTTTTGTAGATGTAGGCAATCAGAAGAGCTTTGCCAGAATATAATTATTTTTGCACCTAACATTGGAAAAAATATTTATAGTATCCGAAGAAGTTTTTCCTACTCCTTGGGCATCTCCAAGATTTTGATACACCTTTCAATTATTTGTATATCCTATTTAGAAAAGGTAAAAAAAAACACAATATTTTTTACTTCAAACTCTATAATCTTCTAAAATGGCAGTTTTTTTAGTATTTTTGGTGAGAAATGGTCACTACCAATTAGAAGTTAAAAGTTAAATGGGATAAATGTATATCGGGCGCATTGTGTGACTAGCATACATATATTGTTTTTTTGGCGAACTTGCTATGGTACTAGGGTGAATGGATAAATGAAATTGTATGAATACTTGACCTATGCATATAATAGGACAATTTTGAAGTGTTATTAGAAAACTATAATCAAAAAACTTTAAGAGATAATGAAGTGACCCACGTTATTAAAAGTGTTTTTTGATTAATATAGTTTCTTCGAAACAATGTGGCTCTTCAGTTTTGTTAGTTTTATATTATTATTGTTGACACTGATGGAAAGCTTTATTCACTGCAAAACAGAGTGTCACCTGCACGCATTGAAGAGATGATATTTTATGACGAGTACTACAGGTACTCCATGTAAATCATTATATTGGCGGCTTTTCTCCAACTAGCACGGACTCTGTGATGATGTATGCTGATGTCACTGGTCAATGATGAACCAGGAAACAATTACATTACCAAGCTTCAACTCTGGTATTCAGCTTTTCTGTTGTATGCAGGGCTCTTATAATTGAACAACTGGATTCGGAGTTTGCAAGTTGCAAAAAGCTTGAACCAGTGTGGTGAGATCGAGAAGATCCTCAACAAAGCGTTGTACCGTACTGTACAGTAAGCTTACATATCTTAGTCTCCATGCATCACAAAACTCAAAGTAACTTGTAAGTTACTTGTGACATCAACGAGTAACTTGTGAGTTTCCCAACCGATATTCTAGTGTCATTATGATATTATTTTGTTGCCCTTTGGATGGCAAGATGACATCAACCTCATGGTATGTCTTTAACTTGTTAGTTTGATGTTCAACTCTATCTCAAATTGACCTATGTACTAAAAGGTTTTGTTGTGAACCATAGAGAGAAGAATATTGATAGTCAATCACTACAGTAGAGTAGCTTTATGCGAGTCACCCATTTGTGTCGTTTATTATTTCATTAACGTAGATGGTACTTAAACCGTCACTAGTGGAAAAGGAGTTCTTCCCCTCTAAAATTTTGTGGAGGAATTAGTAAGAGTTGGAGGAACTCTTACCAATTCCTCCAAATCTTCTCGAGGGGAAGGACTCCTTCTTCACTTGTGCGTGCACTTAAGGGATTTGAATTTCACGTACTTACAAGAAAAAAACGATTTGTTTGGCAGTGTTCACATGAACAAATCAAACCACATCAATTAATGAAAAATGTTCAAAGTGAATCAACAAAATCCCCCATAGACATGCCCTAATACTATTATTGAAAGTCAAGACTAAGGTGAGAATTGGCCATCGTGGTATACAACTCCATCCACTTTGTATCCAAATCCACCCACTTTGTATCTAAATTCACCCACTTTGTATCTAAATTCACCCACTTTGTATCCAAATCCACCCACTTTGTTTCCTACATGCAACTCCGAGTGTATCCAACTTGCAAACACTACTAGGTTGGTTCTGAGTCTTCCAGTGCATGGTTTTTATGCTCAGATCACATGCACGGATTAAGAAGACGCATGGATTATGAAGACGCACGGATTTAGCACCGTCTACCTTAGAAACTAGCTGGATGTGGATATGAAGGTGCCATAAGCTTCATAGGCTTTGGAACAAATGTCACATTGTTTAGGATAAATTTAGTGCATGAACTCAATGGTACCACAACTCATGTGTTTTTTGATTTCAGTAAGTCTAATCAGTAATAGAGGTTTCTACTGCGCATAACTTCACTTTTATTTTATTTTTAAATCATTTCAAAAGTTATGATTTCAAATGCAATAGATTCTCTTTGTATTTCCTAATTAATTCACTTACATGTAGCATTCATGTTTAAGGTACCTAACTTCTTATTTTAGCATGGCTAGGTGTCTTTACCTTCAAAGAGTTGGTTTGCTAGATAGATGTACATATGATATAACTTTCATAATCAATTATTACAATGATGAACAAAAAATCACATGTGCTGCTCAATGTGGATAGTAGCAAAACATAAGGAAAAGAACAAGCCTTAAAAGTGACTGCATATCTCATCATACAATCAATTACAAGTTTTCATGCCCTATCACGTACGTTCATCTGAGATATGATATAGCCAAACTGCCACATGATTTATTTTTTTGATAAATTTCTAGAAATGTGGACAAAAAAATGAGCATCATCAACCTCTCAAGGTAGAACCAGCGAGAAAGTGTATAGTGTGACACCTTTCATCTCTCATAGGAGTTCATCACCTTGCATTCAAACAAAATCAAAGGACAGAAATAACAGTCTCTTTTAGGCGTTATAATTTTTTTTATAATTGGATAGCTTTTGTTTTGGTATTTATTTTGGCTACAAAATGAGATTCCATTCAAACAAAGTTGTATTGTTTAATTATGTAGGCTTGCTAAATAAATATTTGTAAAATTTTGCAAGTTATACCATAAAGAATTTATTATGGCATGATATGCTGACATGCTGTAAATTAATGAAAACCACCCACACCCCTTGCACATGACTTCCTAGTAGTTATTCAAAAACCTAAAGCTCACTTTACTTCGGGCTTACCTCAAAATTCATGGCCATTTGATTTAGGTTTAACCTACATCCAAGAACCACAAATGAATGTGTACTACTGAGGTTGTTTATTCACATAAAGTCTCCACATAACTAACAAGTGAATCTTCATAGATTTTATGAAAGTGTAAAACCACTAGTTTGACCCATGCCAGCCATCGGCACATGCCAAGAATGCTACTTGCAAAATGCCAAGAAACATTGGTAGAATGCTAAGAAACACTTGCAGAATGCAAAGAAAGCTCCGAGCAGGTTCCATTCTAGAATTTAGTCAAATAATCACTTATTACATGTGTAATCTAATTACTTGTTTGCTTTGAAACTAATTCTAGTTTGTTACATGTGTGAGAAAACTTTAGAACTGGTAAGGTATATGGTGGTGTAGAGCTAAAGCAAAGTACAACATGAACAAGTTTGGTGAAAATATTAATGTGGTCTTCTAATCTTTGATTAAAATTAAACTCTTTCATTTCTTCCTTTGATTTGTATATATAGTGTGTAGGATTTGATTTTTGTTGTGATTAAAATGAAAGGCAGTAAACAATTGTTGACAACTTATCTAAAAATATAATCCTATTTGTGGTTTTGGCTGTATTTTTGGAGACATGTGAGGTCTTTTACTTAATGAATTTTCTTACTTTACTACACCAACATCCAAAGATTGAAAGATTTATGAACAAAACAAACTATCTTGTGTTTGATATTGTATTGTGAGACAAAATATCCCCATAATTTTGGATTATTTTATCATACACGTTTATGCTCAACTTAGTGTGTTGCTTGAGATTTATATGGAGAAAAATACTATGTCCATAAGTTGGTAATTTTGAATTACAAGAAATTGTTTTATCGTACACGACTATGCTATGAGTAGTGTGTTGATTTAGAATTCTCTCTTGAAATAAATTTATAGTTAAATTGGTTATTTGATACTAGAAAAGATATTTGCACTAATTTCATATGATTTAGATTGAAAATGGGCTGAAGTAGAGAGGATTTTATTGACAGGACCCATAAAAGTTGTCTTGCAAAGGGATGTCCAGCCCACCGACCCTTAGATGTAGAGAGGTTTTTATTTTTAGAACCAATAGCAAAGAAAACGTGTCTTCAATATCTGATACATGTATATACACCATCATAAAAAAAATACCTTCTTAATACAATTATGCAATTCCATAATTTTGCTTCAATTTTTTTTTAAATAACATTAACCCCTAAAGTTCTGAGGGTATTTTTCATCAAAACTGCCTCAAAACAGCCCCTCTTCAAAGCAAGGTGGATTTTGCAAACTTGGGGTCTTAATTAGTACATCTAACCGTAAGACCTTGTAGCTAACTTTTATGTCTACATGTCCACCAAATCTCACATACTCATTCCTCACCAATTGCAAGATCGTAACGTTCAAAGTTGAAAAACAAGTTTTTTTTCCCCTGCGCAAAAGGGGACAGCAGAGTTTTGAAGGCTCAAAAAACCATTTTTTAAAGTAGATATGGAACGAATCTCTCCATATTCTTGTTCCTAAGTGAGTTAGGTACATGTCCAAAAAATATCATATTCAAAAAAGTTGTGGAAGGTTGCCAAAAAAATCATTTTGCGCTAGGGGGTATACTGAAATTCACAAACAAAGGCCGTTTTTTGACAATTAAAATAGCATATGAAAAAAGATTGGATTGAAAATCCGAACGGTGGGAACATACTGTACTACCTTCTCTATACATGGAAATTTTTATTTTTGAAAAAATATCAAAATCTCAAATTCTGGTGGAATTTCAAAGTTTCGTCTTTGGGCAGATTTTGGCAATTTTGGGCAGTTTTGGGCAGAATTTGCTGCATTCATTGTCATTCTCATTGGCTAACTTACTTTGCAAACGTGCCCTTGGAGGAGCTTCTGAGGTTTAGAGGTGTATAACTTTTCACTCCAACATCAGAATTTAGAATAGAAAATATGGACACGAAGCTCTCACCAAGGCCTACTTTCATTAAAATTTTCATAATATATGAGTTTAAATTGCATTCGCAGGTACATGCCCCAAACTCCAAAAAAGCCCCACTTTGTCAAATTGTCCTTTAGGAGTTAATTGCACCATAATATATACAATAGTAAGCAAATTAGTAAACTTAGGTTTTTGATCCATATTGTTTACAATCAAGAACCATTGTTCAAAAATCCATATTGTTCAACCATAAGAGATTCAATCATGAAGAAATGACCAATGAGTAGGTGAAGCGTAGAGAGATATTCCAATTCATTTGAATGAATTCTTTTATTGCTAGAAGTTATACATTTTACATTCCATAGCATCAATTAGAAGTTATGTATAAGGTCAAAATTTTTCAAAACATATGAATTCTCTATCAAGTTCTACATTTAACAAAGAATATGCTTAGAATAAAATCAATTAAATGAAATTCTAAGTAGTTCTACAATCTTGACATTCTGGTTCTATAAAGCTTAGAGATTAAGATTGTTCTTATGGACACTACTTCAAAGGGTATTCGAGCATTTTCATAGTCCAAAATTAGACTTTACATATAATAATTCAAAAAGACATGATGAAAATACTTGAAATTTATTGGGTGAAAATGTTTTAAATGAAGAAATTTTTGAAAAAGAAAATTACATTTATATATAGGCATGAAACAAATGATGAACTTGAATATTGTGAATGTTGGAGCTTGAGCAGCGAGGTCTTTGGTTTGATTTCTTTTGGAGATTTAACCTCTAAATGGCCAAGGGTGTTTTTGCTCAAAACTGCCTCCAAATAGTCCCTTTTGAAAGCAAGCCGGATAGTGCAAAATTGGAACCAATTTTGGTATTTCCAACCGTAAGATCTTGTATATGACTACTATGTCTATATGCCTACCAAACCTCACACTCTCATTCCTTACCATTTGAGAGATCATAACATTCAAAGTTGAAAAAAAAATGTTTTTTTTACCCTGCAAAAAGGGGACAGCAGTATTTTGGGGTCCGAAAAAAACCATTTTTTTTACCCTGCAAAAAGGGGACAGCAGTATTTTGGGGTCCGAAAAAAACCATTTTTTTGAGTAGATTTGGACGGCATCTCCTTGGATTCTTGTTCCTAGGTGAGTTAGGTACATCTCTACAAAATCTCATGCCCATGCAAGGTGTAGAACCTTGAGAAAATCATCAATTTCCACAAGGGGGTATGCTGAAATTCACATACAAAGGCCGTTTTTTTACAATAAAAATAGCATATGAAACATTCTTGGATTGGAAATCCAAACGGTGGAAACATGCTATAGTGGCTCTTCTACATTTAAAATTTTTTATTTTTGGAAAAAACTAAAATCTCGATTTTTAGTGGAATTTCAAAGTTTTGTCTTTAGGCAGATTTGGGCAGATTTGGGCAGTTTTGGGTAGTTTTGGGCAGAAATTGCTGCATTCACAGTGGCTGAGAGCCTGCCCGTGGAAGGGCGTTTTATGCTCAGAGGAGCATAGCTTTTGCTCACTTCATCCAAAAAAAATTAAAAAAAAATATCCCCATAAACCTTTTGAAAAAACCTTTTTTAACAAAAAAATTCAAAGAATGTTTAGGAACGTGCTCAAATTTCAAAAACGCCCATTCTAGGACTTTGGCCAATTAGGGGTTAATGAGCTATTTATAATAATCTAACATTGTTAATTTTGTTTTATTAATTTTTGAAGGTTGAATGAATTTTTCCCACTTAATTAATTATCCGATTTGTGTTTGTCAAACTTGAGGCTTGTTATTTGGAGTGTATAGCATTGTACAATTGGTGTGAATGCATGGTGGTCCCTCATTTTCCCCCAAACTTTAGCAATGTGCAAGGTCTTCCCCGCTGCGTTGGAGGAGACGGTGCTTCACCAGATTTTCTCATGTACTTCTGCCCAAGTAGGTTGACATTTTGCTGAAGCTCTGATTTGTACTTAGCGTTTGAAGTACCTCCAGTCTCTCCAGACCCAAGAAGTTGGGCCCGGTTCACCTAGCAGCAATGTTTGCTGGGATCTACTCTGCCTCGAAAACTCAAACTTGTGGCTCCGATGTGGTCCCTCTTTTGAAGATCTGCCATATGGACGTGTTAGATCACCTGCAACGTACACTGCTTTCAGCAAGAAACTTGGCCCCCTACCCAAATCGAACCGGTACTTTGAGAAGTCATCCTCAACCATGGACGTTCTAAATGGCACCACATCGAGGCCCTCACCAAACTCTACCCGCTCCAAGTCTCAAGATTCAGTAGCCGCTTTGGTGCCTAGTGGATGCGCACGTCCTTCTTTGGCGTTCGGACTAAGGCCAAAGTCTCTTGGCACCTTAGAGCATCCGCACCGGCTCTCGTCAACCTGAGTTCTGGAAACGCATTTGGTAGGGCTCTGACATTTGCTTCGACGGGATTTTGTACAGGCCCTCCACCGGTCCCTACTAATTGTCACTCGCCAAAGAGAAGTCATTGCCTCGTGGTCTTGTCATGTCGTGGCTACAGTGCCCTAGATCAGTTTTGATTCCAAACCCTCCCAATTACAAAGTTTGTTGCTGACACCGACAACCTAAAACAAGGAAAACTCCCTGAAACTCGGTCCAGAGGCTAAGAAGAGACTCCCCACGTCTCAAAACCTAGAGGATCTTTTGAAAAGGCCGGAAAAATTCGTCACCGTTGGCGAGTGCCGGTGCGGGAAGCTAGAGACTCCGGCCCCACCAGAAACAGCCCGGTCTGGCTTGCAAGGCACCGATGCGGATGCTCTTATTCGGCCCAACCTGGGCGGATTTTACTAAGCCCTCTCGTGCTTGGTTTGTATTTTGACTTTATAATTGTTGTTTATAAATAAAATAAAATATGCTCGTCGGGAGGCTTGTCTCCTCTGGATTTGTGGTGTTTGATTCTTCATTAATACGATGAGGTAATATCCTCTTGTTAAAAAAAAATCCAAAAAAATTAAAACTTGAGGCTTGACTAAACTATAGTGCATTACTTATAAGTTTGTTTTGATAGTTAGAAATAACTATTATACATTATTGCAGTTGTATCCTTCAATGTTGTTAGCCTCTAAGGTTGTAGGTGGCCTTACAATTGATTAGGAAAACCTTCACATACCTAGCCTTTCCAATTCTTGCCAGAAGTACCAAACCACCATATAATTGAAAATTTCCAGAATAAGCACAATGGTTTTATATTGCTGATATTTTTGTTAGAAAAAAATATTTCAACCATGTTACAAATATGAGTTCATGGTTTTGCAGCAAATGCTTCCCAAATACATCCATCTGATGTTAATGTCTTACTTCATTCTTCCACTTCCAAATTTTTAGTTTGTCATATACTCTAGTATCTACCTCATTCTTAGATGGAAGTAGTTTTGTTATCTTTATCTTTGATAAATAGAATTTATTACAATATATTAGACTAACAAAGACTAAATTCACGTTGTTTTCTTTTGAGAAATAAAATTTCTTCATTCTTTTTGAGTTCATCTTTTATCTCATGGATTATATCATCTACGACACAACTTTTTTTTTAAACATTGATATTTACAAATCAAGCACATATTTCAATATAAGAATGTTTCATCCACTTGTATTCAATGCAAGAACTGTGAGTCATCCACCTACTTTTTGAAAGACTTCAAAACAACGAGTCTACTAGTATCTCTAATTTTATTGGTTTTCTTTGTTATATCCTGTAAGTGAATGAGTTTTTTCACTATTCATAAGACTGTAAATGAAAGGATGAGACCAACTTTCAACTTCAAATGGGAGGTGAATCGGTCAAAGGTAAGACCTGGGACCTTTTTGTTTTGGAATATTTGATTCAATCCCAAACCAAGAAAAGAGGAAGATGAGATCACACATAAGATCTGGAATGAGAATATGGTCAGATACATGCAAGGCTACTCCATTATCTATAATAAAATTTAGAGTCCATTCCAAATGGCTCCTTTTCGTTACTTCCTGGGTCAAGTTTTAACCCCTAAAGGACAATCATCCACATTTGGGCTTTTTTGGAATTCGGGCATGTACCTATGAATGCAATTTACATCGCGATTTTCTGAAATTTTTATTGAAGGTGGGCCGTTTGGAGATCCTCGTGTAGGTATTTTTATTTTTCAATTCCGACATGGGGATCAAAAGTTATGAAGGTTTAAGTGTCAAACGCTGCTCGTCGGGCAGCTGCTGAAATTTTCTAAGCCACTGTGAATGCAGCAAATTCTGCCCAAAACTGCCCAAAACTGCCCAAAATTGCGAAAATCTGCGAAAATCTGCCCAAAGAAGAAACTTTGAAATTCCACCAAAAATTGAGATTTTGATATTTTTCAAAAATAAAAATTTCTGTGTATAGAGAAGGCAGTAGAGCATGTTCCCACCGTTTGGATTTTTAATCCAATTTTTTTTCATATGCTATTCTTATTGTCCAAAAACGGCCTTTGTTTGTGAATTTCAGTATACCCCCTAGTGGAAAATGATTTTTTTGGAAACCTTCCACAACTTTTTTGAATATAATTTTTTTTAATACAATTAGCTAACTTAGTCTTCTTTGACGTGCATCAAAACCACCAAAATCCATAATGCAAAAAAATGGTTTTTTGGGCCTTCAAAACTCTGTTGTCCCCTTTTTTCGCAGTGAAAAAAAACTTGTTTTCCTACTTTGAACGTTACGATCTTGCAATTGGTGAAGAATGAGTGTGTGAGATTTGGTGGACATGTAGACATGGAAGTTAGCTACAAGATCTTACGGTTAGATGTACCAAAAAAGACCCCAAGTTTGCAAAATCCGCCTTGCTTTGAAGAGGGGCTGTTTTGAGGCAGTTTTGATGAAAAATACCCTCAGAATTTTAGGGGTTACGTTACTAGTACTGAAATTCATTGAGTGACTTCCCCGAAAAAGAAAAAGAAAAACAGAAGAGTGAAAACATTACAAGTACTGCTCCAAGCAATGAACAATGGCCATCCAAAAGCACATTACAAATAATCTCGCACAGTCCCAGTCACTCACATCAGTAAACTAGGAGTTTCTCACCTTGTGTCAAAGTTGACAAGAAATGACAACTTGGTTTTGTTACATCATTTTGATGTCACGATGATATCAAAATACCGTGGTTTAGAATGAATCTATACAACATCTTAACCCCTAAAGTTCTGAGGGTATTTTTCATCATAACTGTCTCAAGACAGCCCCATCTTAACCCCTAAAGTTCTGAGGGTATTTTTCATCATAACTGTCTCAAGACAGCCCCTCTTCAAAGCAAAGTGGATTTTGCAAAGTTGAGGTCTTAATTAGTACATCTAACCATAAGATCTTGTAGCTAACTTCTATGTCTACATGTCCACCAAATCTTACACACTCATTCCTCACCAATTGCAAGATCATAACGTTCAAAGTTGAAAAACAAGTTTTTTTTCCCTGCGGAAAAAGGGAACATCAGAGTTTTGAAGGCCCAAAAAACTATTTTTTTGCACTATAGATTTTGGGGGTTTTGATGCACGTCAAAGAATACTGAGTTAACTAATTTTACTATAAAAAATTATATTCAAAAAAGTTGTGGAAGGTTGCCAAAAAAATTATTTTCCGCTAGGGGGTATACTGAAATTCACAAACAAAGGCTGTTTTTTGACAATAAAAATAGCATATGAAAAAAAAATTGGATTGAAAATCCAAACGGTGGGAACATACTTTACTACCTTCTCTATACATGGAAATTTTTATTTTTGAAAAAATATCAAGATCTCAATTTTTGGTGGAATTTCAAAGTTTCGTCTTTGGGCAGATTTTGGCAGTTTTGGGCAGTTTTGGGCAGTTTGGGCAGAATTTGCTGCATTCAGTGGCTGTGAGCTTGCCCGAAGTTTGGCTGAATGCAGCTTTTGACATTCAAAACCCAGTAACTTTTTTTCGGTATGTTCAAAAAAAAGAAAAAAAAAAATTCTGCACAGACCTCTTCAAAATGCCTACCTACATTGTTTTTTTCAAAGATTTAGGAATTAAATTGGAATTCTAGGAACCTGCCCAAATTCAAAAAACGCCCATTCCAGGACTATTGTCCTTTAGGGGTTAATATAAAATGACTTTCACATGATTCTAAAATAACATGAATTAGAATGACATCGAAATGGTCAAAATAACATCAAAATTATATAAAAAATTACATATGAATAGCATTAAAAATTCATCTTCAACCCCTAAAGTTCCTTGACTATGTTTCACCAAAAAACGCTCCAAAATTGCCATTTCTAATGTAAAAAGCTTGAATGACTAAAAAATCATTATTTTCTAATTATAATCATAAGATCTTCAACTACATTATTGTAATAGAGAACTCAAAAAATTTCAATATAATCGACCATAGAGATTAGACGATTATAGCAATTGAAATTTAAAAACAAACTTTTCTTACAAGAGTTTTGATTAGGTTGACACACTCTAACTTTTTTTTTCTTAGGTTTTTTGCATTATGGATTTTGGGGGTTTTGGTGCATGTCAAAAAAGACTAAGTAAGGTACTTTTAAAAAAAAAAATACACCAAAAAGTCAAGTGTAGCATGTTGAAAACAATATTTTTATTATGTTGAATACATAAGAGTGCTAAATCTTATTTCTTTCTTAGAAATTCCATTATTCAATAAAGTCCCAATCCAAACGGTCAAAGTAAAGATTGATGTCCATATTTTCATTGAAAAAGACAAAACCCTAAAATAATTATTTTTCCTAAATTTTATGAAGGAAAGAAGAATTTTTTTTTGGACACTGCTCGAAATGGTGAGAAAACTTTGATATTTTGTGGAGTGAACATTATACACTCAAAGTTGTTTTTTTTTGAAACCTCAAAGATGACATCATGAAGTATTTATAGAAATATTTTTAGAGGTAATTGATGTATTTAGCATGGGTACCCGAATTGCCCATTTAACAGCTTTTTCCACTTCGGGTACCATAATTATTTTTATAAATGTCCAATTGAAAAGAAAAAAAGATTTCCTCAAAGTTATTGTTATGGCCTACATTCACAAAAAGTTTCCAAAAATCTCGACTTTAATTGAAGTCACAGGTACATGCCTGAATTCTAAAAAAGCCCATTCTAGGACAATGGTCATGTAGGGGTTAATTGTGTAAAATACCATCTTAACATATGTCATTTTATTAATATTCTGACATCATATCTAACTTAACGAAACTAGTGTAACACTGACTTTATTTGAGTCTAGATTATTTCAATCTTATTTTGACAATATTTTCATCCTTGACATTTTCTTGACATTTTCGCATCACCATGGCTTAAAATAATGTCAAGATGACACATCTCAAATTAAGTCCACACATCATCAACAAACCATTGGGTAAATTCTATAACATGGCAACTCCAAATTCCAATAACACTCTTAGTTTAAGGATACATGAATCATTCATGATAATTCTATTTTTGGCACAAATCAATGGCTACCTCATTGATCCAATTACAAATTCAATAACATTTATTTATATTATGATTCTCAAAACCACCCCCACACTCTAGCTTTCACCAATTCAACACTCCTCGTTTTTTGTAGATTTCTATCCTTAGTTATCAAAACCACCTACTACTATCCGTAACCGACTGGGGGTTCAAGAAACCTAACGTGGCCAATTGTGATTCGTTGAGAGCAGCAGGGTTATCAGCGGTAACCTCTCGATCATGATTACTAGATGAAAAAGAAATATAGTTTTGGATGTAGAGCGGAATCTCATCACATTCGAGCGGAATCTCATCACATTCGAGCGGAATCCGTTGAACCCCCAGTCGGTTACGTACGGTAACCGGTCGGCCCAGTAGGGTTACCGCAAAATGACTCGTCGCTACCGCAACTCGTCATTTTGCGGTAACCCTGCTGAGCCCACCGGTTACCTAATACATTCCCAAAACTATTAATAACCCGTAAATGGATTAAAAATAAAAAAGCATAACAGAAAATAATTTCTCACATCTTCGTTTTTTCCATCCTTACAATTTCCAATGTTTTTTCTTTTCTTTTTTTAGAATTAATAATGAACGAACCTGCTGTCGATGTACGGTACTACTACTACTACGACTACGGTAGGATCCGAAAGAGTCGCTGGTTCGTGCCGCAGCCTTAATGCAACATCGCATGAACCGAAACCAGGCCAAGAGAAATATCATCAGATCCGGGGATCCCACTCGAGTGAGGGCCCCGAAAAAAACCGACGGAACAGAATCCTAACTGGGAGATGGAGGGCGAGGGAATGGAATGCATGAGTCATGACCAGTTCAGAAACGTGGGAACCGCATGACGGAGGCGTGACGGGTGCGGCGTCACCAGGGGTCCCGCTCCAGCGCAGCCTGTCAGGCGAAACATTAAAATAACCCCCGGAATTCCTCGAAAGGACGGTACACCTACGGGATTCCAGACGTCAGCACCGCCTGGTTCGTCGCTAGTCGTTGTCGCCATAGGAGCCACCATGAATTGCTCGTGCATGGGGCGGGAGTCAATGGAGAGCTGATCATCACTCGCGCTAGCCTAGCTCCACGGGTGCTTGAATATCGAGAGGCGGAGGAGTTGGGATCAGTTAAAGACGGGGGCAAAGGTGAGTCTAGATCGTACGGCGTCGCTGCAGATCCTGGTGATGATGACGCTGGACTTGTGATGTCACTCGTTTCCAAGGGTTGTTGGTTCGAGGTGAGAATGAGTTGCAGTTTGCACCCTCTTCAGGGTGTTTGTGTGTTGTCAGATTCCAATGTGATCATGGTGGTTTTCGTTCTTGTCTTTTTGGGTGCCTTTTTTTGTGATGTGTGGGGTCGGGTCCGTTGGCCTCATCGATGTGCACTCTCATGATTCAGATGCTTTCGAACTTTGATACTGTAACTTTGTTGAGATGGCTTGTATGTTTACTTTTCTCTTGCAATGAAATCACGTTTCATTTGTTTCAAAAATAAAAAAATAAAAAATAAAATAAAATAAAATAATTTTGTTGAGATGATTTTTTCCCTTTTTTATTGGGCACGTGTCGAAAAAATAATTTAACTGTGAAGAGAGTCTTGTTGACATGCTTTCATTTTTGTTTAGAGAATTGATAGTATTCTTTGTTGAAATGAGGCCTCAAGGACAGACTTCATGAATTGAGATTTAGAATATTGAAAGAAAATACATTATTTTTCATTACATGATGAAGCTTCAAAATGGGTCTTCCATTATGCTTTAGGAAGTAAATGTTACTTCTATTTGTGCCAATATTCTTTCACAGTGTGCAAATAGTTTTATTTTGCTGGTAACTTTAATCAACACCGTGCTAACTGTGTAGTTATTTATGAATGAAAACAGTTCGTCATGGTTAAGGGATACAGTAGATCACTGACAATAGCAAGGCTGGATTCGATCAAGCCTACGTCAGGGATTCGGGATGTCAAGATTGGGTGCTTTCGGCATTAGCTAAGGTAGGTAAGAAGTAATATAAGTTTGGCGAACAATGTAAGATGTCGACTGACAACCATGTTATGATGACTTGGGCAGACGTCGTCTAGAATTTACCTGATTTTTCGAAGGTGGAGTGGATCGATCGTCATCTGCTTGTGAGCAAGTGAGCACACAATGACGACGTCAACACGTTTTAGATGATTGACCCTTGCAACTGACCAAAAAAATACACAGTACGGCTCTGCAGGAGGGTGTGTAACCCCCTATGGAAGGGTGGGTGGAAGCCGAAGGGCCAAGAACTTGAGTGTGAGCTAGCCTGGATTTAATAGTGTTCGCGGCGGAGCTGCAGCTTTGGGGAATCAAAATAGGAAAAATCCAACGATGGAGGATACGATTAGTCGGTTTGGTTGTACTCTGAATCTCTGATTGAAGTAATGGGAGTTCACACTCATCATGTGCAGCATGTGCCTGCTCACAACGGCCCTGGTACATTAAGAATTGATCGACCTCTGGTACAAAGAATGTTACTCGATGTCAAAGAGAGTGAAGACACAGATGAAAAATCCAATCACGATGTCATCATGATCTGCACCGATCATTTGTCGATGCTTGCAACATCTTGTTTTGCACCATTGTCAAGACACGAATCATTAGGACGTGCTTGTGATAAACAATCATCGCAGGGGATACTGGTTTAAAGACGAAGATTTAATTACTAGCTGAGTTACTGTTAAATATGAACGAATTCCATGTAATAAAATCCATAAATTACACTTGATACATGTTCTGAAATAGATCATTGAGTTCACTTTCGTCATGCCGTCAAATATTGGAAGTTCACGAGTCCTAGAACTCAAAAAGTTTGAGGCTAGATTCCAGGTTCTGATGCGACTCCCAGGTGATCGATATAGTACCAAAGAATGTACAGGTCGCTTCCGGCTGGGCCGTTGCTTTGCAGACTGATTAGGATACTGCATGTTATTCCGAGAACAATTTCCACGTCTTGTCCCACAGTTGCCGGTGACTAGTAGGGATTTGAGGATGTACCCTGTATCAATTGACAAAGAGAGATTTAACAAATTCATTCCGGGTTCCATGCTCGGACCGCAAGGTTACTCGTCAGAACTGGAGCAGTACCAAATTGGATTGCAGTACATTGAGTTTCTCGGGGTATGTTGACGTGTTTCTGGGCTCACGAATATTCAATTGTAGCCGTGGGGATAGTTTAACTTAACCTGACCAAGTAAAATTTATCAATGATCTCCCTGAGAGGGTTCATGCATTGATTTACGATTTACTCTGTACGTTCGTAACCCTGTTCTGGTCTCAAAGATACTGAGTGGTTGTTTCTGTTCTTGCGTAGGTATAATATTTAATATTTAACTAAGTAACAAGGTAGGGTATATGTAGTGGATAACATCATCGGCATCATCTTCAGGAGGCGGGGTTCACTGGGTTTGAAGTTCTAACGACGTTTGGATCGCATTCATGCTTCAGGAGCCTGGCCTGATCTTCAAATCCTCAGTTTCATGTATATTCAAGGTAACCTGGTTGTCGTGACGGTAGCCCTCTCGACCTTCGTCATCTAGTTTACACGCGTGGACGCGTCACCTCTTCGAGCCTTTGCCATAAAAAGAGACCACTAAATTGGTGGGGACCTATGCAATGACTTGGATTGCTTCCAATGACCTCCAATGTCGACTTCTTGGGACTTTAACACGGAATTAGACTCCGAGCTAGCCCACCAGTTGCTCTATAAGTAAGTCCCACCCTTGTTAGATTCGAGATAGATTAGATTTAGAAGGTGGTCTAATCACCACATGGACACTCGGTGCATTAGTCCAAGCTTGTGAACTCTAGGGGAGTAGAACTTCTTGTGGTCAATAGGACTAGTTCAGCTCACCGGAACTAGAATTTGTCGGCTGAATCTTCTTCACGAGTACAATAGATTCATCTTATTTCGCCCACAAGGTATCCCGCACTGCAGCGCCACTTCCGTGTTTGGTGACCGACGCCCATAGACTTGTGTGTCTGTCTCATTCCGAAGAAAACTATATGTAGTCACCCGAGTTTAGTTCGCCTCTCCATATTCCTCGTTGAAGTTCACTGCGTCTTGACCGCAAGCCCACAGCTTTATTTGTGCGATTTCAACCTTTCGAAGTTGAAACTTTGTCGACGTGGACTATATGGTAGGCTTGCGAAAGTCTTGATAATATGCAATGGCTCCACTGAGCATCCTAGAGACAAGTTCCAGTGAGAGAGATATTGTAGGCGAAGAGAACAGGTACTCATTTCAGGAGCTTCTCAGAACGGACACCGGAGTCAGAAGTACTCTCAACCTTGCACTGCTCTTGGAACATGATACCCAGGAAGTTGAAGCAAGCGTTATCTCGGAGTCCTTATCTTTAGATAGAGAAGCCCGCTCGTCCTTCTCTTGTAAAGACGACTTAGAGGTAACAAACTTAGGTCGTCTAGAAGAACAGATACAGGTTCAGAAGGCCGCTCTATTCGGCAGCAGAATGCAAGGGCTGGCGATTGAGGGCACCAGATCTGGCGAAGGAACAAACCCCCAAGTTGTACCGTTCTGGAAGTCTAACCTCGCTACGCCGTCTCAGGTAGGAACCTCTTCCATCTCAAAGCCATTTTTCCGACCCCTCTCGAAAGGTTTACAGGCGCGCAGCCTGGTTGCGACTGTTCGAGAACTCTCGAAGTTTGTTGTTTTCATTTCGTCGACATCGATGTTTTTTCCCTACAGACTACTATTTCAGTGTCTGAGCTAGAGGTCGGCACCGTACCGCTCGAGACGATGTGGACTCAAAGTTGAATTGTGGTGGATTGGCCGTCGACAGTTGACTGAGAGTTGAGTATTGTTGCAGGTTGAGGCGACCAAAGGTGCCACTATTGCTGTGCAGTCTGAAGCTGACTACAGGCATCGAACAACATCGTCACCGGAGCCGACTGCGTCGGGGCTGCGTGACCAGGTACAGTACCATCCTCCACGTATCACCTTTGCAGGCGCAACAGCAGCGTCATGATAGTACCGTGTTACTGCCAACAGTGGTACCGTTCCAGATCATTGAGTAAAGTTTTGGGTAGAAGTAGTGTTCTAGTACTCATGTAGGAGTACTTCGTAATCAACTACCTAGCACCTTCCATTGTTACGGGGTCGCTCGCTTCTTCGCGGTAACTTTGCTCATAATCAGCGTCAGTGCCAAGGCGAACCAAAGATGGAATCAGCTGGAATGTTGGATTTTAGCACGAAGCACTGGTTGTTCGATCCTTGTGAAGCAGTGAAGTAGTGGGTCTGTTTTGAGTTAGGAGGGCTTAAAGTTCGGGGAGTTAGGAGGACTAAAGTTCTGGGACCGTGCATTAAGATAGGCGTCTAGCCTGGACTTGGAAGTATTGATCTGAGTGTGTATGTGCGTTGTGATTTGTCAGCTCGTGAACTCGCATTTGGAGTTGAGCCGGTTGGGCGAGGAGAATGAGCGGCTGAAGTACGAGCTGGCTCTAGTTCTAAAAGAGAATCACAACATGCACTCTCTCATAAGCTCATCACAACCAATTCAGCCACGACGGATCCAATCTCAGGAGGTGAGAGCATACCTTGATCGTAGTTGCTGTATTAGTTTTGAACACAGTGTACTGCCCTCCATTTCTGAGTGAATAGTCTCTTGATGAATTAGCTTCAACATTGCTCATCAATGAGATAATGTGATCAAAGCCTAGACCCCTAAATAAACTCACGTTAAAACAATTAATACTCAAGTTAGCACTAGTATCGTTCCAACTTCCAACTGTCTTAGTATGTGGCCAACTGCAGGAAGCGGATGCAAGCGTGCTCTCAAGACTCTCTTCCGAGCTCTCAAGTCCTCTTAATCACGACAGTAGACAAACAGGAGATGCATCATCACCCGAAGAGATCACTCACACAGCTAATGTAGATGAAGAACTTTACAATACTCACATGGAGAGCGATGCCATCGCAACGAGGTATCATTCTGCTGGGTTAGAAAAAGAAGTAATATCTTCTCATCGAGGGAGGCTCAACAGGTCGCCTTCGGCCTCATCAGGTGACGAGTCACCTGGTTTTAGCTCCAAAAGATCTCTCCCTAGCGATAGCGAGGATGCAGCCACAGCTGGTTTTGCTCCCAAGGTGCAAAAACTTAGCACCGAGAACCTGCTTAAAGTAGATGCAACTACAGATCATGCGCCTGTGCGGAAGGCTCGTGTGCTGGTCCGGACGCGCTTAGATTCTACAACGGTGAGACCAACTGACCTAATGGTCATTTATGTGAGGCAGAGAGGGAGAATTGTTGACTAAATTGAAGGTTTAGGTTATTGGTTAAGTATGGATTGCACATTGATTGGGGTCATGTTGGGCTATGATGTGGATGCAGATGGGCGACGGTTGCCAGTGGAGGAAGTATGGTCAGAAAATGGCCAAGGGGAATCCGTGTCCAAGGGCTTATTACCGGTGCACTGTGGTCCGGGGGTGTCCTGTTCGGAAGCAGGTATAGGCTGCACTGAACTATCTATGAAATACTGCCCTGAATTTTGTAATGAATGGTGCACTTCTCAGTACTGTAAATGCTTTTTCCACGCATTCTCCATGACATACTTTATAGATTGTGTAATGTGTAGACATATAGTTCTCATATAAACGCTCTGTCTTCACACTACAACACGCAACCTAAACGAGTGAGGGTTTCAATCATATTAATAAAGGTATAAAAAGATAGACACCATAATTTTATTGAAGAGTCAATATCATAGGATATAACAAACTCTCCATGTTTAATGCATGGCATCAGCTCTACCAAAATGGACCCCGATAATATTTAAGTTATATGCAGCTCTGCACTGTTATCTTTGTTGAAGCAACCCGTAACTCATGAATGTGGTCCGCTGGACATCCCTAGAGCTTTAAGTGGATGCCAAAGTGTTGATGATCATAAAACCTTTTTCAAATTTCTCATGTGCAGGTTCAGAGATGTGCAGACGACTCGTCGATTCTGATAACAACATACGAAGGCGCACACAACCACCCTCTTTCTGAAGCAGCCTCAGCCATGGCGTCCACAACCTCTGCTGCTGCCAGCATGCTTCTCTCGGGGTCCACAACGAGTGACGTCGCACGCATGGCTGGAGTCCCTGAGCATTACCTGCAACGGGATCCCCAAATGCTGGGCTCAACAGAGAATAGCTCCACCTATGCTTCCACATCTTTGCCTACCATCACACTTGACTTCACACGAGATCCTACCACCCAGCTAAGCCTCCGCTTGGGAGACTCGGGTGCAACTCCTGGGCCTGCAACCCTAACCCACTTCCCCGCAAGAAACGAAGCTGGTCCTGCAACGAAGATGGTGGATCTTCATATGCTATCACATCCAGGGAATGGTCGTTATCAAGGACCAAATCCTACTTTTCCAAGAAATTCTTATACACAAGTTGCAGTCACCTCTTCATTAGGTTCTAGTTTTAGTCAAGCAAGGCACGAGGAGATGCAGCAAGAGTTGTCTGCGAAGATGGCGTCGTTTCTGTGTGCTGGTGAGGAAGGTGTGAAGAAACTGGATTCCTTTGTAGGTTCTGTGAGTAGTGCCACTGATGCGATTACGAATGATCCGAAGTTTAGTGCTGCGTTAGCAGCTGCCATTAGTTCTATTATGTCTAAGGACCTGAACGGATTGCAAAGGGATGAAGGTAATGCTCTTGATTCAATACCAGGTGGTAGTGGTTCCTTCATTTTTAATGAAAAAACGTCGACCGAACCGGAAGTAGATCTTTCTAACTCCAGAAATCAGGATGTAGCACAGCGTGGAGCTTTTGGAAAGTGGACCCGTTGAATAGATTATATAAAAGAGCGTATCATCCGAAAAATGTGAAATAGAAAAATGACAATTTCATAGACGATATGTTTACCAGCATTTTGGACAAAACTGTCGTGAATGCCTATGGTAGAAAATCTGTTGTCACATTAATCGAATTCACAATTACATAGTGCAGGTCTATTCGCTTATGTTCGATGTATCAATATTATTCACAAGAATGATTCCATCTGTCCTTTCACCTGATGCTACAGAATCGGCCAAGGTTGTGGGTTCTCTAGAAGATTAAAGTTAGGGTGCGGAATAAATTTCCCCCTTTCCAAATAGAGCTATTTCTATTGTCATGTAGGACATGTACTGGTTGGAGGCGTGGACAGACATCCCCACGCTGGGACTTACCTAGTGCTACGAGCATTTTTAGGAGCCACTCCCATTGGTTGGCTTTTTTCTTCCAAAACCCTGAAATTTTCAATTTGGACCCCCCCAAGGCCATTTTTGGTAATTTTGAATTCAAAAATGGGGCCTGCGGCTCCGAATTACTCTAGAGAGACTCTCTTGGGAATTTTAAAATAAAAAACCAAAAACTAAGGGCTCATCAACCCTGCCCCTCCGAAAAACGCTCGTAGCACTTGGTAAGTTCCAGCGTGGGGATGTCCTGCCAAAGTGCTGGTTGGATGGGTGAAGACGGCGCTGATCTTCGAGGTCCTACCTAAGGTCGATTGTCCTAATACCACCACCTTCCCCATGTCTGACATGTAGACCTTTCTTTGGCCAACACAGTTGAGACCCAAAACCACCAATTTCACTATTCAAGTAAACCAATGCACATCAAGCATTGCAAAAAAAAGGTTGGTGGTTTTGGATATCATTATGAGTGAAATTTTGTACAACATGGAGTGAACATGGAGTAGTCTAGAGGTTTGATTTGGATCATAGGTTACTTTGTACTTTGGAATTTTGTAGAAAATTGAGAAATGCATATTTCTTGTTGCATTTTTTTCCAATCCTTATAAAATCCTATTTCGAAGCCTCTCATATTTTTTTTCAAAATTTACCACTGCTCAAAATAGCCTAAACTGCTTAAGTTGGTGGTATTAGGACAGTCGACCTTAACATTCTTGGAATTGCTGTGACTACAAATGATCTAGGATGCAACCACCTACTTAATACCTACTTAGTCAAATGAATATAAACGGTAGTGGATTTAGTCAGGGCACTTGTTTCTAAAGATACAAGTCATTCTAAGGATGTTGAGTGAAAAGACTAAAGTAACATACGAAAAGGAGCATCGCGATAGTTCCAGTGCTCAATGTTGAATGTTGAGGGGCATTTGATCCTTGGGGTGTAGTTGGTGTAGCGCTCGTGGTGCCCTGCTCCCACAACAAGCCGTTATTAGTGATTGGCTTGAACGGACGGTCTTCAATCTAGAATCTCAATCCTCACAAGAAAGCAGAGAAAACATAAATACTATCATTGTGATAGCGGGTTTTAAAGAAGAGAAGTACGAGGCTGGTTTGGTACAAGGAGTTACAGCAGCAGTCCTACAGATAAAAACAGTTACAAAATACTTACAAAAGGTGCAATCTTCACTTTCTGGCCGCCAGCACAATGTCCAGGAACTGTGCACGTAAAGAAGAGCTCCACATCTGTTGGTTTGACAGTGTACTGTCCGAAAAACCATTTTCCCGAACAACAGAAGTGAGGAATCCGACCCCTACATAACACCTCCAAAACAACTAATGGAAGGCCGGCATTCTGAATCAATATAGTGAATGTAGCTGTGACAACTGACCGAGCTCTCGACTTGCCAAATCGACAATTGGAAGCACGTCCAGTTCAATGCACTACAGCAGCCAGAGTGTTCTTAAACTGAAGGAAAAAGGTAATCCAGAATTCACTTACAGTTGCCGGAACTGCATCTGGTATGGTTTCCAATGAACCCGCACTGAAGTCGCAATTCGCGTAGGCTAACTCAGTCTTGGCAAGAAAGACGGTATGTGCTCCTCTTAAGTAGTCAAAAACTGGATTAACAGTGACATAAATGATTGATATGAGAAAAAATGACAGCAGATTGATATGACCGCGGACAGCACTAATTAAGATTTAAATGGTTACTCTCGGGTTTAACTCATCGAACAACTGTTCGGGCAAAGGATTAAGTCTCATTGGCTTCAAGAACTTTGCAAGGCGCAAACAAATTACTGTAATTAATGGAAGTAATCTCAACCATGGATTCAGATTAATATATGTCATCGTTAATTTTAACCTGTAATATTTGTTCTATCGTGAAAATGGCAAGAGCAGAAGAATCGTACTTAAAGTGTCGCCAGCAGTGACGTTGACAGAATTAGCCCATTGTTGGTAAGCAGCCTCCAGCACGTCAGGTCTCACCAGTCCGTTCACAGTGTTCGTCCAAGTGTAATTCATTCCGATCCCCGCATTGGTGTCAGTGAAGCCTGATCCCACAGTATAATTTGCACATTGAACATGATGGATGAGACCCATCTCGACGCATGCCGCTAGAACCAGCACCACCTGGGCGAGAGCGCGAGCTTTCGATGGCCGTGAGGCCACGTATAATCTCGGAATCATCTTCAAAAAGAATATAGTCCTCTTCACTGTGTAAAGCCAGCATAATGATCAATATGTGAACTAGAGGGTCAATTCTGTTTCGGTCGCAAACCAATGATTGGGACAAACTGAATGCCCTATTTGAATTAAATGGGACTCCAGAGAAATCATCGACGTAAATTGTTATGGTACAAACTATTCTATGTAATGACTCGATTGGTGACAACAGAGCTCCCTGGGTAACCCTAAAAAGAATATCTGTTGCCGCTGCTTACATTTGGTATATGGCGAGCCGAACCGGTCGCCAAGGTCTCACTTGCAGATGCTGCAAGAGTATCTACATAAACACCAACAAGATATTTAATCAGAAAAACACTTAAAGTTGAAAAGTAACATGCCAGACACGGAACAACATTTGCACGATCAGTTATTATTCATAAAGTTCGCCTCTAAAACACGTTCTCTAGGGCAATCATTAGTCACGCTTGTGCTGCTTCAAAATGATGGCAACTGCATTCACTCCCCTGTTCAGAAATCTATTTCCCTAATCGTAATACCGGTACTTGCTAGAAATACAAGTGCTCGCTGCTTTCTCTGAACGCACGGCAGGAATTCTTCCCGAATCTCAAAGTTAGATGCTATGCGATTTCGTCCAATAGCTACATTGCTAGGGTAGGTAGAACTTCGTCAACCGCCAAGATACGGAACACATTTTCCAAGTCGTACCGTATATAAGAATGAAGACACTAGTACTACAATTTTCCTGAAACCCACCAAGAAGCCCCGAAAAATACCGAAATGAAAGACACGCAAATCCTAAGGGATCGGAAGATTGCCTTGAATGCCCGGATTACTGAAAGTTACTCCTCAAGTTTAGGTCCTCACTTACCCACAGGAGAAAACTATAAAGCAGAAATGAATGAGGAGAGGACAAAGCAGCCACCGCAAAGACAGAGGAGGAGCCGATATTTCGAACGAAGAGGTCCAGACTAGTGTTACAAACAGAGAAGCGCCCTCGCATTCGAGACCGAATACTTGAAGACAGGAAAACACACGAGGTGATTGCCTCACCCGCCAAGTTGTCCCGAGAGCGATCAAACCAATAGCGCTATTGCTCAATATGAAGCCCAGGTAGTCGTAAATCATACCGCAAAATTAATCAGAAAGAGCACCCTCGGCGGTCTA
The DNA here is from genome assembly GCA_014871385.1 of Ceratodon purpureus. Lineage (NCBI taxonomy): Eukaryota > Viridiplantae > Streptophyta > Bryopsida > Pseudoditrichales > Ditrichaceae > Ceratodon > Ceratodon purpureus. The sequence continues at coordinate 6,299,904 of CM026430.1, read as the reverse complement.
ACATTTAAGAAAGAAAGATCGGTCGTAACTCACGTATCAGATACGTCCTCAGAGCGACTGAAAACCTGAAAGTCCACTCCAAAGCACTGCTTCAGGTGTCGGGATCCGCGGAGCGCTGCAATATTCACATTCACGATGTTGTCTTGCATTAACTTAATGGCATACTTCATCTTCGGTATAAATGAGACTTTTAAGAAATGCGACAGTGCAACATCCAGCGGATGTAACAGTCCAAGATCTAGAAACAGTACCTTACTCAAGAGTTGACACTTGAAAAAGGTCCATGAATCTGGACCAGGTGCCTCTATCGGCGGCTGCTTGTGAAGCTCGATCCGCATATGGAGGACACTGAGGAAACAAATTGCAAACTATTTGCAGTGGAACCGCCCATACTTCCCAGCGTTCGAAACGCTAAAAAACTACTTTACCTCCGGTTTCTCTCCCCTGGAATACTAAAGACCGACTTGCCAGATGCGCAGATTTTCCAAAAACAAGTATCAACTTGACACAAACTTCATGCCACTTATAATGGAAGTATGAGATCGAACTTTTTATTTTCAAACTATTATTTTAACTTCCCGGGGCACAAATGGAGGAGCAGAGCGTATACCACACAGAGATCGCCAGAAGTTCCTGAAGCAGCCTAATCTTAGATCAAACTTTAACAGAACTTTGACAGTTTGACAGCGATTTAATCAGTTCAGCGTTTCGGAGCCACGGATGTTCTCGCTTTATTCCTTGCTATATTTTTACCAGAACCTACGGCAGCCCTGCCAATGCGAACAATCCATCACCAAATCCCTACAAACACGACAGAAAATGCCTGACATCACCAAGTCTACTCCTTATTTACCAGACGTGACAAAACCCTGCGTCAGTGCGTCAATTATCAACCGCTGATGTTTCATGCCGCAGCTTCGTAGCACATTGTATATACACGATTCTACATGCGGGAATATGTACAAGTGCCTTTGCGAGCACGAACAAGTTGGATTCGCGCCAGGAATAAAAGCTACACAACTGTTGCGGAGTTGTCAAAGTTCCCCGAAACTTGAGCCCTGGTCTGTGGTAAGGCCAGTACAGTACGAGCGGAAGATTCGAAAGTCTCCGGTCTCTTGTGAGGTGGGTGTGAATTGAGAGATATTCTGCCGGACGTGTGATGTAGAGTGCGTTATTCGCGAAGCTTGTTATCTGGTATTGCATGGACAGTGATGCGAATTCTCGATCATCGCCAGCATATTGGTCGAAGCAAGAAACAGTCAAGCGAGGAACGATGGACCTGGATGCATGTAAGTTGACGCCGTCCCGGGGCCCGGCACACTGCGGAGAAGCTGATTTCGAAGATTTCATGAAAGATTGAGATCTTCAACTGCATTGAGATGACTTAATGTGGCGTCATAAGGTTAAAAATTGGTCTATTGGGGCGTCAGGGGTCATGACGAAGACTCACTTATAAATTAAATAATGAGATATGTCTAAGAAAATTGTGTTCAACTGAATTGGTCTAGGAACTTGAAAACAGAGCTCAAGTTGCTGTATTTGCTACTGTTGGTATCTGCAGATGGTGCTTAGCTACTGGTCTGATCTCGGTAGACATGTTTGCTATTAATTAAAAGGTTCGCTGAGTTGAAAAGTCTCTGGCTGCCAGCATACTCTGAAAACGACAGATAAAATTGTATACTTAATTACAAGAATATACATCACACTACCTACGACCGCTGCCACTTGTGAAAGCTGCGAATTAGTAATAATGTCGTCTGGGTTGGATTGGAATCTTATGCCACGCTATCTGCCAGATTGTAGGACACCTTGGAGACTCCCTTTTTCACACGAATTTGAGTGACCTACATCATTATCGATACAATAGTTAGTTCCAATGACCACACAACCCCTTTTAAAATCCAATGATTCATATTTGATGTATGAGGAGCTTGTGAAGGTGTGAAAACAATGTGCTACAAAATGTAATGGTCAGTACGGTCAAATTGGGACCTCTCTAAGGGAAGTAATAGAACAGCCCAATGCCCATCATAAACAACCAGTGTCATAAAAATTAAAATGCATTTCCCTAAATGACATCCATGTTAGAAATTTCCGGCTTTTAAGTTTTGGCAGAGAACGGTATAGGGAACTGTATTCACCAACCTTGACCTCCCCAATTTCAGAGATTTCAGAAACATGAGTTCCTCCACAAGGGCATCCTGGATGTTCACCCAAGCAAACAATTCGTGGGCAGCTGTCCTGCAACATACGAATCTTTGAACCGTAAGTATCGATCAACGAAACAAATTAAATACTATGCTTGTGATGAATTGAATGTTATGCTATTGGCCCATTGATTTAAAAAGAAAAGGAAAGAAAATGATTCATTGAAAGAGTAAATGCAGACTGAGGTACAACCTTCGCAACGTAGTCAGGCAAACTTCCACCACATAAAGCTGCGGCTTCTGAATAGGGTACAATCATCGCTCGCACCTGCAAAAGTTTTTACAAGACCAATGTGAAAGATGCCCACAGCAGTGTTCATTCCTTAGGCATTCAAAGACAATATAACTGAAAGTATGAACTTCTACAAGAATAAAGGCAGATTGTTAAAACAGTAATAGGATAAACGCAAAAGGCCACATCACAATGACAGTCCATAAGGAGACAAAGTTCAAGAGCAAACAAGAATACAGACCTATTACTCTCAGAATAAGGCAGAAGCAGAACAAGCACCATGTAAGCCAACCCAGGCAACCAAAGCCCAGTAGGTTTGAAGCTTCGAAGCTAAATATACCTGACCACCCAGCGTTACTAGACGATTGACTTCGGATTCTAAAGCACCCCGCTTGTTCTCCAAATCTTTTGATGGTATGACTCCCTTGTACTCTACATAAGGGCTGCACAGAAAATTCACGTCATTGGGAAATTCCGGTATCAACCAAAACAAACTATAACCACCAACTGTAAAAGCAATTAAAGGTGGAAAGGAAATCACTTCAGCCAGGTTAACGAAAATACCTATCAGGAAAATGGTGGCCTTTTCCAGGCTCCAATGTTTCAAGCCCAGCATTGCGCATGCATGCATCAAGGAGATGACCAGCTGAATGCAATCTGTCCCTCCCAAGCATAACTAAAAGTCACGGTCTCTTCAAAGTAAAAAAATTCTGGAAGGATCTCCAGCAGAATGTTCACCACAAATGGATCAATGACAGATATTGACAAAACGTCCCACCAATCAAGCAGTTGAACAACACTCTTTTGCGTCGTATTTGTTACAAGGGAATTGGGAAGGTTAACAAACCTAGAATTAAGAGTTCGCCGGGTACCGTCTACAACAATTTTGACTCCATCTCCAGGTTTGTAACTGGCTACTTTTGTCTGTGTGTTTTCATCATAATTTCCATAGTGATATACCTACAGATACAAACCAGCTGAACAAGTAAGACAAGTCCCCAAGCATGTATAAAGACTAAAGCTCAACCCTGATATTGAATACTACGCATTTGACTTCACTCCTCAGGAAGAACGTTTTCACAAGCCCTATCAGTAACTCAAAAATAGAACTGCAATTTGTTATTCATAAACACCAGTGAGCTTACCACACCAGATTTCGCACGGACATCAGTGACACGGAATTTAATCGGCCCATCCAAGGCTTCAATAAAGCCAGTATCAAACGGCTGACCCCCGCCCTGGGGATACAAAATTGTCTGGTCCAACACGACTGCCACCCGCTCTCCTTCCTGATTAAATGAAGGCAACCAGAGAAGCAACAAAGAACCATAATAAATAAGAATCCTGCTGATGTCCAAAACACAACAATTTCCATGCCTCAGTTGTCCGACTTTTCAACACCACTCAAACAAACACCATTTTTTCATGCAGAGCAATAAGCTGACTGAGATCAGCAACTACCCGATGTTGGAACAGGCATGACAAGTGACTACCTCGTAGAAAAGAAGTACCACATCTTACCGCCTAATTCCCTTCAATATTGCAACTATTTCTTCAAGGCTCATAGGTCACCCTACTCTTGTTGCTTTTTTAAGTGTATAATGGTATCTAAGACCATCAAAACCTCACAATTAATCACATCACAGCAACAAATCGTCTCCCGATCGGCAACAGGACCTAATAAGCTTAACCCTTTACATGATCAAGAAACAGTATAAACCTCACAAACAATACACATCAACGCGTAGCACACTGGAAAGATACCATAGCACCATAGCAGGATCGCCCAAACCAAAAAAAAAAAAAAAAAAAAAACGAAGAAATTAGAAAATTATGAGACAAAAACACGACCTTGTTATAGTGACCCTGCTATGGTGTATTCACATTGAAGCGTATTCACCATCATGCCATTGGCGTCAGAGTGCGAATTCACATCACATCCCAGCAAGAACACACGTGGGGCGAAAACGCAGAACAATAGCAACTGAAAATGCAGAACATGACAAGAACAATAGCAAGTGCAATACATGCGCTATGTCCTCACATCCCACGGCGTGCAGCAGGCCACCAAAACCAAAGAAAAAAACAACCACCCACTTCAAAACCACCAAAACACACATCCAAGACCAAAACCCACTGTTCCTAAAACCCTAAACCCTAACCCACAACATCACCAAAAAGAAAAAAACCACCACTCTCCTCCCCTAAAACCAATCACAACCAAAACAATGCACATCCAGAAAACCATCAAAAAACATCCAAATCAACTCAATGCAAAACCTCCTTGAAACCAAAAAAAACCAGACATAAATCCAACAGTCCAAAAAAATAAAACACCCCAAGAGTATGATAAATTGCTTACCGTGATGACAGAAACTACAGTTGCTGTGGCCTGGAGCGTCCACATATGATCGAAGTAGAGCAGCTTGGTGGATGCACGAGTGCCCTCAGTGGCAGAAGCTGGAGCTCCTGCTGCAACCATGGTGATGAGCTTACTTGTGGAGTAACTTAGATCTGTTTTGTGGCAATGGAGTGAATGGGTTGGTTTTTATGGGAGAGAGGTTTGTGATGGAGTTTGAGTTGCAGGAGTTGTAAGGTGGCAAGTTCTGTGGCAAGTTCTTCTGGGAGGGTGTTGTATGATAGTTTATCAGAAGAAGAAGCTGCAGCTGCAGCTGACTACTCCGGGGCTGTGGAGTTTGTTGTGGGAGAGTGGGTTTGCCATTCTGTTGGTCTTGGATCTGTGGGGATTGGTACAAGGTACCAAAGGATTACACACTTGCTTCACGCCCGGTGTCTGAGAATGGGGCAACACTTTGTTGTTTTTGTTTGGGTTGGTGTGTACCGGATTTGATATTTGAAAGAGAAGAGTAAGGTAGAATGTCCTTAAACCACCCACCGCCCCAAAACCAACCACTAGATTCCCCAAAACCGATCAGGTCTAATTCCTAGATTTTGGAAAACAGATGTACCTCATTTGTACATTAGAACACGGTGGGTGGTTTTAGGGTCTCGCACACTTTTCACTTATAAAATTCATAATAAATTGGTTTTTTGCTATTTAATTTTGGAAAAAACTACCTTCGGCATCATTCTTGTTCTGCCTTCGATGAAAAATTTCAGAGAATGCATACGACTTCTACAAACTTTGGAATCACCTTAAGTTGGTGGTTTTAGAGCATTCAACCTTATTTGGAGCCCCGGCGATAAACCTCAGCCTCGTCTTAATGACGAGGCCCCCCAACCAGGGTTCCCATTGGAAGGCATAAAGCCCTATATAAAAAATTATTAAAAAAGACCCACATACCCCCTAAAAATAGAATCAGCGAATGGAAGAGGAAGAAAGGGCCCACCTTGTCATTAAGACGAGGGCGAGGTTTATTGTTTAGGTGTTTGGAGTGATCGTCAGACAACATTGGAAAAAGTTTTAAATAGTAAATTAAAAGTGTCTTTATCATAAATTTATTCTATTCTACCATTTACATATATTTTGTCAAATTCATTAAAAAAGTTGACAATTCAATATAACAACAAAATTTCAATTCCCTTTAAATGTCAATTTTTTCTAAAAAGAATTGGGACTTTAAATGAGGTAAATTTTTTTATTCTAAATTATTACATATTCATTCTTGATTGAATTTTTAATCATTGAATGGTTGTTAAAAAAATTAAATTTTAAAAAAGTAGATTCTTTAATCATTGAATTATTTATCATCAAATAAAAAGCAAGTATCATAGGATGGAGTATTTATTATATACATGTATAATCACCTTCAGAGTTATTCTTCCTTCTACAAGGGTCCATCACTTGTGTACATGATTTTATAGTGTTAATTCAATCCATTATGGCAACCATATTAACTTCCACAAGGACTGAGTGTAAGGTAGCGGAGATTCTCAAGAAAGATCTGAGGTCCAAGACAGTGACCATCTAGGGGATCCGAGACTCCTTTGAGCAGGAGCCTATGTTCAAGGTTACCTAGCATATCCGCAACGATGTTGACTTTGAATCTTTGTCAAAAATAGGCTTTAAAACTATTGTTTATAAATAAATCTAACATTTAAATTTATATCAATATTTATATTTATGTCTATTAGTATAAATTTAATAAAAAATAAAGCATTATAGTTTTTCTACTTTATTGTGAAGATTATTGCCTATGTATCTAAATTGGCATTTTAAATTGATAAAAGGGAATTATTCACAAAAATCCTTAAATCAAAAGCTCTAGAATTAAAATATAATCACAAAACCATTCACAATGTTCTAGCCTAAAACACATCCAATATTTAAAAATCTTTTTAATTTCAAATAAATTAAATCATAAAAAATCTTATTTTTAAAATGTCTTAACATTTCAATATTAAATCACAATGACATTAACTTATTCAATTGTAATAAAAATAGAAATGGAGAACAACTAAATGAATAATATCATACAATTTAAAATCAATTTTGTATGATTACGTTTAAATGAACAAAATTTTGGCATCGAAAGATAAAAGATCAAGAACCAATGGTTCTAAACCCTTTTTGAGACTAATAGGTCTATACATTAAAAGTTTTTAAAAATATATTTTATTTAATTTAAAGACCTTACTTACATATTTGAAAATATAGATTTGAGATCAAAAAAGAAAGACGCCTCATACAAATTAGACTTAAAAGAACAAAAATACTTTATATAACTTCTTGTATCAAAATCCTTTATCCACATAATTATTAATTTTGCTTAAGATTTTAATCTGTTACTTTATTAATGATTAAAAAAATCCTTATTTTACTCAACATTCAGGTTTCCTTGGATATAAAGACATATTATAAGTATTTTTTCAAATTAAAAAAGAAATTAAACTTATAACACAAGTCTTAAAGGAGAATGATTTAAATAATAAAAAGAACATCATGTAAATTATATTTATTTTTACGTCAAAGACTTTTATTGTGCTTAAGAGACTATAAAACTTCATCTGAAGCAATCCACCCATAAACTTCGCAAGAGCCAACGTTTCCTATCTCTCATTCTTACCCATGGCCATGCCTAATACATGACCGGTGGTAGGTGAGAGGTGCAAATCATATGCACACCCTTATTACATATATTTAAGAGTGTATCGGTCTCATTCGACACTAGTTATTAAATATCTATCGAGCGATTCCTTACCTCTTCATCTCGATGGCGGTCAAATTGGTCAAAAATATAAATATTGATATAAATTTAAATGTTAGATTTATTTATAAACAATAGTTTTAAAGCCCATTTTTGAAAAAGATTCAAAGTCAATGTATGAACAATTTTCAATTTCTTGTACAATTGACATAAAATGTGTAAATTAAAATGATTTCAAATTATAAAGTGACATATGTCACCCTCCATGGAAAAACCAAACTGTTTAAAAATAGAAAATTGGGACCTTATCATCAAAATTGTAGTCTACTCGTAAAACAAAATTTCTAAATGATTTAGCAAAAAAAATCAAAATTCTATTTTTAACCAGTTTGGTTTTTCTATGAAGGGTGAGATATGTACTTTACAAATTTCAAGATTTTCAAATTAATACATTGTTGTAGATTTACGAGGTCATTTGGAATCATCATTCCCACTAATGCTAAGTGGTAGATTCTTTAATATCAAACTATTATCATTTCAACAACTTATTTTAATAAAATCAACCAAGAAATTCAACAATTATATCATGTTTTTAAATAGAGAAGCTAGAGAAATTAGTTCGAGTTCATTGTACACCTATTTATATGTGAAGGAAAGTGACATCTGTGAGTGCTTCTATGTAAGTTTATATTAGAATTTGTAAAGATGAGACAAGTCAGTAAGAAAAAAAGAAGAAAAAAGTTAAAAAATTAAAAATTCAAATAAAACTATATTTGATAAACAATGTATTGAATTGCATCATCATTATGTATCTCCTAAAATATGTGTCAATCTATAAACTATGAGTGATTTGAGAAGATTATACTAACTGTTTGTAAGGAGATTTTTAGAGTAGCTTTGAAAATTCATAATTTTCTTGTATTAATACCAAAAAGTAAGTTCATAGTACAATTTCCAAAAATAAGGCTTGAGTATGATTATTTTTTCACCTATCTAATTAATCCGTTATTACTCATCAGCCATAAGCTGGGGGAAAAAAAAAAAGAAGGTGACGTATGAGGTGAATCTTTGGATGACCCTTTTGTGAGTTTACAAATAACTCTAGTGACTTAGAAATCTCCTGTTCACTATCAAAAAGACACACATCCAAAGTCCACTTGTCCACATAGTCACCATTCCTCAAACCTTTTCATACATCAAAAGCTGAATTCATGGTCTCCATTCCACAGCCCATTTCCAAGCTCAAACCAACATCACCAGAATTTCAAACTCACAAACCTCGTTTTCAACCCGCACCAGATTCAAACACGCAAATTCCAACTCAACAGCGCAGATTCCATCCCGAACGCCTCTTCCATATTCATCCTCCTCACTTCCAACATACGCCACGATGCAATTGTGATGCAATTGCATCACAACTGGGAGTCCGCTTACATAAAGCGTTATGAGTTCCTGAATATCATAGGTTTGCATGCATGAGAACAGTATGATACCCGGACACTCAAGAACTTCGCAACTGATACCTCTGATACTCGTGCAATACCTCTACGACACGGATGTAATATCCGGCGGATACTACCTGATACGCGTTTGGAGACTCACTTTCGGCATCAAGGACCGAAGGCCTACGTTTTTCCTTTCGAATCTACAGAAACCATAGATATGGCGCACAGCGAAAGTCGTGTGGATGCATATGCCTTCGCCGTGAAATCGCCTCCGACAATTTCAACGCAGGCAATTCTTCTTCTCGCCGTGGACTCACTGTCAAACTTGTGGGTCGCAGTCACCTGCACTGGTTTCATATCTCTGATTAACTTCATGTTGTGTAGACCTGCCTGTGCTGCGTTAGATTTGTCTGCAGGAACGTGATGTTAATATCACCTAGATCGATATCACATCAGTGTACTGAATATCGATCAGCAACTTTCATGACGAGGTTCACAGCGCTATCTACGTACGTTTGTTTCACAGATTACGTTAACTTCGTTATTTGGTTCTACTTACACTTGTTAAAGTAACTTCGCGTGAACTGAATAAGTACATACAGATCAGCGAATTTCGAGTCTCGTGACCTCGAGTAGATTACGCTACTCTCGTGTTAGTCAACCTTGCGTCGGCAACTTTAAGTCGGCACTTTACATTGGGTTGAAAGTACGTAAGATAGTGGTTTCACGTGTTTGACAAGGACTGATACGAGTTATGGAAGTCGTCCAGGGATCGGGGACTTTGAGTCTTTCTGATTGCGTGCAGGTTGTCCTCTGTGGGCGATTACGAATAATTCAGAGTTGGTATCTGATGTGATGGTTTGGTTGTGAGACGAGATGGTAATGACTCGAAACGTTTGAGTCTGTTTTAGCTTGCAGTAAGCGGTCATGGCCATGTGTAGAATGGGAGACAGGAAACGTCGGCTCCTTGGGAAGTTTTTGGGTGGGTTGCTTCTGCTTCTGTCGATGAGACTAGCTTTCTGTGGAAATGCAAATTACACGATCACTTACGAGCCTGGCCAGTGTAAGTACTTGTGTTGAAGATTACCTGTTTTGAAAACCAATATCAGCTAGTGGAGCGATACATGGAATGGGTTAGATTCCAGGTTGGGAACTGAATGTGGTTGATCACTGTGAAAGTCAGATCTCTAAATATGCGAGTCCAAAGTTCACAGATCCTAGGTTGTATTTCCGCCATTGCTATGCCGACAGTTATTTGTAGTAAAATGAGCTGATTTTGTATATTCTTAGTGCGGTACTTATCTTAGCTTCATGGCTAGACAATCTAGCTGATTGCATAATGATTCACGTGTTTATGTGTGAATTGGCAGTGGATGCTATGCAAGCCATTTGGGGTGAATGGAACGCAAGCACGCCGCGACCTCAGGACAATTTGGCAGGCTGGAATTCAACTCAACAGAAGCCTTGCAACCTGGCCCTGGATGACAATAAGATCAATTGGCGTGGAGTGCAGTGCCTTACAGATATAGCTTGTGCTTTGAAGAATTCTACTGAGGGTCGCAACTGTCCTGCTTGTATCATCGGCCTGTGAGTAATTCGTGATCTTCATTCATTTGTTTTCGTGAGCATGTTGATAGACACGGGCCGGCTCAATACTGCTGTTCCGTGGTGGTACAGGATGTATGCAAACACCACTGTTCTTGAACATGCTTACATCGGATGGGCTTTAGATTCGTCTTTTAATTAACGTATGTTAGCTGGTATTTGATACTTATGATATCAGATACTTCTACAACCTGTTACAATCACTATGGTTTGATTACATTTCCATTGGTGAAACTAAGATTGTTGGCAACTGCTTTTTCTGCACACCCCTCATTTTTGTGGTATTTTGCTCTTAATGATTGATTGGACGATCGACAGGTCCCTCAGCAATGCATCTATTTCAGGCACTCTGCCTCCAGAGATCGGAAACATCACCACACTCTCTACGTTGTGAGTTTCATAAACTGCTTTTTTAGAAATGTCGGTCAATGTGGAAGCTTCAAACGAAATTCTTATTTCATTGCTGGCGACAAGGGCTCAAATAGTCAAATCTGCATTCATTGATGACCACTTATTCCTCAGTGTGGACTCCTTGTGCAGAGAATTGACCGGAAATCCAGAATTGACTGGCCCTCTTCCCATGGAACTTGACACAACATATCTGCATATGTTGTAAGCCTCTTTTATTGCTCTGCACAACAGTTTTTCTACATGTATATAGCATATACATGCCGACTGATTATCTTCCTGCTAGCTTCTAGTGTATGAGAGTTTTCTCTCAAAGCTTCAGTGTATGATTTGACCCGCATCATTGATTTTGATAAAGATATCACATATTCCTCTTCAAATCCTCCTAAAATTGCTGGTTTGACTGATTGGAAGCCTTGAATACTTAAATTACGGAGAAGAAAGTCTAGAAAGGTGATAAAAGCTAAGCCATGTCAAAGACTCACCTAAAGCTGGCCTTCTGTTGCAGGGATCTTCACAACAATTCGTTCACTGGAGATATTCCAGAGTTCAAAAACATCTGGTTTCTGGTGACTCTGTAAGTTCCAGAACTCATATTAGACAGGAGCTTCAGTTTATTTCTAGACATGCCATCACCGAAACAGATGGCGATTACTAATATCTTTTATGTCTTGTGCCATTGTTCAGGGATCTAAGTGGCAATCAATTCACTGGGCCTATGCCATTCATTCAAATGCGCATGAAAGCACTCCAGACACTCAACCTAGCAAGGAACACTTTCAGTGGGAACATACCTAATGGTGTCTTTGAAAATATGACGCAGCTGACAACTCTGTAAGAATCTTGATTTGTCGTATTGTCAAATTTTGGTACAGAATCGAATATTCTTTAGAGGTACAGCTAGACAGAAAGACGCTATTGCCGAGGTATATTTAATGAGTCTCCAATGTCTGAGCTTCGATAAATTGGATTGCAGGGACTTATCCGAGAACCTATTTACAGGACTTGTACCAAATCTCACGATGGTCCAATCCCTTAGTTTTGTGTAAGTTGCATCACCTTAGTCGTTGCGCGGTTGACGATGTGGTTTGATTGGCAATCTACTAATTTAAGTGTACCAAATGTTTGTTTACTGCGTAGTGTCTTGAACGTGGCCTCGATAATTTATTTTCTACACATGTCGTGGATGGCACCACTATGATAGCACACATGAGATGAAAAGTAGGGTTTCAGCATAGATAAAGTGAATTAACTTGGATCGCCAACAGGAAGAAGGATTTGACAAGTGTATGTACAAATGGTGCAGGAATTTGAGTAGAAATAGTTTTACTGGATGCACAGGGTCAACAGGATCATTTGAGCTATCATCAGTATTCAATAGCAGGTTCGCCAAATTCCTTTCCGTGCTGGACTTATCCAGCAATCGGTTGACAGGTTGCCTTACTGAATGGAACGTCTCAGAGCTCGGAACACTTGAGGAAGTGTAAGTTCCATACTCTGCTCTTCATTTGATTGCAATTTCGTGTTTAGAAATTATGCAGGAGCTGAGCCTGGGTTCCATTCTGTAATTCCGAATTCATGTTGAGCACACATGGGTATAGATATTATCTTGAAGATCCAGCTTTTTGTGACTATGTTTATGCCTGTAACCATATGTGATATCCACAGTCCTTGCATGTGATCAGTACATAGCCTGGAGAAGGTGCTGTAAGGATCAATCCTCATCTGTTTCAGTTACATGAATATTGCAGGTACCTAGATGACAATTTCATCAACGGCACACTTTGCATCAGAACACTTTCAGAAACTGTATTAGTCCGGAGGAAATCGTTAGAAGGAAGGGGATCCCTGAAAATTCTATCAATTAGAAATAACAACATCACCAGTGTCACATACGATACGGAGAGCATTGAAGACATAACAACAATTTTTAGGTGAGCATGGTAGCATTACTCTCAACTGCTAGGGACCATTACCATAGAAAGGAAGATATGCTAATAGTGGTTATGTTCAAAGACAAAATAATTCACCGATTAGCATTTATGCCCAGTGTAGTATGAATAGGTTGCAAGCTACATTCAAAGTATAACCAACCTTAATCTTCCTTGGTTCATGTTGTGCCCTCGAACAGGCTACAAGGAAATCCATATTGCAATGCACGTATACAAGACGATGATGGCTGGAGATGCTTTTGTCAACAAGTATGCAAAATCACGCGAGGTATATACCTTGCTTCAACCCATTTTTTTTCTCTGTTGATCAATTTGTAATTCTATTTAGCATTGTCCAAGCCCCTTAACGCGCAGAAAACAACAGGCTGATTGAGCTTATTTTGGTTCATTTCAGTTTAGCTAATTGTATGATTGTACCTTACAATAACATCCTGCAGCTTAAAGAAGACAGCGATTAAATGTCTAAGTTGTACACAACAATCACTTCTTCACGTTAATCTTCTGTTGAACCCTTGATACGTTTGTCAATAAAATAGCCTCCACCTCTATATGCGTATGCGGCTATGCCCTATTTTCAATTTTCAGCCCCTTTGCATACATCGAAATGTGAAGCTTTCCAGTTATAATAAAGTTCAAAAGTAGCGTCAGGTTTGATAACAATGGAGAACAGTTGCATTAAGAATTGGTACATTGTTTCGGGTTAATTCAACATATTTAACGTCACCTTACATAATCTTTGGTGTCAGTTGTTTATTCTACTTTGGAGTCACGAATATATGCAATAAACTAAGCAAGAATTTGTGACCCAGGTGAGCCGAACAGCCGCAGGATCATTGTCATTTCAGCAATTGCAAGTACATTATCAGTTCTGGTAGTGTTGGGAATTGGTTTCGCTGTTATAATCCACAGAAACGGAAAGTACAAACGATACATACTACTTCAGGTTCAAAAAAGTGAGTTTTCTTGACTTAGTTATGATGATTTGAAATTTCTATGCGTGACTTTAGTGATATGGATAGTGTCAATAAATGCTAGACACACGTGGAAGGAATTTTTGGTTCAAGTCTAGCTACAATTACATGCACTATTTCTTCAACAAAGAAGTCAGCGTTGAAAGAGCTTGCAAAGTGCAGAGTTTGAAGAGTTTGATGTGAAACCCACCATATTTTCGTACAACGAGCTTCGTGCCGCCACACAAGATTTTCATCCCAAAATGAAACTGGGCCAACGAAGCTATGGGGCTGTTTACAAAGTAAGATTCTCAATACTCCCGTTCAATCTTGTAGACTTAAGATATTTGATGTGAAGATTAGATAGTCACAAAAATGTGCATGAATGCATGACATCCTCGCTTACAGTTTAACTATTGAATTCCTGACTTGCATATTGGTGCACCATCAACGCTTGTTACATCTAGCATTATCAATTAGAACACCATACTCCAAAATCTAATTAGACTATGAACTGTGCGACATGGTAATGTTCAACGATTCTAAAGTTACAGCATTGATCTGTTCAGGGTATACTAGACAATGGACATAACGTGGCTGTGAAGCAGTTATTTGCGAAGCCTACTCAGGGTATAGATGAGTTCTTGAACGAGGTCGTCCTCATAACTGGAATGAAGCACCGGAACCTAGTGAATCTGAAAGGGTGTTGCCTTCGTGAAGACCAAAGGCTACTGGTTTATGAATATGTAGATAACCTCGATATTGACCAGATACTTCTTGGTAAGTCTATATCATTTTTTTTTTTGTCTCTTCAGTCAACTCTTGTGAAATCTTGGTCGTTTGGACTCCTTTGGCCTCATAAGCTTAATGGGATGATGAGCATGTCAACGGCTTTCTCACTTGATTTCCTTAGATATTCGTACTAATCCTCAAGTACTTCTTTTGTAGGTCCTAACAAGGCTTCTGTGAGCTGGCCTGTTCGACTGAAGATCTGTCAAGGAGTAGCTCATGGTTTGCACTACTTACATGCTCTGGCTCAACCTCGAGTTATACATCGTGACATCAAAGCTAGCAATGTTTTACTTGACAAGAATCATGAAGCCAGAATAGCAGATTTTGGCCTGGCCTTGCTATTTCCAGATGAGGAGAGTCATATAATGACTGTACACGTAGCTGGAACCAAGTACGTTCATAAGACGCCTTCCGTTGTTTTCCATATCTTGTTATGCGAGTACCTATCTCTTTAGGTATCTATGCAGGCTTATAGCGTTGTGAAAAAAATCATTTAACGATGATCTCAAGTCCTTCCAACTTCTGTGTTTTGTGTTAGTTTAGCTTTGGCCTCTGTGTATGGCTTAAGTTTTTTTTGTTATAATCCAAAATGTTAAAATACTGGCCACGTTAATATTCAATGGACAGAAATGGTATCCAGCATTCTGACCCAGAATGTGCACATGTGTACAGAGGATATTTGGCACCTGAATATGCCACACTTGGCCAACTGAGTGACAAAGTGGACGTTTTCAGCTTTGGAGTACTATGTTTGGAGGTTGTAAGTGGTCGAAGGAACATAGATCAGAAACTGCCGCAGAAAAAAATGTATCTCTCTAAATGGGTAAGTCACAACTTCTTTCAATTTCCGATCATTGTAATTCAACTCAGCAAGCTCAATACCTACTGTTCGAAAGAAATTCAAGCGCATCTAATATATCCTCTCGATGCAGGCTTGGGAGCTTCACGCTGGCCAAGGAAACCTTTTAGACTTGGTTGATCCCACACTCATTTTACAAGTTGAAGAAAAGCCAAGAGTGCAACAGATGATCAAAATAGCTCTGCTAAATGGCAGCGTGAAACTAAATGGCAGTTGTAAATTTTCAGTGCCGTTCTTGACTTGTCCTTGGGTCTCGAGTCTCGATGGAAAGATCAAATTTCATAATGGTCCAGCCATCCGAAAGAATCACCTCCTTTCACCTTCCGATCAAGTCGCTCAGCTCAATCCTTGTATCTGTAGTCGACGAGCGCTCACAACTACCTCCCCTTCGAGATATTGATTTCACAAACGAAACCATTTAGCTTACAGCGTGAAAATTTTATCCAATACTTTGTCGGAATGATCTGCTCTTAGAAGAGTAAGATGCATAATTTGGGAAAAGCGATTCATCTCAAAAATTATTAGGCTCTGCATTTGATGTTTCCTTGCTGATGTCACGTACTTGTAAATGTGCTTTGAAGTGTTAGATAAAATATGGGATCCTGAACAGATGCATAAATTGCAGTTGATCATGTTCGAGGTCAATGAACTAACTTTTTTTTATGGAAAGTATCCTGGAAATTTGATTGCCTAAAAACTGAGTTGTTGCGAACATTGTGTTTGACACTGTTTGGATGTATTCGATGTGTACCATAGAGCATGTCGATAAGGTGTGGCTCCTATGATCTCTGCCTGTCGTGAAGAGCAGTAATACTGGACGGTTTACTGTGACGCTTGATGGAAGGCACTTGATCGAAGGCACTTCAACGACTTCTTTGTATATTTGAAACTCTCATGTGTCTGGTTGGTCGTATGCTAGAACTATCTGACCAGGCACGTACCAAGTAAATCACCATCTTGAACTACAACTGTCCCGATTCAACCTGATCTTTCACCAGAATTTGGACACAAAACACCCTTGAATCTGAAACACTTTTTTTTTACTTTGTTAACATCAGCAAGGAACTTGCCATTCTCGGCTGGTTTTATTGGTCGTGATAGGTTGAGGTAGTGGCTGTGGCCTATTTACATACACTTGTATCTTCGTGTAACTGACTGATGCACACCACTTGGGTCATCAATATTTGATGCCGCATCTCTTGGCACATTCTTTGTCTAAAGATGGATTAGGATTAGCAGCTACACTAAGCTGGATCTTTTTTATTTCCTGGTTAGTGAGACCAGTGGTAGCACGGATGACACTGAGCGGCAGCTTGAAGAATGTGGACGCCGTTGTTTGAGTTCCAGGGTCACGGTGGGGGAAGCTCGCAATGAACTGCGCCTCCTTGCACCCCAAGTTTTGGGCAAAATGGATCACACCTGCCATTGCGGATCGAATCAGACATGAATCAATGCATAATTGAACTTGTACAATTGCCTTCATTTTAACCCCATCGGAGTATTAGCTTAATGAAGGTCTAGAATACTTTACCTCAATCCTGTTAACGCTGTGATTACTGGCAGAGTTAAACTTGAGATTTAAGAAGTCAAAATTGGCACGAAGGAAAGATGGTGAATTTTAAATAAAATGTGATCAAAGAAAGGGGAACTATTTTAGATCATGAAGCTTGTCTTAAGATTGATAACTTAACACTTGTCCTTTGACACATGAAAAGCACAAACATGTTTACTAAATATGACATAATTGCACACGGCAAATTGTCAATATTGCCGATGAGGTTAGACAAATTTGATGATCCATGAGAGGAGTGTTCAGTAAAAGTTCATTACCTTGAGGAACGATGACGGTTTGGCCTTTCGTTGCGTTTCCACCGACGAAGCTTCGCCCGCCATTTTCCTCAGCAAAGCCAAAGAACAGCTCGCCTGATCGATTCCGCATCACATCCCAACCTCAGAACCAGAAGTGAGTGATGACAATAGATAGGTAATTTTCTCAACGATGACAATCACAGTTGATCGTGCATCTTCAACTATCATTGAAACTGTAGTACTGGAGATGCCGGTAATAAAACTCAAAGGCTCAGCTGGAAAGGTCGACTGCTGCAATGTATATTCATTGTGAGATGATCGAAGAAATTAATACCTTCGGTGAGATGGGAGATCTGAGTGGCTCGCGGATGATTGTGGGGCTGGTTGATGGCGCAAGGCCCAACCGTCACCAGGTTCTGAGAGGCGCCATCGCCGGGCAGAGTGGCCAGAGCCGGGTTGAAGTCCACGAACATGGGCCGCAAGTTGCCGAACGGCGTCAGATCCGCGGTCTTCTTGAACTTGAAAATGAAATCGTCGCTGTCGAATGCCTGCCGCTGCGTCAGCTCCGGGATGAAGTCCAGGTCGTCCATGTTGGTCGTACCACGAGCGCCATGGAGGCAGAAGCTGCTCACGACCACGCCAACAAACAACAACAGCTGTGCTACTGCTGCAGCCATGGCTTCTAACAACTCTCTCTCTTGATCGATCTAGTAACTGAGATATGTTGGTGACGATCGATCTAGTAGGACCCGATCGAACCCTCTGCAACTTGGATAGACTCCTGAATGCTCAACTGCTCTGGTTATACACATACAGTGGGTCCCGAATGCAACAGGTCTCCTGTCCGTCATCTACACCAATATCTATTGTCATGCAGGTCGAAGTGTCCTTAACTTTGTCAGTCTCGAGTTTCGACTTTTTAATTTTTTAATTTTTTTAATTTTTTTAATTTTGTTTTTGCACAAACGAAGTATTTCATTGCGAAGGAGTAAACATACAACCCAGCCAAAATTTGGCCTGGGGAGATTCGACTGTTCAACTTTGTCGGTCTCGAGTTTCAACTGTTCTAAGGTTTATCTTGTCGGAATATGTTTTATAATTTGTGAGGGAATAGTCACCAAGTACAAACCAATAGCATACGGAGCACGTTCTTCTCGTATCGACATCAAAGTTAATCATGACTCATCCACACACAGTCACACACAAAGCGCGCCGTGAATAGACAATTTTGTCAAAGTGCCATCGCTGTTTTCTACAGAAGTTTCAAGAGCTCGTTTTGACTTTGGATTATACATTTTTTATTTTATTTTTGGGAGCAAATGAAGCGAACTCATTGCAGAGAAAGCGGATTATATATTTTCACAACATGTTCGATGGGTCACAATTTGTGGTGATTTTTCACAAGGTCCCTGACATGTCTAGGGACATGTTCATGAAAAAAAACATTTTTTGTAGACGGGTTCTTAGAAAATTATCCGGTACTTGGACGTGTCAAATTCACTTTAGAATATATTTTTTTGATATTTTTTTTCCAAAAATCAAATGGTACAAACATCAATTACATTGTGTCATGTATGACATCATACATGTGCATATGAGCGTAATGAAATCAAACCACTAATACCTCTTCAAAATAACGTAGGCTACTAGCAGCTTAGGCAAAAAATGATTTTTAAAAAATCTGCCTATTTTTTTTAGAAATTATTGCCTTTGTTTGCCAAAAAAAAATTAAATTAAATTAGAGTACTGTCCCAAATTACATGAATTCAAGCGACCTGTGGCAAATTCACAATGCAAAATCCACTTTACTTTTCTACAATTTATTTTTCACAAATGAAATAACTTACAAAATCTTTGACCTACATATAAAAAACCACTGACACACGACAATATGTGTTTTTAAGGTTATTATTGCATGCAATTAGTGTACAATTAAAAGTAGAAGTAGTTCCCATCCTTCATGAAAGTAACCCTAAATTCAAAACAACTCGACTTTGAGATATTATTTTTTCAATTGCCTAATCGCTTTTTGCACTATAACTAATTATTAGGCAAAATGGCGCCTAAGCTACTAGTAGCCTATTATATCAATCTTCAAGTGCTTGATTCATGTGCACACATTGATTCATCAACCACAAAATTTATAAACTTTTTAACACAATGTCAAAAAATTTATTTGAAGATAAACTTAGCGATTGAATCAAAATTAGTTTATAGAAACATGTTCAATTTTGTTTCTTTAATTGCTATTTACCCTTCAAAACAAGTGGATGAATTCTCTTGTTCTTCATGCATCACGGCTCCGCAGCTAGGCCGAGCGAGTACAAAAACTACAAACATTGTTAAAGGTTTATTTATCCTTTTTTGCTTTTCAATTCAAGGTTTTTGGACGTAGACGGGCAAAAACTTTGTGAAAAATTAGCCCTGACTCACAAATATACGGAGTAGCTAGGAAGGCACCATCAATCTACCGACTCCAAAACCCAATAAGACTAATTTGTGTAAACCATAACCCCTAACTATCCTTAAAACCCAAAATGAGTTTTTGCGATTTTAGGCAGCCTACATGGGGAGGTTAAAAGTAATATTTTTTTTCAAAATTTTGACTAGGTGCTCCCTTTACAATAAGGTCTATGTAGTAAAAAATTTGACGCCAAATTCCAATTTTAGAACCTTCATCTAGAAATTTTAGGTTTCAAGTCCAAAACGGGCAGTCTAAAATTAGGTCTTTTAAAAATAAAAAAATTGATATATGTTCATAACTGAATCACTACTCAAATTCCATAGTGACTCAAGTCAAAAAGTTTACCAATTTTACAAAAACAAGCTTCAAAGTTTTTAGTAATTTTTGAATTTTTCGTTTGAAAATTTGTCCAAATTCGAGATTTTTGAATTAAATTTTTTATTTTTTTTTCTGAATTTCACAAATTTATAAAGGTACCTACTCACCGTTCACTTTTTTCTTAGCTCACAAATTGTTTTTGTAACGCATGTTTTACTATTTTGTCAATTTTATACCTTCTTATAGAAAATAATTTGCATGAAGATCTAAAAAGCGTTTTGAGTCTCTAAAATTTTGCATGAGCACACCTAACCTAGTTAGCTACATGGAAAAAAATATGACCAAAATGTTTAAAGTAATAATCATCAAGTCTCCCTTTGGTCCATTTGCACCATGCCTCTTGGGCAAGACCCAAAAACATTTCTGCTGAAACTTTGAACACTATGATTTCACTAATGAAAAACATCCAACGGAATGAAAGTTGGATCAATTCTTTCAAGCAGGGTTAGGTACAAGATCTTACCGTTGAAATTCCAAAAAAAAAATTATAAAAAAATAAAAAAATAAATAAATTCATATCTCTGGGAGGGCATAGTGGTAAAAAATCGCAGTTTTGAGGATTCAAGCTCTCAAAAACACAAGGAAATTTAGGGGATAATTTATGTTCTGAGGGATGTTTGTCATTTTTTTTATAATTCTCAACTAATGAATGTAAGAAGAGGTTGAATTTGGAAGTTTAAAAAATTGTTTAGTGCTTGAATGTACTTCGTTCTTTGAATTAGTGTAGGAATTACTCAGTACACAGGATTTTATGAGACCAAATTTGCTTCATCTCCTAATACGTGTAAATGTCTCAAATGACTACCGTAACACCATAGCTGGTTCGTTCTTAAATAATTCCAAAAATAGAAAACGAAAAAATTTGAAAATTATGAAGACCAAAAAACGAAAATAGAATAAATTGTTTTTTTTGATTGTTTGTCATATCTAAGCCAAATGAGGTTATTTTTAGTAAATTTTTAGTAAAAAACTAAAATCAAGAAAATCAATTTTGGAGAGACGAACCTTATTTTTCCAAAAAAAATAATTATTCGTTTCACAAGGAACGAACCAGCTATGGTGTTACGGTACGTTGGCATTGGACCATTCATGGTATTTCAACCATATTTTCAAGATCGTTCGTTGATTTGCAGTGCATGTGTTGAACATATCAAAGTATCTTCATAAATACAGTCTCGCTTCTGAGAAGACTAGAGTATTGCAGAAAATTCCCCAACATCACCAGTTTTCTGTGAGTGACAAGTGGATTCCGACAATTGATATTTGAAGCAATCCTACTTACTCATTTATGTCGCATTGACTGCCTTATAAGGTTGACTGTCGTTGTGCATCCAAGGCTTGCAGTAAGTTCAGTTAATTTGGGGATTGTTGGAACTTGGAATAGTGAGACTTGGGATATTATGGCTTGGACAGGACATCCCCACGCTGGGACTTACCTAGTGCTACGAGCGTTTTTAGGAGCCACTCCCATTGGTTGGCTTTTTTCTTCCAAAACCCTGAAATTTTCAATTTGGACCCCCCCGAGGCCATTTTTGGTAATTTTGAATTCAAAAATGGGGCCTGCGGCTACGAATTACTTCATGGAGACCCCCTTGGGAATTTTAAAATAAAAAACCAAAAACTAAGGGCTCATCAACCTTGCCTCTCCGAAAAACGCTCGTTGCACCTAGTAAGTCCCAGCGTGGGGGATGTCCTGCCAAAGTGGGATATTATAATGAAGGCTGTTTTTTTACCAAGTTCACATCCAAAAACCTTGAATTGAAAGGAAAAACAAATTGCAATTTGTCTGAAAATCAGATAGAAATTGAAAATACCCGTTCCACAAAAGGTACAAATAATCCTCTTAGAATGCTCTATACAATGATAACAATAATAAAGCCCGACTTGGCCTCGTTTCAAGGCCCAGTCCAGGCTAACCCCGCTTCATTATGCTTATATTCACATGTCATATCTACCTTTATAAAAGAATTCAATTACCGGTTTGTTCGTTCCTAGTTCAAATATATAGCACATACTATTCTTAACTCATATTGATAATCACTACCTTTAGTGTTTTTGTGAGTGTGTCCAAAGGACACGGGTTACATACCAATATGACATAATGTTATTAATATATGCACCATTTTATTTTTTTTGGAATGCACCTCATCCTCAAGAAAATCAATTCCCCATACGATTATATGAAGTCAGTTCCGAAAGCAACTGCCAATATTTTTATTTTTATTTTTTTATTTATTTATTTATTTATTTTATTTTTTTTAATCAAATGGTGGAAATCCATTGCAATAAAAGAACTTACACCGCAGCAAACTAAGGCAAGAGAACTTACCTGGCGAAATAATTTTTAAACTTTTTACCTCCTAATAAAAACCTGAACGAACTACCTAACGACAGTGTTGTTTTTGATATACAATATCCAAAAAGAGGAGGAAGGTGCATATTCATTTCAAAACATTGGTCTTGATTTTGTTTAAGATGCATTGTAACAAGTCAACATTAATTCCTAACCATCCATAAAAGCCATAATGGGTTCTTGTTATTTCGGACAGTCTGCGTTTTTGGGTTTAAATTAATATTTTTGACTAAGATTTTTACTCATTTTTACAAGTGACCCGACTAAATACTTTTACATGTTTACAAGAGAAGCCTTCATAATTTACAAGAGCAAGCTTCAAAGTTTTTAGTGATTATTATTTTTTATTATTTTTATTATTTTTATTTTTATAAAAAAAATTCTAACTTTGGTAAAATTTGAGATTTAGGAATTTTCAAAAATTCCTTCTTGTAAAATTCAAAAACTTTTAAAGGTGCCTAGTCGCCGTTCATTCTTTTTCTTAGACCAAATATATCTAATGTGATGCAAGTTTTACTCTATCCTTGGTTTTAGACCTTCTTCTAAAAAAAAATTTGCATGAAAGTCGAAAAAGTGTAATGAGTCTCTCAAATTTTGCATGAGCGTTCCCAACTTAGTTACCTACATGAAAAAGAATACAACCAATATGTTTGGGTCACAATCTTCAAGTCCCCCTTCGCACGGTGGAGACAATGCCCAAAAAAACTTTTGCACGAACTTTGAATATTACGATCGTGCAAATGATAAACATCCAAAGGTCAAATTTTTTAACAGTAAGTGAAAATAGGCTTATTAACAAGATCTCACAGTTGTAAGTCTAAAAAAAGTAAAAAAAAATTGATTCACACTTTTCAAGAGTGCATAGAAGGATATCTATGAACTTTTCACTTTAAATGGTAATTTATACTTCAATAACTTAAAAAATGATCATTCTTCATGTCTACACTACAAATATAGCTTTTGCTTTTTAGGTCTCTTGAGGTATTTGCCTCTGAATGAACTTGGAAAAATGAAAACGACCAGTTTTTGGTCGTTTAGGCGTTTAGGGGTTAAAGTGTGATGAACTAAAGGATTGAAGAAGTCAAGCAAAACTTTGTGATGTAAAAGGTTCACGCTAGACTGCAAGTATTTGAAATTCTGTTTGTTACTTTCATAATAATGGACTTGAGAATCACGTTATTCTCAACTGACTTAGACAACTTCATTCTAGGATTTATGGTATCCCTTACATTGCATGCCAAGTGGAGAGGGAATAAGTAATTTTCTGGTTAAGTGATTGGCAACGACTTTTGTATACAAATATGAAATGAGATTGCGTTTGGAAAGGTGCTTTCAGAAACATGCAAGATATTTTGTCACTTGTGACATGGCTCCCACCGAGGTGGACGTGGCCTAAATCGACCGGCCTCCTTGAAAGCAACCAGTCATAAATTTATCCATTGTTATAATAACAAGAGTTGACAACATATTCATTGTTGTATTTGATGGGAGTTTTATGGAGGTAGACACTTTTGTGCAATGGGATGTCAATTCAACTTCTGAAAACCAAAGTAGATGCACCCATTTCTGATTTTGTCTTTAATCCCTAAAGTTCCTTGACTATGTTTTTAATAAACGAGTCCAAAAATGCCATTTAGAGTGCATATGATAAGAAAAAAATTGAGGAAATTATTTTACACTTTCAATTGTAGAATCTTAAATAGAATAATATATACAGTGTGCCTCAAAAAAAATTCAGCATGATCGATCGTACGGATTGGAAGTTTATAGCATTTGAAATTCACAAAATTATTTTTTTGGGTATTGCTCGAGAGGTTCATTAAAGTTTGACTACGTGTGGAGTGGTTTTTTCACATTACACAAGTTGGGGGTTTTGAACCATCACAATGAAAAGCATGTTAGGGGCATGTGTGCTAAACCTTCAGACTCTTTGTATTAAAAGAGGATGTAAACCTTCAGACTCTTTGTATTAAAAGAGGTTGCATGAGAATGACTCATACAGAAGAGAATTTATACACAACCGAAGAGATGATGTTGAACCTATCAATCTGTAACTGCTAGCTTCAATGTAACCGCTTCTACTTCCTGCCTCGTCACCATGCAGTCCAGTTGCTATGACTTGGAGTTGTAACATTACCCCCTCCTTATGTCAGTGCCTTGGGATGACGACGGTGAAAATCCTTTACTGCAAGAGGGGCATTTTGTAAGTTTGAGGCAGGTTCCCAAGAGTTTTGTTCCAATCCATATCCAGTCCATGAAACAAGATATTGCAATTTTCTCCATCGTCCAAACCGTCTTGAAGCGAGCACCTTATCCACTTCCCACTCAATTTCACCATCGGCTGTTATAATGGGTGGAGGTGGTCGCTGCTTTCGCCCTGGAATGGTGTCCTGTCGATATGCTTCTAATAGCGAGATGTGAAATACATCGTGAATTCGTAGTGTCTCAGGTAACAAGTTTAGGCGATATACAACGTCAGAGAGTTTACTTATAATCGGGTATGGTCCTAGGAACTTTGATGTCAATTTTTTCGAAGGGACTGATAAAGAGATATGATCATGGCGAAGCAGCACCATATCATGACCCACTTTAAAAACGTGATGGAAATGCCATGGCACTATCATACTTTGTCTTTGCTTGGTCTCCAGCAATTTGAAGTAGAGTTTTAATTCCTTCATGGATATATTGGAGATACCGAATTCTGTCCTCCACCGCTGGGACTGTTGATATTGTCGAAGTTGCAAAATATATAGAGGGGTGATATCCGTACGTCGCATAAAATGGAGATAGCCCTGTGGCCGAGTGAAGTGCATTATTATGTGCAAATTCTGCTATTGGCAAGAGATCCGCCCAGTCATCTTGCTGCCTAGTCGTGAACATGCGAAGATATTGTTCCAGAATCTGATTGACGCGCCCCGTCTGGCCGT
This sequence comes from Ceratodon purpureus, assembly GCA_014871385.1. Taxonomy (NCBI): domain Eukaryota; kingdom Viridiplantae; phylum Streptophyta; class Bryopsida; order Pseudoditrichales; family Ditrichaceae; genus Ceratodon; species Ceratodon purpureus. The sequence goes on along the minus strand of CM026430.1, from coordinate 6,274,415 downwards.
CAGCCCGAGGATGGAAAGCCGTTATCAAACAAGGTCGAATGCGTAAAAGCTCATAAAGTCTCCTTGTGAATTTAGAAACAAAATCCGGTCCACGGTCGGAAATGATCTCATCGGGTAAGCCGTGGTGTTTCCAAACATGATGAAGATAGAGGTTTGCAGTTCCAATAGAATCAACTTTCTCCGTAGTAGCTATGAAATGAGCTAGTTTCGTGTTTTTATCCACCACTACTAATATTGCATCATAACCATTACTTGGAGGTAATTTTACAATAAAATCCGCTGAAATGCATTTCCAAGGTACATTAGCCGCTGGAATTGGTTGCAGTAACCGATACGGTGCATGTTGAGAAGGTTTTGAGCTTTGGTATAAATCACATCCGTCGACGTATCGATGGACATATCCTCGAAGTGATGGCCGATAAAACCTTCTTGCTACCAAATCTAGTGTTTTTGCACGACCTTGATGACCTGCACTTGGAGAATCGTGTCGTGATCTGAGAATTTGACGGCGAAGTTCATGGTCGTCTGGTACAAAAACAAGTCCACGGAAATACATAATTCCTTCATTCATGCTATAGGATTGGAAACGATGTCGAATGTCTGATGGGGCTTTGTCAGCTCCATTTCAAAATATGCTAATATAGGCCGCATTGTAGGGTCTGTAGTTGACTTGAGCCGAAAATGCTCCATGATTTGGTCGTCCCTCCAAACTGGTTCACAAGTTTCTAAGGCAACCAATTTCAATAACGGTCTTGGTTCTTGCAAGTCTTGATCAGTGACACCAGGTAGCCTAGATAGAGCATCAGCTCGCATGTTTATAGAACCTAGTCGATGCTGAATAACGAAGTGAAATGCTGATAGAAATTCTGACCAACGGGCTTGTCGTCGGTTTAGGTGTTTGGTAGTTAAAAAATATTCAAGATTTTTATGGTCTGAAATAACCTTCACCTCATGCGGTGACCCTTCCAAATAAACACGACAATCCTGAAATGCATGCACAATACTTAAAACTCTTTGTCATAAATGTCGTAATTATGTTTAGCTGGAGACATTTTGGAACTTCTACATGCATAGGGATGTAGATGGACGTCATCGCCATGTTGAGAAAGAATTCCGCATGTAGCAAAATCGGATGCATCAGTTTCAATAACGAAGCGTCGTTCGAAATCTGGATGCAATAATAGTGGTGCTCGACAAAATCTTACCCGGAGATCATTGAAAGCATTATCAGCTTCAGAATTCCAATAAAATGGTTGATCTTTATGTGTTAAAGTTATAAGAGGAACTGCTATACATGAATAATTGGGTATGAAACGACGGTAGAAATTTGCGAAGCCCAAAAATGACTGAACTTCTTTTAATTTTTTTGGTATTGGCCAATCTTTAATAATTTGTATTTTATCTGCACACATTTCTAACCCATAGGATGAAACAACCATCCCTAAAAATTCCACTGATTGACAGTGAAACTGGTACTTAGAAGCTTTAACATAGAGCCCATGTTCATAAAGTCGTTGAAGAACATCTCGTACTACTTTTTGATGATCGTCCATCTTTTTTGAAAATATTATAATATCAACTAAATAAATGACAATTGAAATGTCCAATAGATCCAAAAAGATACTCTGCATATGAGATTGAAATTGTGTTGGAGCGTTTGTAAGACCAAAAGGCATTACTAGATATTCGAACAAGCCATAACGGATCTTAAAAGCCGTCTTATATTCGTGGCCCGGTGCCATCCTTATACGATGATATGCTGTTCTTACATCCAATTTTGTGAAAATTTTTGCTCCCACTAATCGGTCCGTTAACTCTAGGATAAGTGGAAGAGGATAACGATTTTTTATGGTCACTTTATTGAGATTTCGATAATCAATACACACCCTTATAGATCCATCCTTTTTCTTGGCAAAAACTATAGGGGTTGATACGGGAGATTTGGATCGACGAATCCATCCCTTACCCAAATGCTCTTCCAAATATCTTCTTAGTTCTTCTAATTCTATGGGAGACATAGGTTGTAGTCCGGTATTCTTAGGTTCTTGTCCATCTTTAAATTCGATTTTCATGTAAAATGGTCCATGGTTGGGTAGTTCATTAGCTGATTCCTCACTGAAAACTTTCTCCAAATCTTGGTACTCAGTAGGAATTGAGCTTGACAACCCATTGCTATTCGTTTCGGATATCTCTAAAGTGTAGAGCTCAGCCCCTTTTACGGAAAGTTTGAATGCTGCCTCTGACACAATAGCATGCTTTGGAGCCAACTTCATTGATTTACACATTTTATTCAGAAAGGTTCTGATTCCCTTAACTTTTAACTTTACGATTCAATTGAATTCCCTTTCTTGGAATCTGGTCTCCTTTTCTTCGTAGCCTGCATTCGCAAGCCCGAACCTCGAGCTCTCTCGATGCAGGGTTTTTAATCACCTTTTCTACCTGTTCTTTCATACTCCATTACTTGCAATTAGCCTCACAATAAGATGAATTAAAATTTACTTGTTTTGTTCACCAAAGAATTGTGTTCATAGAGTCCAAGATGCAGGTTTTCATGTTCAGAGCCTCGTAATTTTTTATCAATATGTCCTTAAAAAAAAAATAAAAAATCCACACAAAGCTGTTCACAAAGCCTACTTACATAAAAAAATTCATAAAATCCCAAATGAAATTGAAATTGTAGGAACCTACCCAAGTTTTTAGAAAGAACATTCCTGGACAATTGTCTGTTAGGGTTAACTCCTAAATGACAAACTAGACAATGAACAGATTCAAAAAATTTCTCACTTTATTCTTAATGCTTGTATGAAACTCATCCAAATTTTTGGAGATTCTTCACCAAGTTGTTGTCTTCTTTAATGGTTGGATGTAGTTATACTAAATTACATATTTTTCTAAAATTATAAGTGTAGAAATATGTCCAGTCTTCGCCAAAATTGCATTGACTGTAGTTTAATAGTGGAATTCCAAAAATGAGGTAATAGATCTAAGAAATACAAAAATTTCAAAGAATCACCATGTTCAAGAGTATCTCATTCCAAAGTTATTCCAACAAATTTTACTCAAAGAATATATTAAAATTTTGTTTATAATCAAATTTAGAAATATTTATAAATTTTAACTTTCAAATTTTATTGTTGAATATATTGGTAAGAGTATTAGTGAATCAATACGTACAGATGGAATCTAAAATTAAATATATAAAACTTTCATACATACATAATTACAAAATTTCCAAAATATTCTTCTTAATAGTAGTATATAATGTTTTTTCTCAAATTGTCAATTCCAGAGACACCCTAGACTTCCGTTTAGGGGTTAAATAATATATCATAGAGTCATTTAATTTATAAATTGTTAAATATGTTAGTGAAACAAATGGAAGTTGGCATTCATGAGAGATTTGATATCCTTGAAAGGAAGATTGATGAGATTAAATCGATTCAAAGAAGGTTGTTGTCAAAAATATGTACCAAGTTGGATGCTATGGTGACATTTACAATGGAGCACAAGTATCCACGCCTTCCCTTTTTAACAAGTCGTGAGAAACAGAGTCTCAGGCACCCTAAAGTGACTCATATGGTACCAGGAATGACAAGCTTTGTTGTTCAACTCTTTTGTGAGCATAGAGATCAATGGTTTCCATATCGTCCAAGATCAAGAAGGGTGCGAAGTATCATTTGGCACGGAAGCAACAAAAAAGTTTATGAGCGCCGTCAAATGGGGGCTTTTCACATTTACAGTTCTGGCAGAAGTGGGTGCACAAGTTGGGAGTTGGCATGGGTTCAATGATTCCAAACCTTGCTAAGGCTGTTTGGTTTTATCAAATATACCAGGATATATTTGAACAAGCACGATACATTCATTTCAGACCATGAAGCGGAGGTGGCCCAAGAATGGTTGATAGAGACTTTGAAAGCAAAGTGCGAAGGCACTGGCGATATCTAAAAAACATTTCAGCTACAAAAGGTTCAGATGTATAAGGATAGTGGATCTGTAGCTTGGATTTGTAATAAGCATGTATGAGAGTGTAAAGATTACAACACTCTTGATTTATTACCTTCTGAGATACTTCAGGTGGAGAAATACACATTGACAAGGGTGTGAGAAATACTGAAGGGTGTGAGTCTCTAGTAAGTGAATACTTGAATGTCGTAGACAACTGTACTACTTTAGAAGTAGGCTCAAGTAGCATAAGACTTTCAGTGCGGTTTGCAATGAGGCAATGACTTGTCGCAAACTTCATCCTATGCTTCAAACAAACGGATTCTGAGTCCAACTTTCATTCAATTACGGTCTCTTTCTTGGGACAGTTGCACAACAGAGAATAGTTACTAGTCTGACGTCTGTACATTTGCTTTACAAACCTCCACTAACTCACTGCTGCCAATAATTTGGTTCACAGTTGACAAAACAATATCACATCTTTACATAGAAAATTCTATCACAGTAACACCTTTGGAGTAAGTGGCTCACTAAAATAACCATTCCTCTTTTCCTGCTGCACACCATTTTCTGTTTTCATAGCAGAAAATACTCCAAGAAGTTTCAAGAGGAGATTAAATTCTCATACTTCTCCCCTCCTGAAACCTGCCGGACATTAAAAATATTACTGTGTAGTGTCGTCAACGAGCCCTTGTTAATTTCTTTACTACACATGTCGTGGATGGCAACCACTATGATAGCACAAATGGGATGAAAATTAGGGTTTCGGTACAGATAAAGTGAATTCACTTGGATCACCGAAGTGTAAGTTCCATACTCTGCACTTCATGTAATTGCAATTTCGTGTTTGGAAATTTCGCAGGAGAACCTCGGTTCCATTCCGACTTCATGTTGAGCACGCATGGATATAGATGTTGTCTTGAAGATCCAGCTTCTTGTGACTAATTAGGTTTATGTCTATAACCATATGTGTTATCCACAGTTCCTGCATTTGATCAGTAAATAGCCTGGAGAAGGTGCTGTCAGGATCAATCCTCTTCTGTTTCAGCAGAGTAATTAAAGTGCGTCTAATGAATCCTCTCCATGCAGGCTTGGGAGCTTCACGGTGGCCAAGGAAACCTATCAGACTTGGTTGATCTCACACTCATTTTACAAGAAGAAGAAAAGCCAAGAGTGCAACGGATGATCAAAATAGCTCTGCTTTGCTTACAAGATGCACCAGAGCAACGCCCAACCATGGCTCGGGTTGTGGCCATGTTGCATGGAGACATAGATTCGGAGGTTGTGGTGCTGAGTCCTGGAAAGGATGAGAAGTACCTAGAGTCATTGAGAGTGGCGGCTTTTGTCGACAACGTTTATGCCACTGTGAAAGAAGAAGGCGATTTTTCGTTTGTGAAATCAATATCTCGAAGAGGAGGTAGTTGTGAGCGCTCGTCGACTACAGATACAAGGATTGAGCTGAGTGACTTGATCGGAAGGTGAAAGGAGGTGATTCTTTGGGATGGCTGGATCATTGTGAAACTTGATCTTTCCATCGAGACTCGAGGCCCAAGGACGAGTCAAGAACGGCAATGGAAATTTATAACTGTCATTTAGATTGCTACAACGTGAAAATTTTATCTAATACTTTGTCGGAATGATCTGCTCTAAGAAGAGTAAGATGCATAATTTGGGAAAAAGCGATTCATCTCAAAATTATTAGGCTCTGGATTTGGTGTATGTCACGTACTTGTAAATCTGCTTTGAAGCACTTGTTAGATAAAATATGGGATCCTGAACAGATGCATAAATTGCAGTTGATCCACGTTCAAGGTCATTGTACCAACAGTTTTTATGGGAAGTACCTTGACAATTTGATTGCCTGCAAGAAGTGTTGTTGCGAACATTGTGTTTGACACTGTTTGGATGTATTCCATGTGTACCATAGAGCATGTCGATAAGGTGTGGCTCCTATGTCTGCCTGTCTTGAAGAACAGTAATATTGGACGGTTTACTGTGACGCTTGATGGAAGGCACTTCAACGACTTATATGTATATTTGAAACTCTTATCTGGTCTGTCGAGGATGCTAGAACTATCTGACCAGGCACGTACCAAGTAAATCACCATTTTGAACTATGATAAAAATTGTCCCGAATCAACCTGATTTTCCATCAAAAGATGTCTCCATGTTATCTCTAGTAACGATTGTCTACATAGAAAAACACAGCAATATCAAATTCAATATACCTTCTCTAGTGTTGCTCATTGGCAGAGGAAAGAGTTCAAGACGTGATGTATTGATTTCCTTCGTGGACTAGTTTGGTATCTCACATTAGTCTTGCGCACTTTGGGTCTACAGTAAGTTGGATTGCTCCTTGTGTGCAAGCGTTGCTGAAAGTGCTTCCGCTCACTTGCTATCAATGTCGGTAATTGGTCTATTAATTTTAGACTCCGAATCGGCTGGAGAAGTTTGCGTCAACTTGGATACATACCGCTGGGCACAATACTAGTAAGGTTGACAATCGGGGCAATGCTTGACCTGATCTGGCTTCCGATGCTCTGATATAGCATGTAAGAGTGTGTTCCACGGCGTGCGAGTGTGCTGCAAGTCACACTTGCCAGGAGCGGGAACTACAAATGCCGAGCACACAGGCATTGCTTGTCATGTACTTTGCATTTTGGAAACTGAAGCTACTGTCGGTGGAGCATGTGGAGGATTGTTTGAAAGCTTTGGACGATAGGGGAGAATTCTGATGCGCATTCACTAGAGGTAAGATCACAGTTTCCTAACCTACTTCCTTATTATCCTCTGACCAATCCAGCATTATTTCGATCGTGTGAATAGCTTTGCTGTAGAGCAGTGAATGCCGTTCTTTGTGCACATTGTCCTCTGTTTGGATGTTTAGGGTTCAGGGTTTAGGACATTTCTCTTTAACTGGGTTAGCTTGAAAAGTGTGAATCTTGTGATTTGTCAGAGCTGTCGAATGGTGTTGGTAGCGATTTTCTAGGTCATGCTTATGTTTTGAAACGTAATGCATTTCCTTCGTATTATGTGAATCTAGGTACCAGTTCGTCGGTGCCAGGGGCAGAGCAGATCTGCTGGTCATCCTTGGGCATCATCGACGGACGTAGTTGTGGGTTTGAGGTCTCTTTCGTAGCCACCATGTCGTCGTCGTTCTCTCAAACCCTGAACTCCATCACTGTGACCAAGCTTCATGGGATCTCCAAGCAAGTCACGGACTTCAACTCCCACAGAGAGAGGATTCTTTCATCACTCAGCGCTGCTAGTAGCTCACGGGAGAGGGTTCGAATACTCCTGGATGGCGTCAACTCCTGGCTTGGCTCCGCCGACTCTTCCTCCAGCCTCGGTAATGCGGACTACCTCCAGAGCGTTAGGAAATTTCTGGTCCAGGCCGAGCACGACCCCTGCATTGGCGAGGCAACTCTGCGTGAGTGGGAAACTGATTTCACAAAAGCCCTTGACACGGAGAAGGCGAAGTACGAGTATGCGGAGCTGTTCGGAAGGCTACTGAGCGAGTGGATCGCAAGCACCGCTTCCATACCTGAGAAGGCATCAGATAAACAGAAATTAACGGGCAACAACGAGGCTTTCAGCGCAAGTGAGATGTCAAACGGCACATTTGAGAAGGTTGGAAGGAAGGAAATGCACGAGCAGCGCGCCAAGTTCGAATCCCTCGTCTTCACTGCTAAAGAAACCGACACTGTTGCCATACTTGCCGACCTTGACGATCTCTTCTCTTCAAAGGCAGCGAAGGAAATCCTTGCCCTCATGCGTGACGATATTGGATTATTTGGTAACAACTTCTTCCGTGATAGAAGATTGTATGTCCGCAACCTCAAGTCAGTCATATCCTCCCTCTTGGTTGCTGACCTTCTATCAAACGAGAAACGTGAAACTCTCAAGGAGTTTACTCAGAACAACACGATCCTCACTGAGGTAACAGACGTGCTCAACATGCATCTCTCATCGCTAGAATCGTGGTCTTGGATACCTGACGGTTCGGCCATGGACGCCATTCCTGTAGAGATGCGGAGACAAATCAACGGAAAGTACAGAATTTACATGGATGAGGATATCCTGCAGGCCATCTTTTTGCACTGGATTGGCCTCGAGTGGGCAGTTGAGTTCAGAAAACACTTCAAGAGTATCTTCAATTCAAGCGCCTGGAAGCGGGCGGCAAAGCCACTCTCCAAGCAGGAAAAGGAGAGACGAGAGTATTTCCTGGAAGACGAGCGGAGAGGGAAGTGGGGCGAAGGGCCCACGTCGATCGATGAGACGAGACGAGCGAAGCAGCGAGAGATGTTTTTTATGAGCCAATTGTCCGAGAGCCTCGAGGAAGTAGGAGCTGGTTATGATGAAGACGGAGGAGCGAAGCCTGGCGAGGTGACAGCCGTGGGAATCAAGCAATCGCTTCTCCACATTCTCACCACAGAATGCCTCTTCAACACCACCATCCATGACAAGTTCACCGTTGTGCGCTCCGACTTCGCCTGGTTCGGCCCGAGCTTACCCCACAGCTCCATAATGACTGCTCTCAGATTCTTCGGCGTGCCTGAGGTTTGGCTCACCTTCTTCCAGAAGTTTCTATCCGCGCCGCTCGAGTTCCGCTCCGACGGGCCGATGGCTGCACCCCAAATCCGCAAACGCGGAGTGCCCATGAGTCACAGCCTCAGCGGCCTCTTCGGCGAGGTTCTCCTCTTCTGCATGGATTATGCTGTCAATCAGAGAGCAGATGGGCTCTTCCTCTACCGCATCCACGACGACTTCTGGTTATGGAACAATGACGCCACGGTGTGCGTGAAGGCTTGGCAGGTAATGAGCTCCTTTACTAAACTTGTGGGGTTAGAGTTCAACTACGAGAAGACGGGGTCTGTATCCGTAGGGCAACCACTCCATCCAGATCTCCCAAGAGGGACCATCAAGTGGGGTTTCCTGAACTTCGAGGAGTCTGGCCAGTTCGTCATCGACCAATCTCAGGTCGACGTCCACATCGACGAGCTGAAGCTTCAACTGAAAGCATGTGAGCACTCGGTGTTCGCTTGGGTGCAAGCATACAACAAATACGTCGCGTCGTTCTTCGTCAACAACTTCGGCTCGCCTCCCGCCCAGTGCTTCGGCCAGCGCCATATCGACATGGTCATCCTCACACTCGAACGCATCCACCTCGCTCTCTTCCCAAACCACGGCGGCTCCGTCATTGAATACCTCGCTCACGTGATCCAAGAGCGGTTCGGCGTGCACGACATCCCCCCGGGTTGGTTCCTGTGGCCCATCGCCATGGGTGGGCTAGAAGTGAAGTCTCCTCTCATCCCACAGTACGTCATCCGCGACGCCCTGTGCGTCGACCCCTCTAAGAAGTTCGAGGACGCTCTAGACGCCGAGAAGGAGCTCTACGCGCAGTTGCAGGAGAAATGGGAGAACGGCACCACCGCAAAGCCATACACCTGCAACAAATCCCTCGAGACCGAGCCGTTTCTCTCGTACGAGGAGTACTCCCGGCACCGCGAGCTGCGTTTCGAGTCATGGATGGACGTCTATGAGGAGCTCTTGAAAGTCCCAGAGGATGCCGAACTGGTGCTTAGACCTGATTCAGTACCATCGAACGTGATTGCGGAGCTGAGTAAGCTGTCACGTAAATTCCAGAAATCGGACGTGGAAGGAATTGCCGCTAACTGGTCGTCCATGAATGCGTACTGGCGATGGGTTGTCGCCTGCTTCAGCGGAGGCGTTGTGAAGAAATGGGGTGGCCTGGAGGTGGTGAGGCCCGAGAGTTTGCCGATGGGGATGGTGGAGGTGTGGAAGAGTCGGAAGGTGAGGTGGGAGCAGTAATTTGATCTGTACACACAAGTCAACATACACTAAATTATGAGAGTAGTGCTTGAAGGTAGCAGGCAGATTGGATGCAAAGCTTCCAATCGCCGATTGGGAAAAAATCATGTTCATTCTAGTAATCATTGTATTATAGGATCTATGTTGAAGGATGGAGGTGCGGTAGGAGGCCAATTCTTCTCATCCTCCACAGTTACTACGGTACTGTATTCAAACCGAGCTGTAAATTAGTTATCTTAAATTATGAAATGCAACTCTGCAACAAGAGTTTGTAAGAAGCCAGTGAATGGCAGTCAACTAGCTTTCCCAACTTGGATTTTCGTTGTTTTGCTTCAGTTATGTAGTTGTGGTTTAAATTTTGTTGAATTTGACATAGTGGCTCTTGTGGAAACCATGAACGATCATTACGAGTTCCCTCGGTTTAGGAACAGAGCACACCTAAGGTTGACACACCTATAGTCGACACATGACCAATAGCCGATATCTTCTAATTCCTAGATTATGAAAGAATAGATGTACCTCATTTGTATATATCGGCTATTGGTTCGGAAGTACTTTTCACTTTGAAAAATTGTACAAATTTCAATATTGGGAGATAATTCATGAAAAAATGCTCATTCTTCATGAACCTTATTTTTCTATGAACCAAAAATATCTCCTTGTCGATAACCCAAGCTTTGATATGCTAAACTGCTTTAAGTTGTCGGTTACAGGTGTGTCTACCTTAAATGCACCTGAAATGGATCCTGGAACTAATCAGTGTACAGCTTTTGGAAACCTGTATGTAGTCATGATGTAAGGTGTACTATTTTCAAGTAAGGCCCATCATGTGCCATTTGCCGGACAGATTCCAGCGGACCGCATACATCTGCGCATGAGAATCATCAACTTACGAAGATCTGTGTTGAACAGTCAACTGTGAAGAATCCCAGCTTGTCTTGATTGGAATTTTAGGACTATCCAGCAGACGGTGCTTTCCTCTGCCCAGGCTCTAACCTAGCAACGTCCAAGGACCAATACTCAAGCATATGCTCTAATCCCAGGAATATGAAGGTATATTGTGTAAAACGGGGATGGGCATAGGCACAGGATACAGCTTCGGAAGGAAACCAGGGAGCACACTAATGTGTACTGGTCGAACTCTGAGGAGGACCCTTTTTTAGAATGTAGAAATGTAGAACCCTGAAATCACAATTTGAAGGTTCTACATTCTTTTTTAAGATTTTTTGTGCCAAATTTGGGTTCTACAACCCAACTTTAGTCCAGGGAACTCCTCCCGCACGACGTGGGAACAATGTCCCGCAACTTGGGATGTTCTACAAGAGCCCACCCAAAGTTCTGCAAAGCGTTCGAACACTAAAGCGTTCTACCAGAGGCATTCTCACAATTTTTTATTATAGATTTGGAGCACTGCCGAGAATGTCTAGTTTTTGGTCAAGATTCTACTTTTCAAAGTCTTTTTCATGCTAAAACTTAGGGAGGCAGCGTTCTCAATTGGCAGTCGGTATCCATACCCAATATATTTGCATATTTAAACTCAAGATGATGAGTGTGCATACTTTGGTACCCTGTGAATATGGTGAATTACCCTGTGAATAAGGGTCTATTTTGGCTCATTTGCCAGTTGACAAATTAATGGTAATATATGGTGAATTACCCTGTGAATAAGGGTCTATTTTGGCTCATTTGCCAGTTGACATTAATGGTAATCTGGGTTATCCGGTAACATTCCCTGGCAGCAAGCAGCATGAACTGAACTATATATCTAGATCAGACTACTTTGTTTATTATCATTGTCACCTTTCTTTGGATCTTGCAATCTGAATAACGATGCCAGGGGTTATGGGTGTAATCATGTGTGAAAAGAAGCTGTGCAGATCGCTTGAGCGGCTCCTCTTCGTTGGTCTGCTGCTTTCTCTTTCACCTCTGGGCACCAACTCGTCTTGGTCAGTTCAACAGTACGATACCTACCAGTGTAAGTTGAATCCAATCTGTAGTCTTTCCTTCGGATGATCTGTCACAGCCTTGTATGGTTTAGAATTGAGGAAGCAAATTGAAAATCAATCTGTCACCAGTGTCCTGTCAGTTTAAATCTTACCAACTCTCTGCCTGCGAACATGAGTTCGTAATTAACTGAGCTACCGGTATCTACTTAAGGCCATGTTCTGTTTATGTTCTGAGTACTTGTATTGGTTTAAGAAGGTTTGAGTGGAGCTGACCTTGTTGGTTGCACGCCATCAAAGATTATTTGAAACAAAGGCTTTGGCATCTGATTATGTTGGTGTGCGAATTGGCAGTAAATGCCATGCAAGCCATACTGGGAGCATGGAATACAAGCACTCCCCATCCAGAGAGTAACTTGGCAGGCTGGAACTCTTCACAGATATTCCCATGTGAGCAGGAATACGTTAACGGAAACCCCAATTGGCGGGGAGTTCAGTGCCTAACTCACATAAATTGTCATCCAAAAGTAAATTCGTCTGACATTGATTGCTCAGCGTTCATCGTCGGCTTGTAAGTATTTGTCACTCCCAAAGTCTGCGTCCTGGTTGCATCTCCCCTCTCTTACGCACTTATGTTCTGGTCGGCTGTGGCTATGCCCTAGCTTGTTCTGAAGTAGGAGACCTAACAAGAACAAAAGTTGTAGTCACATGTTGGTGTCTGTATCCTACGATTCTTTAAGGTGTACTATCCTCATAGTTGATTGGGCGACAGGACCCTCCAAAGTGCATCAATTACAGGTATCTTGCCATCGGAAATCGGAAACATCTCAACACTGACCACGTTGTAAGTCCCCTCACTAAGGTATACACACCCATGAGGGATCACTTACCCATGAGGGATCAGTAGGCTTCCCCATTCCAGAGCAATGGGAAACTAGTAAAGGATAATTGATGAACAGTAGATTTAGGGTATTTCCTCCAATAGAATGCCTCTGTAAGTGTGACGGAATCTGTTTGATCACTGATCTGAGTATGGTCAGTCATTGGTACACCTATATGTCAATCATGGGTAACACTAACTTTTGGACAAAAAAAATTGTAGTAATTTGAATTTTACTGAATTAATTTTGAAAAAATGCTCATTCTTCATGAACCTTATGATACTACGTGCAAAAAATAACTCCTTGTTGAAAACCCAAGATTTACTATGCTGAAATGCTTAAGTGATCGGTCATAGGTGTGTATACCTTAAACTGCCTGTCATCTTTGCTTGTCATTGAGAAAGCATCTGAGCTGGTGTGTAAGGATTGCTATAAAGCCAATCTCTAAAGCCGAACAGTTCCTGAACCTTAAACTCCTAACATTGTGCCCTGAAGTTTAACTAACAACCAACTCAAGTTCACTTCACCTATATTTGCTGCCTCCCACCCTAATAACGATAGTTGTGGGTGGACCTTGTCCTGCAGAGTGTTGACTGGAAATCCAAACCTTACTGGACCTATTCCTTGGACACTTCAGCAAACTTCAGCATACATTTTGTAAGGCTCGACTCTGACTCACATAATGCATCGTTGGTCCAATTACGTGCTCGTTTCATTTCATTCAGGAGGACAATAGAAGAAGATCTTGACAAAGCATATCATCTAAATGTTGATTGCTTGCACAGGGATCTTCATGACAATGCTTTCGAAGGAAACATCCCTGACGAATTCAATAATCTTTTGTATCCCGTATTTCTGTAAGTTTCTTGTCAAAAGCATGTTTCTATCTCGAGGACCAGCAGCCAAATAATCTATTTCCAGTCGAAGAGTATCGCAGTTTGAATCTGATGTTCGTCTGTCTTTGCCGCAGGGACTTGAGTGGCAACAGGCTCAATGGTTCATTTCCACTCTCTCAAATCAGCGCTATGCATGGCCTCCAGACACTAAACCTTGGCAGAAACGACTTTGAGGGAGATATACCCAATCTTGCCTTCGAGAACATGACGCAGCTGGACCATCTGTAAGTATCTGAAAATCTGAATGCACTAAATTTCTAGTTTCTGATCCCATCTTAACAAAGTTTGTACTCTTCTTGACGTGAAGCATTTTAAAGTACAGAAAAACTTTCGATTAGCCAAGTTGAGGGACCGTCTGAGTTTTGGTATTGGCCCATCGTAGGGATATTTCAAACAACAGGTTCACCGGATATCTGCCAAAACTTACAATGATCACGAACCTGCAGATTCTGTGAGTGGCATTACACTGTTTGGATTGTGGTCTTCTCTTTTCTTTCTACACTTGTAAGGCAATTGTATCTCAGAGCACAAATTTTGTTAGCATCGTAAGGTAATTTAATGTTATTTATATATATATATATATATATATATATATATATATATGGCATCCTATTTTATAAGCAACTTCAAGATTGAAAGAGGAATCTCCGTTGCAGCGTCTTCCTTACAGTATGCAGATGCGTTGAAAGTTAAGTCTCAAGTCACTAGCAACTAGCTTTGATTTCGGGTGTTGCTGAGGATATCTGAGATGTTTGTAAGGGTCATAGGCAGACCACCTTGAAACTTCCATCTTAATTTTTGAGGCAATCTGTTGGTATTAACAGGGATGTGTCAAGTAACAAGTTCAGAGGGGCACTACCAGACCTTACAAATCTATCATCGTTACAATCTATGTAAGTGCTTTAATTTTATTGCAAAAACTGTGTAAGTTTGGGAAGTTTCAGATGCGAAGTAGTTGAATTTATTTATACTAGAAGACCTCGGAACAGAATATGTAGGGAAGAAATTGAAATTCACATCAGTTCCTTTCTACCCTGAAAAAGCAGAGTGAGTTTCCTCAGTCTCTGAAATGTAGCATGTCGGATATGATATTACGGCAGATGAAATCAAACGGTGCAACTAGCTCATGCACAGCATTCAGAATTTAAGGATTCTGAATTTAGAATAGTGCTACGATACCCCACTTGGACCTCTCCAAGTAGAATCCTCTATACACCCAGTACATTCATTGGGCTAGAAGTCCAACTCTCACTCTTTACACTCGCCATTGCAGCTCTGTCCTGGACGATTAACAGTCATATGAACTTTGCCCTTGTTCCAGGAATTTGAGCAGGAATGAATTTACAGGGTCGTTTGAGTTAGCCACTATTTACAATGCCAGAGTCTCCAAATCACTTTCAGTGTTAGACTTATCTGGCAATCAGTTGACAGGGGATCTCACACTCTGGAATATCTCCGAACTTGGGTCTCTTCAAGAACTGTAAGTTTCACAATCTACTCGTCTTGGAACAGCATTTCAAGCAGGATAACTGGATGGATTACACCGTGTAGGGTTTTGAGATTTTCTAGGTTTGTTGGTATGTGTAACACTACTTCTTGTATTCGGGTTCTATGATGTTTCCTACGTATATTCAACTGAATCGTTAAGAACGAATCGTAGTTCCAGTGGCATTATTTGAACCGTCCCCTCTTTCCCCAAAAAGACTTCAGTGCCACTATGTAGAGCAATCTTCTAAGTGGCTGTATCAGAACATTGCAGGTATTTAGACAACAATTTCATCACTGGGACACTTGACATTATTCATCTTTACAAGAGTGGCTTCTTTCAAACAAACTCATCAGGATCACTTCGAGTTCTCTCGTTGAGTAAGAACAATATCACTCATGTTATTTACGATGTGGGGAGCATTGAAGACATCAAAACAGTTTTCAGGTGAGCACAATGATGCAACTGTCAAAAACCATTTGAATCCAGTTGAGATGACTGTTGCCTTGTAGAACAGCAAAAAGATTACTTCATGTTGAGGAAAAGCTTTTATTGTTCATCGGAAGGCAACCCAGAAATACTTTGATTGAAATTGGTTTTCGTAAGCATTATGATGAAGTGAATCAACTTAGAAACTACGCCATTTTAACTTACGGTGCTCAGTTATCGTCTACTCCCATTTAACATTCACCAATGTGCCATATTGCCTTGTACAGACTACAAGATAATCCCTATTGCAACGGAACTTCTGATGACGGAACGAGATGTTTTTGTGAACAAATTTGTTTCAACTCGGGAAGTAAGAATGCGCTCAAGATCTCACTGAACTCTTTTTCGATCTTTTTCTTGTCACAAGCTACGAAACTAACGTTCTCATTTGTAAATACGGTAAAGACTCTTCTAAATTCCACATCTAGCAAATCGAAATGAACTAGAGATATTGTCTCAGATTCTGCTCTCAATCACTTTCCCTTATTCCTTGATTCAGGTGCTCTGACGGAGAAGACCCACAAGATCATCATCATCTCCACGGTTTCAAGTGTAATATCAGTACTAGTGCTACTGGCGATTGGATTTGCAGTTATTCTCTATAGAAACCGCAGATACAAGCAGTATCTCATGCTTCAGGCTCAACAAAGTAAGTGTCCATTCTGACTTGATTGATATCATGCGCAGTCAATTCAAGGTTTTTTTTTATGAGTTCTTCAGAACTGTGAGTGAACAGACATGATTGATCAATATTGATTCTTTGAAGAGTTGCCCGATCGTCTTTATTTGCAGAGTTTGAAGAGTTTGATGTGAAACCCACTATATACACGTATAACGAGCTTCGTACTGCCACAAGAGATTTTCATCCTGATGTAAAGTTGGGTGAGGAAGGCTATGGCGCAGTGTACAAGGTATATATACTGCACCTGGACTTCGTACACGAGAGCTGATAATATTATCAACCAAGATTCTAGAATCAGGATTTCAAAAACTAAACCTGCAGAAGCCTTGCAAAGTGTTATACATCATCCTGAATTTTTTGATATATTACTTAGTTTTCCAACTTGGTTTCAATGCGTGGCACTATGTAGGAGAATTCAAGCACCTACTGAGCGCTCGCTCACTGACCTGGGTGACATCCAACCATTCTTATAATGTCAAGGACATGTTCTGAAAGTATGATTTCATTAATCTTCAAATTGCTGCAGGGTACATTGCCAAATGGTAAATTACTGGCTGTGAAGCGGTTATTCGCTATGCCTACACAAGGTATAGATGAGTTTTTGAATGAGGTCGTCCTGATCACTGGAATGAGGCACTGAAACCTTGTGAATCTGAAAGGGTGTTGCCTTCACGAAACCCAAAGGCTCCTGGTTTACGAGTATGTTGACAACTTTGACGTTGATCAAATTCTGCTTGGTAAGTGGGTCATTCCTTTGTGTACAATCTCTTGAAATATAATCAACACACGCTCCACAGCTATAGCAGCAATATTGCTGACATTTGACTGGTCCCATATCCTCCTTTACAAATCATTTTTTCTCTGCCACACATATTCAAGCTAGAAAATATCTATGATTTAATTCCTGATAAATTTTGTGAAACTGCTTACTGTTTCTTTTGCAGCGGGTCCAAGAAAGGTTCTGTTAAGCTGGCCTGTCCGACTGAAGATCTGCTTGGGAGTAGCTCGGGGCTTGCACTGCCTACATGATTTGGCTCAACCAAGAATTATGCATCGAGATATCAAAGCCAAGAACATATTACTTGATAGAAATTATGAGGCCAAAATAGCAGATTTTGGCTTAGCCTTACTCTTTTCAGATGGACAAACTCATATTACGACTGATCATGTTGCTGGGACCAAGTAAGATCACTACATCCCTTATCTCTCTTTCAACAAGTCTTCAATGCAAACAGAGTTCATTATCTCATCCTTCATGTCTGCAAACTTGACTCTGCTGATGCTTTACATCTGTGATTCATCTTAAGTAAGCTCATAAAACTATTCAATATTGAAACCGAAAGAACTTTAATTTTTATCTATCTAACAAATCAGTAGATGAGGATTCTTTACTATATATCCATATTTGGGTGAATTTTAAGATTGGTCAGATCTTAGAAGTTTGGAACATTATATCTTGAATTATGCATGTGCGCAGGGGGTATTTGGCACCCGAATATGCGTTGCTTGGTCAAATGAGTGATAAAGTAGACGTCTTCAGCTTTGGAGTTCTATGCCTAGAAGTTGTAAGCAGTCGAAGAAACATGGATGAGAGACTGCGACCAGATATGGTCTATCTTGTCAAATGGGTATGCCACAACTGTTTCTCAAACACTCATCTGCAGATGACTTTGAAGATCAGAGTATCAAGTTTTTATCTTTATTTTTGCATTATAGCTTGTCAATGGACTAATTAAGTATGAAATCCAACAAGTCTAATCATGTGTATTTAAAGATGATTTGCATGAAATGAACAAGTACCTGTTTGTTTAAGAGTATTTGTGATTTTTCCAGGCTTGGAAGCTACACGGGCAGGGCAGGCTGCTGGACTTGGTTTGTCCAACACTCTCATTACAAGATGACGAGAAGCCGCAAGTGCAACGGCTAATCAACACGGCTCTTCTTTGCATACAACACACTGGAGAGCAAAAGCCCTCCATAGCACGTGTAGTTTCCATGTTGCAAGGTGATGCAGACTTGGAGGTAGTGGTGAACCCAGGAGCGGAAGATCAATACCACCAGATGGACTCAGCAAGATTGCTTGATCTAGGAAACAGTGCTGTTTCCAGAGTGAATGATGTTTCAGAAGAAGGCCCATTTTGGAAATCAATTAGAAGGGATGAAGGCCGGAGATCGTCGAGAACAAGTGAAAGTAGATCACACAGGGCAAGCGAAGCTACTGTTGAGGGCATCTCATCAAATGGAATGATTACTGTGAGTGAGATTAGAGGAAGGTAATGGAGATTATAGGTCAATCGCAACTGTACATTAAGATGATAACAGGTCTTCGAGACAAATATGAACATGTATGGGAATTGAATGGGAAGAATAGTCGTAGCAGTAGAAAACACCAGATGGATTCCGTGGGCGCTCAGTCCTCCCAATAAGAGCCTCAGTTCAGGAAAAATAACAGAAATCACCTGCCGAACACCTTCCATACAATCCCGAGTGAATAGTCGGTCGTTTTCAAAACTGATACCACATCACGAAGCGTATGCAGCAACCATACGAAGGTTGCATGAGTCACCTAGTTCTGCTTCTTCCTCAACAACACAAAGCGCGACTGTACTCAGTTTAAGAACCAGATTCACATGGTTCATGTGGCCTGTACTATATATGTATTGGTGTGTCTGTTTAATAAAACTGTGTATTCCCTAAATCTCAACCTCCGTCACCGTCCTTTTTATTTCAACATATCTTCGCCTTTGAAAAGTCCATCTCAGGATGCTGTATTTACAAGCCACACCAGCACCAGCACATGAGAAATCAATACCGTCGTTAAATACAGCGACTTTTCATGTCAGAAATAGAAGATAACAGGGCATAATTCATTATACGCGTAAACAATAAGCGAGGATAAGGTGAAAATCTTTACAACAGCCAGATAACTGACAGTCGCAAATCTTTACCTGGGCCATGAATTTCTTGAGGATATCAGCTTTGTTTTGTTCATCGCTTGTGGGCAGATTCATTGCTTTCTGACGTTGATCATACTGCAACAAAAAAACAGTACAGTTTATGAGAGACTGCTTCTAGTTTCATAGCTTTCATGAGCTTGATCACAGTGACTGAACGAACAAGACTGCCGCAAAGGTTAAGGGTGATACATTCGTAGTAGCCAGGTAATACATTTCACATACGATGAGCTCTCATGACAATGTAACTATCAATATTGCAAGGTGAATCTCAACAGCAAAACCAAAAGATCGTCACATGCCCAAAATACATACCATCATCTTCTCGACTGTTTGGCGAGTCTCAGGATCCAAATCTTCTAATTTGCTGTTTGCAGGTTCCACTTTCTGTGTGTTGATTTCAGGTTCACCTTTCACCACAGATTTCCACCACTCCATTTGGTTGTGTTTCGTGAACAGAATGGAAAGCGTTGAACCGTTGTCCTCTGCGAATTACAAAAAAGGCTATAAGAATGAATTCATAATGCCAAACCGAACGACCGATTCAGAACACCAGCGCAACCCAAAAACTAAATTAAAATATGGTAAGATCCACTGTAGTCAAGAGCATTAGCAAAGACACCTAATTGACCCCTCGCTTTGACGTGAAAAAACCCACTGAACAAGGTAATTGTTTACCTAAACTCCAAAAACAGTCGTCGGCCTTCACTGGATTGAAGAATTCACCCTGCGTAAAAACAGACCCAGAAAACAAAATCATTCCTCCGATCACATCAATAGTTAGGACTTACTTCTGGAAGCAGCACATACGCGGAAGCCAACAACAACTACAAGTATTAGAATAGTGATAAACAGACAAAAAACAGCATCAAGAGCTTGCTTCCAGAAAACTCACCGCCAAAATTGGAGGCTGACCCTTGAGACCTGCCTTAAAACTCTTACTCTTGATATCACATGCCACCATTCTAGACTTAGTTCCCTCTGGTATCTTAATTTGCACAGTAACTTCTTGAAGAGTTTGCGTCCACGAATATTTCTCGTGATCGTAACCATTTCCGTCATTTGGTTCTGCAAATTCCAACAGATGTGTCACAAAATAGAGACGCAAGAATCTGCCTATCTTTCGATCCTCACCATACAAAATGATTTCAGAAGTGACCATTCAGAAGCACGCTAGAACACCCCAGCGATGTGCACATAATATTCACGTCGCGGACCACACTGCATGTATCATTATCTCGGCATGAGCAATCCAAATGATCCTTCCATACGGTACATTTCAGTTCCTTCCACTAGTCTTTCCGATTTGCCAAGACTATACGACCCCAGACTGTATCCGCGTTGTGATTATAAGGACTCTCACGAAACCAAAATGCCGAACTCATCTCTCAGCTTCACTCCTACACTTTGCCTATCAACCTGAACTCGAACTGTAGCCGACCCAGCTTCAACTCGCACCATAAGTAGCTGAATGCTCAAAGACCTGAACCACTCTTTCCTGATCATAACTTCCAATACTATTCCTTCATCCAGATTTGCCAATCAAACTAATTCCACACATTGTCTACATGCTTACCTACAGCTCAATGTACAAACAAAGATACCCGAACCGTAAATTCAAGCCACTACACCCGAGGCATACACAACAGATGCATAATCACTGACATGACCCAGTGCGAGACCTCCACAACCATCTAATTTCGGCAAAGCAGATGGGAAATAACAACCAAAGATTGATCCAATTCCAGACCTCGAACGCTAACTATCAACCAAAACAACCATAAAACGAGCAACAAGAGACTAAATGGGGAGCAGAAACGTACTCAATCCCTTCCCATCAATCTTCTCATCATAATCATCCACGCCAGGCTCCTTCACTTCGGGACCGGCAGGCTCATCATCACCCTCATCCTCGAAGCTCAGAGGATTCGACGTGATATTCACTTCCTCCACATCCTCATCCACCGGCGCCTCGTTCAGATCCCCAACCACCGCCTTCTCCTTCACTTCCTTCTCCTTCACCTCCTTCTCAACCTTCGCCATCTTCTCTTTCTCCGCCGCAACAGCCTCCTCAT
This sequence comes from Ceratodon purpureus, assembly GCA_014871385.1. Lineage (NCBI taxonomy): Eukaryota > Viridiplantae > Streptophyta > Bryopsida > Pseudoditrichales > Ditrichaceae > Ceratodon > Ceratodon purpureus. Next base: position 6,253,235 of record CM026430.1, on the reverse strand, counting down.
CCGCCTCACGCCTCCTCTTCCTCGCCGCACCCACGATCTCCGAAACCCTAACCTCAACCCCGTCCTCCTTCACGAGGTCCGTCTCCCGAAACAAGTAATCAATCACAGTCGTCAGCATCTCCATCGGCCGCTGCTCATGCTCCACCAGCAACGCACTCAACACCGCATCATGCTGCTTGCTCACAACCTCTCCAGGAGGCGTCACAATCCCGGGCGTGAGCCGAATCTCCTGCACTTCAGCTGATCGCTCCGGCACCGGGGCCTGCACCTCCTCCTCCTCCTCGTACTCCGAAATCACTGCCATGATGTAAACCCCTCCAAACTAGAACAAACCTCACAAAAATTCCACAAAAACTCACAAAAACTCTTCCGAAACTGAGGCTAAAACCCTAAACCCTGGGAACTAAGAACTTCGCGAATACTTCACCAAATTGGGCGAGACTGGTACTGGTGTGACGAGTGGGAGGAAGGTGGTGGAATGGTGACGTTGGTTGGAGCGATGGCGGGAGTGATTTGTGTGGGGTTGCGGCAATGGTGGTGGGAGCCGACAGTCTGGAGTGTTCTAGAGGAAAACACAATCGAAGCGGAAAATGAAAGAAGCTATGGGAACTGGAAAAGGTTTTGGAACTGGGGAAAAAAAAATGGGAGCTGAAAAAGTTTAGGAGCTGAAAAATTTTAGGAGCTGAAAAAGTTTTGGGGGCTGAAAAGGTTTAGGGTGCTGAAAAAGTCTTGGGAGCTAAAAAGGGTTTAGGGTGCTGAAAAAGTCTCGGGAGCTAAAAAGGGTTTAGGGTGCTGAAAAAGTTTTAGTAACTGAAATAAATTTGGTAACTCAAAACGTTTTTGGAACTCAAAAAAATTTGGGAGATGAAAAAAGTTTTGGGAATTGGAAATGTTTTGGGCTGGAAAAGTTTTGGGAGCTGAAAACGTTTTGGGTTGGTGTTTTGAAGTGAAAACGTCAAATGCAACGCAATGGGATTTTCTTTCATCTAGCATATATTTAGAATAGATTGTAAAGATTCGTTTATGTATGGCTTTTTTCAAGGAAGTTTTTCCCACCTCTATAGTAAAAATATGTATTTTAGGTGTAGTTAGAGGATTCTTATGTTAGGAAACAAGATATAGTTGTGAAAAATGTTTGATTTCTGTGAGCATTTGGAAATGGAGTTTAATCTAAATGATTTCATAATTTTTGGATTTAATATGAATAAGTTGTGGATTGTCAAAGTGACAAAAAATTGCCATAATAGAAATACTTCAAATGGACATGAAGTCTCATGTGTATCATAGTTAGCAATCAAAGATGGAAGATTGAAGAAGAGATACATTTAGGTTCTATATAACCATCTTAGATTAAAAAGTAAAAAAACGCTTTAGACCATCAATAGTAATATTTTGCACATGATTAGATGTTAGGTTAATATCAGAAAATTCTACTTGTAGGGGACATAAATTTTAGAATGCTTTATTCACTGCTAAGTTCTTTTTCATGTAATGGGTTTCAAATGTGTTGAATGGTATTGACTTCATTTCTTTCAATTTTTAAGTTGAATGTGTCATGTCATGTGACATAAGTAGAATTAAGTAATGAGAAATCAACACAAGTTCATTACTCTATTTTTTTAGGTGATTTATAAATTGATACAAAATTGAACATACATCTAAAAATAAATAAAAATTTATCCATTGCATTTATATATGGAAATTTGTCAATAATTCCTATTCGTTGATTTCTTAATGCAAACTATTGATGTATACAAATGGAACTCAAAATGTATTGTTTGTTAGAACTTATGTCAAATGTAAAAGGCAATGAAAATTAATGGTTAACCCCTAATTGCCTCATCGTCCATTTTTTAAACATTTTTTGGAACCTTTCACCTTCAAAGACCTGTAACTTTGGCATGTAGTGTCCAATTTCAATGAAATTTTTTTTAAAAAAAACTCTCCTTGTGATGTGTGATTATTGTAGAATTTTATTTTTTAAATTAATTTGAGATGTACTAAATTTTTAGGAATCATTTGAAAACAGAGGTCTTAATTATGGATATTTTTTGTGCATTTTAATATTTGCAACTTTGAGGGCTTGTTTTTCCTTCAACCAACATGTGTTTCCAATAAAAATTGTTGTAATCATCTCTCTTGAAGTCTAGTTATATGGTAGATTTTTCATGTCAATCAAAGTTGTAATGAATGTTTGGAAGTCATTTTAGTGCGCGGGTCTCTTTTGGACACTTTTTTCTTTTGAGGTCAAATGGGTCATTAATTGAGCTACTTTTTAGGGCACATCAACTTTTTTCAAGATTTTTTTGGTACCAATGTGTTTATATGATGATTTCAAAAAACTTTGTGTTTTAAGTTTTTTTTCATTTGAATATATTTGAAAACGAATTTCATCTCTAATGTATTGATAGGAAATTTTCATCATCCCTTTTTCAAGAATAAAACATTAGAATCTTGCAATTTTATATGGCAAATTGAATCCAAATTCAATCCACATCATCTACAACATGTATACTAGAAGAGTGTAAGATTTCAGATATCACTTCAATTTATACCTATGGTGCATGACAAATAATAATGTTTTTAAACTAAAAAATGTCACAGGTCTTTATTGATAAAACCATCAATGGTTGTTCATTTTTAATTATAGAAGTTCCAATGAATGAATTTTTCTCTAAAGGAACATATTTAAAGGAATAATTTAATTTTAATAAATAATTTAAAATTAAATTTATATAAAAAAATAATTTAAAAAAAAAACAAAAACTGAATGAAATTATATGGTGAACTAACGACCAGCACAATTCATTGACGCCTTTGACAACAAGACGAAATTATTTTCTAGAAGACATTATAAGTGTGTATGATTCTTTAGAAAATAAAAACATCCACTTCATTTGCAAAAACAAGGTATTTAGCAATTTCATGTAACTCATATTATTGTAATTTTATGAAATTCATTAATTATTTTATTTTAAAAATATTATAATTGAAAGAATTAACATGAATGCATACTATAACGTACATTGCAAAACATTTACACAAAAGACGGTAAGAATATATAATGTGGCAAGATTTTTATGCATCAATTAAATTTACATTTTATAAATAAAATATTATTCAAAGTTATTTTTTTATTTTTCATCAAGCCTCATGATATTAATCTAATTTTTCTTGGGTGCGAATCCTTCCAGTAGCTTGCTACTCCGACTCGCGTGCGTCGCCTTGGTATTGCACTACCTCCTTGGCCGGAGCAGCCATCTCCCCTCTACCGAGGAACAAATTCCAACACTAAACAGCAAAACTCCCACCTCCCAGGACATGGAATTTACGAGCATCAGCCGATGATTTAGAGTCACAGATCTGCAACTCCGGGTCCGATGTATGTTGATTTACTTTTGACTAACGGATGTTTCACATGCTTTGCTGTTCTACATTTCAAAAGACCTTTATGTGGATTGTAAGCATATTGTCCATTACGTTTCCTGCTTCAGCGTTAAATTTTTTGGTGTAATTGGACATTTTTTGGTGTTCATCTTTGGTGTTGTTGTACACCCTTTCTACTAGTCATGATACCTCATTTACTTTGAACAGATTATTCTACAAAATAAATGAGTTTGCCAATGAAGCTCATTCAGAAATTGTGGATTGTGCAACTGATAATAGGCCTAAGTACTGTGGAATACTTAACATTGGAAAGGTATTTTCAATACCTTTTCCATTGGTATATTACATGTTCAAAATTCTAAAAATTGTAGTCAAAAATTGCAAAAGAAGAGAACAGCCCACTACGTGCGCATGCACATAAGCGTGTCAAAAAGAATCGTAGTCAATTTTGAGTGCAATTTTTTTTACCATGTTTTGTTATAGTTGTCTTGTATCATGTCGCATTGATGAGGAAGAGTCTAGATTCTATGACTATATAGTATATGGATTTTTAGGCTAGTATGGAGTCCCTAGTTCTTACTCTTATATTACATCGTTGCAGAGTATAAAGGGAGCACGTGATATCACTGACCAATTGGAAGGTCTTCTAAAGAGGGTGGAGAGTGAAGCTACGTCCAACCCTAATGAACTTGATTACATATAGAAGTCCATTACATCTGGTATGCTAGGTCATTTTCTTTTTGTTTTAATGCTTTTGTCTAAGATTGTAACATTTTAATGTGGTTGCCATTATCTAATTACCTCTAAGAGTGTTCCAATCTACGTCCGTGCTTGGAAAAATTGAGAATTTTTAGTTGGTATAGATTGGTGCAGAAGAGCTCCATTTTTGGAATCCAACCTCTCATAAAAACAAGGATTCTATGAGCAGTTAATGCTCATTCTAAGCCTCCAGACTTAAAAGTTCATAGAAATTGTTTAAATGTTCAAAAAATATATTTATTTTTGGATACCTTTGCAATAGCTTTGTAGAGCATCCAAAAATTATAATTTTTATGACTTTACTTAAGGAATATCAACTTTAAAGAATACAACCTTTTTTTCTTCTAATTCATGTAGTAATTGAAACTCATTTTAAATTCAAAATGTTTGCCAAACTTATAATCCTTTAAGAATTAAGACATACCTCATGAATCATTGTTTGATGCTCATTAGAGATCCAACAAAACAATTAACATCTGAATGATTATACCTTTGAGATCATTCTTAATCCCTAAACGTCCTCACCTATGTCAAGTTTACTAGGTAGTTTTGCAAAGATGCATTATAAAATGCAATTAATATGAATATTTAGAACTCGATGTATGAATAAAAGTTATACATTTTGAATTTTAGATTCTATCTATACAATTAGATCTATGACTGCTATCACTGATCTTTATTTATAAATTTTGAAGCATAAAATAAAAAATTATTTTGGAATTCAATTACGAATAAAATATTAACAATAAGTGGATGAAATTTGTTGTGATGGATTATAATGTAGTACTTTAGGTATAGTGATTTTTGGAATTTTGGATGCTTGATTTTGATAGTTTTTTTCTTAAAGAACACTTTTAGACCAAAGTCTTCAAGATTTTTGGTGAAACACTACAACACAAAATGAGGCATAATTTTTTCAAAAATTATTTTTGTTTCCATCGAATTACACATACATAAAACTAACTTCCTATAAAATAAAATAAAATAAAAAAGTCAAAATATCACACCACAAAAAGTGCTTGACCGATGAAAAAATACGGATGAATCTGTATATTAGGCGAAAAATGCCTACTTGGGCAAATAGGGGTTAACAATGCTTGTACAAAGTTTTAATTCTTTTCTCATCCCTTCAACAAGCACTACTTTTTCTATGTGAAGAGTAAAACCAAATAAAGATTTATATTCAATGGAAAAATTAAAAAAATATTTACATTGATTGCACTACACTCTACATATTAATAAGTGGTGAATCAAAGGTGTAAGATTGACAAGGTGTTTTTATCTATGCAATTCATTTCTATCATAATTCATTTGAAACTTCTCTTTAACATGAAAATGATACTTCAAGAAAATAATATTATCATGCTTTTAGATGAGGGTGTTAAAAGGGTCTTTGAAGAATGTAATGTTATAAGACATAAATTTTCAATCAAAGGTAAATACAACATCATATATACTATTAAAGTATTGATGTATACAAATCATGCTTTTAAAATGTTTATCCAATCAAGGAAGCTCATGTCCTAGGGGGGAAGCACAATAAAGTGGACCACAAAAGTGCTTAGCTCATTGCCAATTTCAGCCTATTGTGTAAACACGCTAGAAAGTGGCATCTAAAACTTCTTGATGGGAAATTAGGTTAAGGATACGGAAAGTAGACTTGATATACTACAACTTCCAAAATTTGCGTTCGTAGTTGTTGAGTTGAGACACCTCTATGAACACGACAAAGTTGAACAAAGTGAATGCAGTCATTTGGAAAAGTGACCGTATTACATTGTAGTTTTGACAGAAATCACTTTTGACTTTGTGGGGCCCTTCGTTTGTACATTACGCTTGTAGAAATGATCCGGGTGGCCGTATTTGCAATCCTGGATTGACAAAAAGTATCCCGGGACATTTTTAAAACACTGTTTTTGGTGAAACTTTTTGTGAGGTTTTTTTCACCGAACATTGTTTTTTAAATTGGAAAAAACATCCTCTAAAGACAATAGAGGGCCTCAAATGAAGAAATTGAGACTTTGGAAAAGTTCATTTTCATGATTTAGAATTAGGGGTCAAATAAAGTTTCAATTGAAGATGTTTCTTTCATGGAGATGTGTGTAAGATACCCTATGACATCTTAAAAAGTGACTAAAATGCTCAAAAACTACACCAAAATGCTCAAAATAAGCTTTGAGCTATAAAAAATAGCACACTTCATATTCACTTCCTAGTGATCACATATTGCACTTGGTGGTCCACTTTATTGTGCTTCCCCCGCCTACTCTTGCTACTGTAAAAAGTGATTGTATCTTACGTTTGTAAGAGTTGTGTTGATGTTTACTTAAAAAATTGAAACTATCTTGAATCACTTGTGTATCAGCTTCTAGTGGTGAATATGGCCCAATTGGCCTTCTTGATGGTAAATTTGAAATCAAATTTACCATTGTAATCGAAGTATTAGACGCGTTTTCGAATTCTTTAATTGCTTGCTTTACAACTCTTATAGATGGTCAAGATTTTGAATTTGGCAAACAACAAATCATGCTTATATGTAGGAGATTCATAATCTTCTTTCCTTCTTCAAATTTTAGCAATGGCGTTGATGATGTAAAACTAGCGCTTGGCTCAAGAGATTCATTTGAACCATGTCTATAACATCCATTTCTTGTAGACATTGAATTGCCATTAGCATTTTTTGAATGGTATAAATCTTGAGTTAGTAGATTGCGGTCAACTACTCTCAAGATATTGTTTGCTTCATGTGCACGCCATATATTTTGTAATAAAAATATATCTTCGTCCATACCATCAGCTTGTTGATTTAGTGGTGGCTTGCCACATAATACTTCAAGCATTAGTATTCCAAAACTATAAACATCTGACTCTTTTGTTGCTTTTCCAATATAGGGAAGCTCTGGTGCCATGTAACTAAGTGTACCTGCCGCTAAGGTTGTTTTCTCCAACTTCTCATGGTCTATAAGTTGGGCAAGTCCAAAGTCTCCAAGATGTGGATTCATATCATCATCCAACATCACATTGCTCGACTTGATGTCTCGATGTAGAATACATTGCACCCAATCTTCATGAAGATATTCAATTGCAGCAGCAATACCACCAAGTATAGAACAACGCAATGTCAAAGGAAGCACTCCCTCAAACTTCTTGTATTTAAAATCATTAGGGTGTTTCCGTCGTTTTGGAAACAACCATTCATCAAGACTTCCATTGCTCATGTATTCAAAGACAAGCATGAAGTTATTTCCTTCAAAGCACCAGCCTTGTAGTTGGACCAAATTGCGATGACGAACTTGGTTGATACTAGAGGCTTCTTTTAAAAATGCTTGGATATCACTTTTGGACTCAACGCGTTTAAAGCACTTTACAGCAACAATTGGATGGTTTGAATACATCTCAAGAGTGGCCTTGTATACAATTCCAAATGCACCACTTCCAAGTATGGTACTCTCATGGAAATTCTTTGTTGCCTTCTTTAGATCTTTGTAAGCAAATTTTTGTAGACTCATAAGATGGAACAAATTGGAATATTTTGTAGTTACATAACATTTACGTTGCCACCAATGTTTATTCATCAAATAGGCAAGTAATAGAGTACAAAAAACAGAGAAAATTATGATCATGATATTTCTTATAGACAATTGAGTCATTTTCAATTTCATATCATTCATGAAATAACTCGTGAACTTCCATGATTGGATGTTAAACACATCTGTGTGCAAACCAGAAATTGATACAAATCCAACATACATGTTTTCTTCAAAAATATGAGTTAAATCTATTTTGGGAACTGTGATGATTGGTATGGTTGGTTTTAGTATTCCATGTCCTAGTGACCCATTTGTCATCCATACCTCAAGTAATAAGGGTGGTGCAACATTGTACTCAATCCAAGTGTGTAAAATTTGCCTGTCCAGGGAAAAGAACATTGGCTTATTTGGTGGCCACAGAGATTGTAAGTATACAATGATTCCAGACTATTCACAATACCAATGTGGTTGTCACTTGGATCATTAACAAGATGGTTTTGGAAGGTATCAAACTCCACCCCAAAGTAATTTTGAGGCCATCTTGAACCTTGAATGTGGTCATTTTTGCCCGTAAGGTGTACATGAGCAATTTTGGAGATATTTTTTGGTACAAAAGTTATACCAAATGTGCTGGTCCCCATCCCTGGTCCACTCCTGTTTGCACCTTCTTCTTGAGTAATTGTGAACGTAAAGGATGTGCTAAATGACAGGACTGAGCGTGAAGTGCTGTCTCTCATCTGCACAGGTTCTTTTGTGTAGAAGATCCGACCACGGGTTTGACTTTCTGGATTGGCACTGTCCACAACTGAATTAAGGTTGACGCTGAGGTTTTCCAGAACATGATGGGCATCGTTGTGTAAAAAGAAATCATCCATTGACAAAAAGGCTGGGACATCAAAATGAGTGCACAGACCCTGCCAGGGAAGGTCTGCAACAAGTAAGCCTAGCAAGGTCAGTAACTTACCACAACCCCAAACTGGGACAAGAAATGGTTGGGATGAAGTGGCTGTCTGATGACGATGGAACCCGCCATGACAGTAAGATTGATGGTTAGTAAACCCAGTTTCTGCACAGGTCCCTATGATCTGTTGAAGATAGAATGACAAGTGGAAACCTTGCTTGTATTGCGCAGGTCAGATCAATCTTGAACCCAAAATTATGCAGGAGGTCTTGTGCGCAAAGTGGTCAGATACAACTAATAAGGTTTATCTGACCATGAATACACAACATCCGCACTGAGTTTCAAAGTCCAAGTTGATGCAACAAAGTTGGCTCAACAATTTACTTTGAATCAGCTGGACAAAGTAATAGAGGAAGAAATTGGATGAAATTGTAACAATATTGTGCAACATGTGGAAATATTACCACACTCTACCAATTCGAAGGCACATGACACATGCAGTTACAACGCAGTCTTGCAGGCTCACAACTGTGACATTTTAATGGACTCGGGATCCATGCAACAATGCTGCTATTTACCTCACAAGCCTGCTTTTGTGGTTAGGCTAGCAGTCAAGTTACAAGTCACTTTGGGCAAATTCTCTAGGACCTGCAAGTTTGAATAGTTTCTTGACCAGAGTGCATGGATTATTGATCAATTACAGAATCATGGATGCACTAGCAGTACAACACGACCACACTGAGCTCAAAGTTGCTTCAGAACATAGATCATTGCCCAGAGTGGTTTTCTTGGTCAAAGTGGGTGTAGCAATTTGACTCCTGTTCTGGAGTAATGTGGATATCATGTCATGAAAAATTGGGTTGTGTAGAACAACGTGGCATGAACAATCATGCTTTATTTTATCTTAGGGTAGAACAAAAGAGAAAGAAAGAGAGCTCTGATGTTGTAAATAAATTGTCTGTTCAATGTTTCACCACAGATCCTAAGTGCTTGCTAGAGGCTTCTCCAGAGAAGACGGCTTTTGGGAGTGCTAGTAACCATCCAGGCTCCAATTTCTAGTTTGGCAGGCGCCCACTTTTACCCGTTTATCTCAGGAACGAAATCAACAAGAAAGGTAACATAATAAGTTACTTAACAATCTGCAAGACTTACTTTGCAATGGCCAGACATTTACTAAAAATTTAGCTTGAGAACATAAAAAGCATTTCAAACATTTCAAAAACGAAGTCTTCAGACATTCTGTATCTTAACCCCTATGAGATGTTGCAAGCAATATGTGCATGGTGAGGGGCGTATTGGGCTGTTTTCACGGGCTTCCTTACTGTATTTGCACTCAGACCTGGAAAAGGGATTGGGGGCATGAATCTCGTGTTGGTCACTGTATTTTTTAAAAAACAAAAATGTGGAAATTTGGGCCTGTGGAGCACCCGAGACGCCGTATTCTGTGCATTCCCCGAACATACGTAGCGCCCTCCATGGCTTTCTACGGTTTAGGCTGTATCTGACACTGCGTATGCCACCTCGGGTATGGTGACCGGCTAGGGGAGTCAGAAATCAGTTACCCTCCTCTCGAGACGCGCCATAGTTCGCATAGGATCCAACAGTCACTTTGCTTTGAACTTGAAGAGGGGTTTGAGTCGCATTACATGGAGACTACGTTGCTTTCATTTTATGCTTCAGGGATTGACGGCAGGTCGATGCTGCAGATTGTGATGGCGGCTACTCTTGAATTCCGCGACTTCAATGAGGGAGTGATGTGGGGAATCAGGAGGGAGTATGAGAGAGTTGGGGGGGAATTTGGTTTAGGGAAATCCAGGGTTGGTTTGTTCGTTGCAGACTCTATGCTTGTGGCGCAACAATTGATGGCCGGTGAGGAGAGAGAGGCTGAGATCGAGGATGCTCAGAGCCCCGAAGATGGTGTAGTGGCTCTCAGGAATTGGGTGATATCACAGGGGCGATCGGAGGCTACCGCGACCAAGGTCGTAGCGTTGTTGCAGCCTGAGCGCCTTTTGCTGGAGCCGAGACCAAGAGCGTGGAATCGGAGAGGTGAATTCGGGGAGGAAGAACGAAACAGGTACCTGTGGTACCGTCACACAACGCGTCTGTTGGGTTGGAAGGATAGACAGTAGTTTCCGGATTTCGTGACGAGGTTGCTGAAGATCCACATTTTCCCAACCAATGGAGCAGGGGGGTAGGATGTCGCTGAAGCAACGAGCCAGGGCGCGGTGGATCCGTTCACCAGAATCAATGCGGGTGGGATCCTTGGCTCCTTGATCTTACACGGTGGCGAGGGCAACGTCGGAGATGGAGGGGATGGTTCTCTTCTCGGACCAGGTAAGTGGGGTTTAGAGTTTGGGTTTAGTATGTGTGTGGCTTAGGTTGGTAGGGGGAACTGGTAATGGCCACGCAGAGACTGATGCATATGGTTTTTGTTGCTGTAGAATTGCATACTATGCTTGGAAAATGCGAATGGGATTGAGGAATCTAAGGTGGATGGGGAGGGTGTCTGAATTCTCTGAATTGCGGTGCTCTGCTATTGAATAAGTACGAGATGTGGACCCCGGACCGACGTCTGTGTCGTGAAGGTCACGTAAGGGGGCTGGGGATTGCAATGTGGAACTCTAGACCAACGAGTACGGTTTCTGATGTGCAGGCTCTCTTGCAAGGAGCGACCTCGGGGGAACATGCTGTGGTCGAGGGCGGGGTCACCTTCAAGGAGCGGGACAAATTTCAGGAGGACAGGGCAAGAAGTTTGGTAGAGGAGGGGGGGGGGGGGGGGGAAGAGCCACAAATGCTTGCAAAGAAAACCCGAGCGCCGAGGAGGAAGAAGAGCCCCATGGGAACCACAGCGGACGGGGCGTCTGTGATGGCGAACGAGGCAGAGGTGTCGAAGGTGATGGAGGGGGCGAAACAACGGACGCCAAGAGGCAGAAAAAAAACGGTGAAGGGGATGCAGAGGTCATGGCAAGGGGGGCTGGGGACAAACCTGTGCGAAAGCCTAGGCAGCGAAGGAGTAAAAAAACAATTGAAGAATAAGGGGGGGCTGGGGTCGAATTGGTCGGGGAGGGAGAGAAGAAGACAAGGAAGCCCAGAGAATCCAGAGCGGCGGGGGGAAAAGAAAAAGTGCAAGGGGAGGTTCCGGTCGAAGTGGAGGGGGAGGTGGTGGGGAATGTGAAGAAAAAAAGGGAGTATCGGCCAAGGAAGAAGAAGGAGGTCGAAGTGGAGGGGGAGGTGATGGGGGAAGTGAAGAAAAAAAGGCAGTATTGGCCAAGGAAGAAGCAGGAGGGGCCAGGGGTCGGGGGGGTGGATGATAGCACAAGGAGAGGTGCACCTGAGAAGAGGAGTCAGCGGAAATGGAAGGCGGAGGGATCCGGCGAGGAGGGGGGCGCTGGGAATTGGGATCTAGCGGGAGCAGAAGAGGGGGAGGAGCACCCCGGGGTGGCTGCGGATGGAGTACAAAGACAAGGGACAGGTAAGTGCTGCGATGTGCATGTGTGCTGGGGGGGGTGTAGGGGGGTAAAGAGATGGATAACTAACCAAAAACGTGGTGGGGGCTGGGGGATGTTTGGGGGGGGGGGGGGGGTGGTAGGGCGAAGACAGGGGAAGTTTACAAAGGAGGAGAAGGGGAAATTGAAGTATCCCTCACGGAAGCCACCAGCGTGGAAGCCACCGACCGACATCAGGCCGAGGCCTGCGGTGGGTGTCACAACAAGGGCCAGGCAAGTGCTTGACTACCACATGGAGGAAGTGGCAGATGCGGATGCGGCCATCTGGGGCGTGCTGCAGGACTGCGAGGCGCCAGAGTCCTGTGACATCGGGGATAGCATGGCTACTCCGAATCTAGATTTCGAGGAGCATGTGTTTGAGGAGCCCGAGTGGGGTGCGACAACACCGAGGCCGAAGACAGGAGTCAGTGCGATTGTTCGTGAGCGTGCAGTAGTGGAGGAGGAGGGAAGTGTGGTAGCCGCTGGTGGCACTTGGAACGTGGGGCGTGCGGGATGGGCAGTGCTCATTCCTAAAAGATTTCTGTCCGAGTATTCTTTCCACACAGGTGACACCCCGTCATGGACGTAGGGCGACGTGGTGGCGGAATATGTGCATGCGGTCACTGCCAAAGACATGATTGTCTGCGAATTAGGGGGGTTTGCGAGTCACATTCACTTTCCAGCTGAGGACGTGCGAATGGCGCTTGGTCCGGATATACGGGCTGTAGGCAGTGAGGGTGGGCAGGGGTATGGGTGGAGCAAGAGAAGGCTAAGCCTTCCCGCCAAGTGGCCTGCGCAAGGGGTATGGGCAGCGAGTGCGAGTGCCGAGGCCCCTTCAACTGCAGTCGTGGGGGAAAATGCCCCAAGCCGGGGGGTGTTTGGGCAGCGACCAATCGGAGAGTCGGGGAGCCATCGGAGGAGCACGATGGAGCAAATGGGACGCAAGATTCCACGGCACGGAGCATTTTCCCTAAGGTGAGCACTACCTTCCCCGAGTACATGCGGTTGAGGGGGGGACATGCATGGGGGTGATGCGGAGGGGGTGATTCAGGCCGAGGGCGCCATTTCATCTGGAGAAGAGTGGATGCCCGAGTTTGAGGATGTGGTCGACAGTTCCGGAGACAAGGGTGGTGACTACGTCCCCTGCCGACCTCTCGTCAGTTCGGACTTCGAGGAGTGGTGCCACTCGACGGCCTCATTCAAGCCGGTGCGCCTTGACATGGAGCAGTTGCGGGCCTTCTACTGCGCAGAGTCGTGGAACTCTGATCGGGTCTCTCTCTTGGGAAGCGGAGATAATTTCTGCGGCCCTCCCCCTGGTTTCAGACTTCCTCCCAAGTCAGCCTTGCCGAAGCCAGAGGACGTCTTCGAGCTGTATTGGACAGAGGAAACCCTGGCCCGTATAGTCCTCGAAACTAACCGTTATGCTACGGAGTTGAAGGGAGGAACAGGGGACTCTCGCACAAGGGGCAGGTTGAAGTGGCATGACATGTGCGTTGCGGAGCTCCGCGCATGGCTTGGCATCTGTATCTTGATGGGGGTAAAGAGGTTACCATGTGTTCGCCACTACTGGATGCGGTCAGAGGGTTTCATTTACTGTAGTTTGATTTCGAGTGTCATGACCCTTGCTCGTTGGGAGGATATCCTTGGGTGTTTGCATTAGGTGAATAACCAGGAGCTTGTGCGGGATCAGGGGCTGGGGAGTGGGGGCTGGGGATTTTTCCGGTGACTGTGGACTGCGGACTAGGGGCTGGGAATTGTGGGCTGCAGATCGGGGGCTGGGGGCAGGTCCGCAGCAACTTTGCGATCATGGCGATGGCGACGTTCTGCGACGCGCGCGCATTGAAGGCGGCCCCGGCTGGTAAATGCCGCCCACCTCCATGTGCCGGCGCCACCCAACACCCCCCATGCGAAGGCCAGGTCCGTGATCCCCCTTCCTTCATTCTCAATTCGCCCATCCCCCTTCCTCCTCCTTGTCTCTCTCACTTCTTCGCTGTCTCTCTTCGCTCTCCTTGCGGCTGTCCGGCTGTGCTTTGCATCACATCGCCTTCTCTCACCCTTGTCTCGCATTGTAGCTGCTGCCTCGCGTCTCAACTTACCCGCCATGGCCAATGTGAATCCGGGAGAGGTAGAAGACGACGCCCGCCGCTCTTTGATCCGGGAGCTGGACGACTGCGGGGCCGTTTTTTTCGCGACTCGCGTGGAGTCCGCCACAGATCTGCACCGCATTGTAAGTACCCTAAACCCTGTTTTTTGTGGAAGTCTGTTTGACCATCTGTGATGAGTTATAAGGTGGGTTTTTTAGTTGAAGTGGGGCGTCTCTGTAGAAGTTATGTGGAAGTGCTTCGTTGATGGCCTCTGAACTTTTCGACATGATGTAGAGCTAAACCCTGAATTCACTTCAGTTTTGTCATTCGTTGGTTTGTTGTGTGCAGGAAATTCCAAAAAAATTCACAGCTGCAACGGGTTGGCCAGGGATCCTCGATGTACGTCTTCTCACCTCAATGACACCCTCCAAGGTCTGGCCGCTGCACTTCAAGCGCTTCGAGCCGGGGTCGAAGATGACGGCCTTCAGCATCGGCCGAGGCTGGGCTGAATTCGTGGCGGACAACGACATCTCCATCGGAGACCTGCTAGCCTTCGAGCCAGCCGACGACTGCACCCTCGTTGTCCAAATAGAGTACCATCGCCAGCCGAAGGCGAAGGCTCCTAAGAACACTGCACCGGAGTCGCCAGTGGAGGCCGCCGCCACCTCTGCTCCGGCAGGACCTCCTTCGAAGCCTTGGGTGCCAACGTTCTGCAAGACCCTCCGAGCCTCACACACCAACAAAGGGACCGGGTCAAGGCTGGTAAGACTTTCCAGCTCTGATTCCGTGGTCTGCATGTCTCTTCTGTTTGGCTAAGTATGGATCTGTGACTTTTGAGGGGAGTTCCAATCGCTTTGGTGCGCGTTTGTTGTCAGTAGCGAGAGTGAGGTGTTCTTTACGGTGTCATGGCGTCGGTAATGATTTTCTTTTCGGGAATGTGCGTTTTCAAGTAGGACTCGCTCCTCTGTTTTTTCCACGGAGGGAGCAGGTGGGCGATTTTGATACCACGGTTGGGGATCAGTAATGCTGTTCCCTCTCTTGAGAAATCTAAGGAATTTCTTTGAGTGTTTCATAGAGGAACAACATGGTCTCAGGCTGTGTATGCTTCAGAATTTAGACCTAGAATTTCGCAGTAGAAATGAGCATTATCCATTTGGTACCACTCCGTTTTCTGTGAATACAGGTCCACATTCTACTTGCCTAACACATGCTTTTGTGGTCCCCTACGCAGGACATCCCTACCCTCTACTAGAGGACCTACGGCACCGACCAATTCGATGACCACTTCTTCACCCTGGCTGGTCCCATCGCCGAAATGCCTGTGAAAGCCTCTCGCAGTGTCACCGCCAAGCAAACATTTTGCTTCTTCACCTCAGGCTGGTATAACTTCTATAAGAAGAACGAGCTCAAGCTGGGGGATACAGTGCTATTCGCCAAAACAGGACCAGCCTCCTTCGAAGTCTCTGTGAAGATCCCCGGGAGCAGCCTCTTCGTCTGAAGTCTGTAGTTGCTATTTCAATTGGAGTCTACCCTAAGCCCTTACTGTCCACACCTCGTGTACAAACCCTGAACCCTTTACTGACTCACTGAGAAAGCCCCGAACTGACTCACTGAGGAAGCCCCGAACTTTCGGACCTTGATACTTATGGAGACCCAGATATTCTGAACTTCTCTCGCCTTTCCATATTGGACATGGATCAGACTTTGGCTCCTTTTGTTGTTGACAGTTTGCAGCTCCTTGAAACTTCTTGTTTGATTTCCTCGGCATTATTCGTGAATTGTAAGAACGCTGTGTGCTTCTTTGTTTCGACCATCCTGGTTTTCTCCTCGCTGCGGGATTCCTCGGTGGATATTGGAGTACCATGCAGGTCTTCCCCTCTCTTCTTTGTGTGATTTGACCGCTTGTTCATGTTTTCTCATTCCATTCGGATCTCTCGGATTGAAGGTGATGGTGTGAGGGATGCAGGTTTTTTAGTGGGTGAATCCGGAACCAGGGAGCTGATTGAGGTGGGGGGTTTTGTTTGGTTTCTACTTCATTATGTAATTGCAAGTCTTTTGCTGGATTTCAGAGATTATTGTTTTGTCCGACTAGGAGGTGATGTACTTGTTTCGTGAATTTGTTCATATTCCCATGTTTTCCTTGCTGTTCAGTGATTTTAGAATGCTAAATGTTTGGAGTTACACTTTGATTTCTCTCAGTATCTGTTTCTGTTTGTAACCGCTCCATGCCGCAGTCTAGGGGCTCAGGCAGTTGGTTGCCAATGTCTTGTGGCATCCCACACCTCACCTCCCATTGGTTCTGTGTTTTTCCAGTCACCTACCACATTGGCAGTGACCGGACTTACAGGTCACCAACTGCCCCCCAAAACCGGCTAAAAAAAATAACCCTGACACTCAATCTCTGGATCAGACCAATAATTGTACTCTGAACACCTGTCCAATACTTCTCTTCCTCTACAGATACTGATTTTAGAGCACATGACACCCCCTCTTACTTGGAATTTTCTCTAAAATTATCTACATATTAGATTCTTAATTAAACTTGATATATCTCTTCCACACTTCACCCTCTATGTCTTAAAAAAAAATCACTTTAAAACTCAATTACCCAAATGCTCAAATTCACTGTTGTATGCAAACTTTGCCAAAAAATACAGCATGTACAGTTTCTGGGTTTGACACCAAACATCCTAAAGGGGTTAACTTATATTCTTAGAAGGGCAAGCTATAAGTCTCTTTGATCAAATTTGAATCCAAAGGAACATTGGTCTAAATTGACCTACTTCATCACTTGAATATCTCTGAAATATACAAGCAGTACACACCTTTGACTGGAATTATGTCAAAAGTTATCATATTTATCCTTATGGCTTACATGTTCTAAAGGTGTATTCCTTGATGCTATTTCGAACATTCTATGAATCTACTTGGGTTCTATGATGTGAATAAATTTCAAGGTGTATGCGCAACTTAGAAGTTCCTAGAAGTTTGTGAGACTTCTTGTAATTCTGTCTTACAGTTTAAGGATATAGTGAAGTTTTCGTTGAAAATGTTGCAAAGTTGGCGCCCCATTAGATTCATATATTGAGTAGATTGTGTTGGCATTCATTTATATTTTATACTTAACCACTAAAGGCTTAAACGACCAAAAACTGGTTGTTCTCATTATTTCAAGTTCGATAACTGTCATCCAAATGACAATTTTTCATCCTTTTTTCATGTTGTAAACTTTAGAAAGATCTATCTAACCTCATTGATGAATCCTCCAAATGATAATTTCATGAATTTTGGTGCCTCCTTAAAGTCCAAAACAACAATACAATGTGTGTATTCGAAAATTCCTTAAAACAAACAACTGAAATGCAATTTTGACAATCGGGATGATCTTTTTTGCATTTGAGGTAACTAATGAAATGTAGCTTAACAAATCTTTTTTCCAGTCCAATTTAAAATTTTGAAAAATACCTAAAATTGAGTGATTTATAGATGGTATAAGATGAAGGGGTATAACCGTGGCTACTTCTTGATTTTCCACGGTTTTAGGTTTTTTCATCATATTTTTGAATTAAAACATAGATTTTGAGCACCTTAAGCGCTACGGCCGTGGTGTAGTGGTTTGAGTCATGGGTTGTACATGTCTCCACCCTCGTTGCCACTGTAATGCCAGATTTCGCCCTGACTTACTTTGCATCAAAGGCCTCCCTCCCAATAGCCCGCCTCCTCTCCACCCGGAACCCAGCCTCTCTGTTCAATTCTTGGAATTTACTTACACAAATGACGGATTCTCCCCTGACGCAATCGGCAACAAACTCCTCAAATACCAACCTCTCCTCAATGACATCTCCCAATTTGGTTGGAAAGTCGAGCTCATCCTTATTATCACCGCTGGTGCCCGTGGCACTACTCACATTTCCCCCATGCAAAACATTGCAAAAACCTTTAAAACTTGTGAAACCTCTATCAAACGCACATTTTGCGCAATCAATACTATCGCCATCCAATACACCGGTTCCATTCTTCTACATAAACGTCGCCTCGAAAACAAACAACCCCTCCCCTTAGAATAGTTCTGTTAATTCTTTTGGTTACTATAGCATCCATTCTCGAAAGAGGAGAGTAGTTTTGTCTCACTGTCCCCCTGTCCTGTGGGCACCGGGTCAGTAGCCTTACAAACGGACACTTTATTCACGCCGGCCAGTTTTGGTTGGTGTTTCTATCTATCTATTTATCTTTGAGTCATGGCACACCATTGAGGTCGTCGTGAGTTCGAATCCCTATGCCAAAGTGGTGCTTACCAACATGGTCCACCCAACTATGGTGGGGGGCCTTGAGACCTCGTTGTATGGGTACCCAAAAAGACCTTGGGGGGATGACATGTCGGTTGTCTTCAAGGCACTTAGTGTAGAGGCACTTAGTGTAGAAAAGTGTTTACCTTCGAAAGGGGGGAGTAGCTCTAGATTCATTCTCCTTTGTCCAGAGGCCATCGGATCAGTGGATAGAATGAACAAACACTATATTCACGTCGGCTCCGAAGGGGCCGGAGTTCTTCTTCTTTTGAGCACGGTAACTAATATAAGGTTCTTATATTAATTACATAATGAAACCATTAATTTTGATAAAATTATTGCTTGTAGATAACATGTGTATCTAGCTAAGAAAAATAAAAAATTCATATTTTACATTATTTATAGTAGCAAAATAGAGCATCCAAAGTCAAAGTCTATTTCCGTGGTCATAGGCTCGGGCATTTGGGGGTTAAGTTCACATGAATGTAAGATTCATAAATATATTTGAGTTAAGAGTAATGACCTAGTAATATGCAACTAGGTTGTTTCAATTAGCTCACAGTACATAACTTGTTTTTTATATGACCCCTTTGGTACATGTATATGATTCCTGCAAAGAAACAAATTAAGGTCGGATGTTCAAAACCACCAACCTAAGGATTATGAGCTTTTCTTGATAGGATTATTTTTGGGGTATATTTTTCCCATGTACAAAAGATGTTTTCTAACAGGATGGAAATCTTTTCGGAATTCTCTCCCTAATAGTAAAATAGATACAAATTTCTAAAGGAAAATTCTTTGTGATCCAAACCTTATCTAGATAGGTTTTTCCATGTTTACACTATGTCGTACAAATATAATATAGTTTTATATTATATTAAAACAATTGCTAAACATGAGGTACTAAGGAGAAATATAATACAATAAATAAATAAATAAATAAATAAAAATGTTATATTATATTTAGTATGCAGTAGATCTTATGAGTACATGGAAGACTTTTGACTTTAAATCTTATTTTGAATATTCAATTACTTTACTTAAGTTAGTTTTAGATGTAACATTATATTCATATTCAATGTATATGGATTTTAGGCTTCTATGGTTTTTTTACATATTTTACATTTTTCATTTTTACATGATTACATTTTTATTTTATTTTTTAACATTTTAGCTTATTGATTTTACATTTTACAACAAAGGTAAAGAATGTACAACAATTGTAGATATTTATTAGACGTATGTATGTTCTAATATTTTACATGAACTTTTTTCATTGAGTACTAATTAAATTTTAACTTAATAATTAGGGCATAAGCTATCTAGCTTTGAAATACATCCTAATTACATTAAATCAAACTATGAAATTTTAATGCACATTATGAAATGTTTAATATCAATACATCTTTTTTTATTCTAACCATAATTTATCTTTAATGGTTGTATATAGCATTACAAAGCCCTAATACATTTGGCATTAAGATAATTTTAAAAAGAATAATAAGATACATTGTTATGAGTCATAATGAAAAGAAATTTGAAATTAGGAGTTTCACATCTCATGTAAAAGTATGGGGATCTTACAATGGTAAACTCAGTTCTATACACATGATTTTATGTTAAAAATGACAACTCAAATGATTTAGCGTATACATTCTATTCACCGAACAGACCCCACGGACCGCACAGCACGCTCCCACGATGGTAACTTCGGGAACACGTTTGATAGTTTGGGCAATAGTTTTGAATTTGGATGAGTATTTGCATCAACTAAATTGCATCCATTAAGTGTCATCGTGCTAGATGAATGACAAATGCTCGATCAGCTGGATGAAACATTTCGAACGGATGTGGTAACCGTAAGGCACCATAGATCAGTGGTATGTGAAACCAAAGCACTTCATGCTCATCACAATTTCAACCAAAAGTGTACATCAGATAGTGCATGCATAGAGGGATACTATTATCAATGCTAATAACTATCAGGTAAATGTAAACCTCACAAACCGTGGCTCTAATATGATATGGACAGTGAAATTCCAAAGCATTTATAGCAAGTTAGAGAGGTTTCGGTGTCCGTGAACCATCCATTAGCTTGGAGTATTCCAAAAGCCACTTGTGTTCTACATTACTCTCCTCGTCGTGAGTATGATTGGCACTGTAAACAAACCCTCGTAAGATGAGATTCCGAGACTAGCAAAAGTAAAGGAAAAACTACAAAGGCTGAACTGCAATCATAGCAGATGACATCATCTGAGATGTTTGAATGCAACTAACGAGAGAAATTCTTCACCGTGATTCTTCAAAGACACTGCCACGCATAGATTACATGAGAATAATAAAACTCAACAAAAAACTTGCAAATATCGATTGTCAACCTTTGAGCGTTCCCAAAATTTAAATGGCCATGGTAGATACCACTCCCTGAAAGCCAAGTGAACCTCTCTGCTCTGCGCTGTTTTCTTTAAAATTGTAATTCACTGCAACAGATCAAGGATGAAGAGTAAATTTTTAATCAAAACTCTACCTGATACAAAATGTACATTACGGTAGCCACATTAATCACCTTCACAGACATGTAACTTTATAATTACATACCAAAAACTCAAAAAGCCAAATCTCGTTTCCAATTGCATTTGTCAAACTTCAAAAAAAATAAAAAATTGGATATACCTGCAAGAAACGGGTCTCTCTATTTCCCCCCATCAAGAGGTGCAACCGAACCACAACCGCAGGTTCGGTTGCTAGGCTCGGTGGGTTCCATTTTGCTGCCCCTCCCCGTTTTGGGGTCATGGGGTCCTTTTTTGGTTTTTTTTTTAATAAATTTGGGGCCGTAGGCCCCAATTTACCTTAGAAAGGTCCTCATGAGATCACTAGGACCCCCACTCAAGGCAAATAATAGGGGCAGAGATTTGCCCCTCCCCTCCCCAACCCCCCGACCCTGGCATCCGACCCACCCCCCAAGCACCGCTTGATGGGGGGAAATAGACAGATCCGCAAGAAACTGATTCGAAGCGCAGGATCTTGTTCTGGTTCCAAGCATGCACGAAACACTGGCAAGAGTGATTCCAGATAAGGACCGACCTGCAGATCAATCAATTCCTTCTGTACTTGAATAATGGCCTCTAAGTATTCAAGTAACCGTTTCCAGAATACAGTATTCTAAGTTTAAGACGTCAACAACGTAACTCTGATAAATATTCATCACG
Source organism: Ceratodon purpureus (assembly GCA_014871385.1). NCBI lineage: Eukaryota > Viridiplantae > Streptophyta > Bryopsida > Pseudoditrichales > Ditrichaceae > Ceratodon > Ceratodon purpureus. The sequence goes on along the minus strand of CM026430.1, from coordinate 6,231,594 downwards.
TACAGTGTCGTTGGCATTCTCCATGAATGTTTGAACCATAAGCTTCCCTGGTGTGTCTGAGGACCAGCCTTTGTGGTAAGCAGTAACTATGTCCAACATGTTGTGAATATGCTGCACATAAAGATCTCGCGCTAATCCCATTCCTATCGTTTGTGCAAGTACTTCCAGGACCTGACCTGATCTCTTTTGAAGTTGTGCATCTTCTTCAACGCTTTGAAGCTGCAACCCCCCGTCAAATTCGTTATGTAAATGTTTGTGCAGAACATAAAGATTGGGAGATAGAATTTATACTTATGAAGAAGTGGACAAAGCTCTCCTGAAGAAGCAGGACGAAAATCTTGAAGGATGAGGACTTGCACAATGCTCCCGCAACTTGAATTAAGTTAGTCACCACTAAAAGAAGCTGCCAAATAACAGGTTCAGATCATTAGTAATAGAGGACTCCAAACTCTTGATGGCGACACCAGAATTAATCAAACCTCAAATCCATCATACAGAATGGCTCAAATAATTGGTCGGTAATTACCTGATTCTGAATGGCAGGATAGTAATTATATGTTGACTTCAAAAGTTTTTTACAAACTAATTTTATAATGAATAGAGTTCACATATCAGTCACTCTAAGTGTGAACCAAAAGCATTGACAATATTCTCTTATAACAATCATATCTATATATAAACCCAATATAAATTTTATGTGAATTTTATACAAAATTTGTACAATTTTCATTAAAATAAAGTTATATAAATTTTGATAGATATTTGATTTTCAAGCAAGACATAAGTTTTCTATTAAAGTGACATCAATTTCATCAAAGTACATTTGTTGTAAGTATTATGTAAGAGCAACCGCAGTCGCCCTTCCACCAACGCCCCATGGCGTGCCCGGGTCGAATTTCCCCTCCAACACACTTTGTACCCTTCCCCTCCTTAATAGTGTAGGACTTGCCATTGAGCTTCTGGTCTCGTCAACAATCTCTCATTTGCAGGGAGAACTATTCCTCCCTCTAAACTTTGTCAATGCCACCATGGCAACAATGGAGGCGGGAAGGTGGAGGAAGGAGAAGAATTTTTGATGTGTTCTCTTTTTCCGATGATGCTGCCAGAGATGTTTATACTTGTTTCGTTTTTTTTTTTTTTTTTCCATTTCTCTCTTTCTTCTGAGTGCATTTCTCTCCTCACGTCACTCACTCTTAGTTTTATTGATCTTGTTGTTGGTTCGTTATTTTTTTAAAAATCCTCACGTTGTCTCTTCCTCCCTCTGTGTCTGACCACTCTCTTTGAGCACCATGCATTATTATGTGTGGGATGCATGGTATTATCGCTTGGGGCTTGGGGTGCTGGCTTCGGGTCCCGGGGCTTGGGATCTATTCTCCTTTTAGTTTTAGTTTCAATTTCACTTCTACATCACGTTTAGTTCAGCCCTACATCAGTTTCAATTCTGTTTAGTTTAGTTTAGTTTTTCTTTTATTTTATTTTTTTAATTTAATTTTTTTATTTAAATTTAAAATTTTATTTGAGGGGAGCATGCAAGTACTTTGATCTGCTACGGAGATTTCAATTCACTTCACTTCACTTCACTTTTATTTTTGTTTCATTTATTTATTTTAAATTTATTTTTAAATTTTATTTTGGGACCATCAAGCTGTGTTGCTAAGACGTTCCGAGGGAGAGGACGCCACAATGGCCCGCCACCTTGACCCCTGGTGTTGCACAGGGTGCGTTTACTCTTCCTGCCAGCAGGCGCAGGAGCCTACTCCTAATTTAACTCCCTACTGAATTTGAAGACAAAAAGCCAAGTGAACTTGGCTTTTTGCCTACGAATTCAGCAGGGAGTTAAATCAGGAGTAGGCTTCATGCGCCTGCCAGCAGAAAGTGTAAACGCACCCACGGTGGCATTCCTCGTCCTTTCCAGGGAGTTCTTACCAGGCCCGAACTAAAGCACCAGCACTCCACAGCCCTCCGAAGACCCAACGAGAGTCCGCCACAGTCCGTTGACGGGGGCATCCGAAGGGACTGGGTTGGCCTTGCTCTAACTCGTACATAGTTGCCTATGTGTTAAAAGTACATAATCTTTTCAAGTATCATACTTATAAGTTATGCTCTAGGAACAGTGCGAGAATATGAACTTGACATTGCAAGGATACTTGAGAATGCCGTATGAGATTGATACAATAATAGTATTAGAACTTATAAAGACAGAATAAAATAACTTGTGGTGTGTGAATATCAATTTCATATAATACGTGATATCATATTAGTACAGTCTGTGATGTTAGGTAAAAGTTGATATTAGGTGGTTTTTTTTTTTTTTTTTTTTTTTTTCCACTTCTAATGACTACCGCATGAACTCTTAGGCCGGTTTACACTACGGTGGAGAAGTCCACCGGTCATGAAAAAAAGGGGAATTCTCAATTGTGATTGGTTGAAGGAGTGCTTCTTGAGCGGTGGGTGTTTACACTAGGTGAAGAAAGCAATGGTGGTGAACTATTCTCATGGATGATAAAATGACATGGCCGCCTATGTGGCAGCACTTTTTGGAGAAAGAGTTCTCTGGAGGTGGAGTTTCTTCTCCGGCCTCAAGAGGCTGGACAAGAAAACACTGTTCCAAATAACTCCAATTGAAATTTTAAAATATGTATTCAAAGCACATTCACTGTAGAAGGCAAAGTCATTATAAGAAAACCAACACAGTAGAAAGAGAATAAAGTTGGATTTCAAGGACATCACCATTTTGAGGGTACTTAAAATACCTCATTTCTCCATAACTGTTTGCATTTTTTTTTACTTATATCCTGATGATGCCCGATGTGGTTGTGCTTCATGACCATATACATTTCATCTATGTTGAACCATATCATCTATGATCACTTTATTTTGTTTCTACTTAGTGAATTTTAATTTTTTAAAAGATAGCTAAAATTGGTGAATGATTATGTTTTTATATTCCTAATACATTCTTAATTGAATGTGTGTTCTTTTCAGTAGAGAAGGGTGGGGTTTTTTAAAAACTGTAAATTTTACTTCACCTCATGGTTTAGAAATGAAAATTTGAAGTTTTCCAATAAATTACCAATATACAATCAATTTTTTAATTAAAACAATTTTGTTTCATTCTTAACTATTTTATGGTTTTTGAGGAGAATTTTTTATTTAATCCACCATTAGATTTTTAATTTTGTTTGTTCACTTGGATTCCACTTCTCTTCACCGGTGAACTTCTCCGGTGGACTTCTCCAATAAAACTTCTCCTTCAGATGCTTAGACTTGAAAATCCCCACCGGGGTTAAAAAGAAAAAAAAAAGAAACAAAGCCACAAGGGCCAGGACAAAGTAACTGCCAAAAGGCAGACAACCAGTCGCAACCAACCAGAAAAGGTTGGGGGGGGGGGGGGGGGGGGGGGGGGGGGGAGGGGGGGAAGACCAGAGCAGGTGCGAACACCCGGGGGAGAGCCAGGCTCGGGTGGGTCAAAAGAGACCAATGTCACCAAACTAACAACTAACCCAAAAACTAACTCTAACTTGAAAGCAAAATAGAACTCAAGAAAGGTTTCTAACTTAAAAAAAACCCACGGTTACTAGTCTGCTGAGCAAGAAGAAATAAGTTGTCGCTGATAGTCTAAGAAAACAAAGAATGGATCTTCGAGACCTGGAAGCAAAAAAGTCCAACAGAGAACCAGAAGCTGCACCGCCCAAGTCGAAGTCGAATGAGAAAGCGGAAACCGAGGCCGATCAGATTGGAGAAGTCCAAGCAGAAAGTCAATCCCACAATTTTGTCCACTTCAAACCAGGACGAGGTGAAACTCCGTATCTCGCAACAGGTACCGTGCAGAGAAAAAAACAAAATAATCCATCTACAAACCACCTATATCGAAAAGGAACCCAAGTATCCCTAACCACCACCAATGACTATGAAGTGTGGTAACTAAGGAACCATTTCAACTAAGGTAGTTGTACCAAAACCCGCCCAGCATGTAATTCCGCCCCCTAGTGAAAAGCCAGCTGCCCCACACTCAGACTGTGCAAGCTCTCAAAAGCGCCCAGTGAGGGCCTTATTGTGGAGTGAGCGGAATAATGGTCCTTGGGGGGGTGGGAATTGGGTGGGCAGTGGGTGAAAAATGATGATTTAGAGGGAGGGAGTAGGGGGGTTAGGGGGTGCAATAACTTCATGGTGTGTTAAAGAAATTGCCCACTTTGGGGGCTGATTTGGCAATAAAGGTGGTTTATTTTGAACACCTAAATGGGCGGTTACGGATGACGGCTTATTCTTAATTACAGCCCTTCAAAGGCAAGTTTGCAAGTAGGGAAAGATCATTTGTATGAGCAAAGGGAGTTGGCTTAGAGGTGGTGCAAGTGTGGATTTTAGAGAGTTTGAGGGGGCAGATTGGAAGGAGCAATGGAGGGAATAGAAGAGAGAAGGGAGGACAATTCAAGCTATGAAGATGTAGTACATGAGACACAATGTGGGGGTTCACAAGAGGGCATGGCCAATGAACATGGCTATGGACAAAGTATGGAGGATAGTTTAGCATTTGATGAGTATATGTCACAGTTTGAGCATGGAGGGAGGGGGAGAAATAGGCATTCACTGCCTAGAGTATATGAGAATTCAAGTCCCATTGAAAATCAACTAAGAGAGAATGAGAGTCTCATGAGGGGAGGGGAGAGGGCTAGGATGTACAACTTGAGGAGTACATCTACACAAGGGCAACCAAGTAATGCACAAGGAAATTTCAACATAGGAGATGGAGGTCAAGATCCTACTCTAAGCAATGGAGATGGAGGGGAGGATTTACCTAGCAGCCAAGAGGAGCCCAACAGTGGAAGAAGGGGAGCTGCATCAAAAAAACATGTGAGTTGGACCAATGCACAACTCAAGTTAGCAATAGATGCAGTCACTGATGAGGGGGTCAAAGTGAGAGCTGCAGCAAGGCATTTTGGTATCCCATATACTTCTCTTAATGATCACATGTATGGAAAAGTATTGGGAAGAAAGAGAGGGCCAAAAACAGTACTCAGCAGTGAAGAGGAAGAGAAGTTGGTAGATTACTGCTTCAAAATGCAAGAGTTAGGACATCCACTCACTCCAATGCAACTGAAACTGAAAGTTGCCCAAGTCACACAAACTAGAGCGACCCCTTGGAGTGACATAGGACTTCCAGGGAGGTCATGGCTAAAATGGTTTAGAGAAAGACATCTTGAATTAGTACCAAGGAAAAGCCAGCCCCTAGAGATAGGTAGGGCTAGAGGACTATGTCAAAACAATGTTGCTACACTCTATGCCAACCTACAAAGCCTTTACAAAACCTTCAATTACCCTCCCAATCACATCTGGAATTGTGATGAATCAGGGGTTCAGGCTGGAAGGGGGGGGTGGTGCCACAGTCCTTGCTAGAGTGGGCTCCAAAACAGTACATGCCATTGAACCTGACCAGAGAGAACATCTGTCAGTACTATCATGCATCAATGCAGGAGGGGGTAAAATTCCGAATTTTTACATCCTAAAAGGTGTTAAGTTTCTAGGGGACTATGTAGAAAACTGTGAAAAAGATGCTCTGATGGCCATGCAGCCAAACGCTTGGATGACAAAGTGGCTCTTCCAATCCTAGATTGCACATTTCATGAAGCAAGTGAAAAAAAGCTATGGAGGGATTAGTCAACAAAATAGACATTTACTGATCCTAGATGGGCACAATTCACATGTAACTTTAGAGGTTGTGACATTAGCAATGAACTCTGGTTTGGACATTATCTCCCTTCCTTCCCACACCTCTCATGCACTCCAACCTCTGGATGTATCATGCTTCAAGCCATTTAAAACAGCATTTAGAGCAATAAGGGACAAATGGACTCTAGAAAACAAGGGGAGGAAGGTGGAAAAAATAGATCTGTGTGTGTGGACATCTTAAGCACTTCAGAAAGCACTAACTCCACAAAACATCAAATCTGGATTTAGGAAGACAGGAATTTGGCCATACAACGAAAATGCAATGTCAAAATCAATTGGGCCAAGTGCAGGATTTGAAGAGGGACAAGAAGGGTATGATCCCACTACACAAGTGGGATCAGAGGCTGAAGATTCGAGCACTACCAGAGTGACAATGTCCCTTTTAACACAAAAACCAACACAAGGGTTACAAAAGTGTGTTAGTTAGGACGTGTCGATCCATTTGTTGATTCTGTTGACAATTGACAGATTTTCAGTTACAGAAGTGTTGAATTTTCTGTAGAGAATACAGCAGCCACGTCAGACCTCCATGTCACAGTCCACGTCATGTCACAGTCCATTCAGCTCACCACATCATCTTTCCCGCCATTCAGTATTGAACTCCCGCCCTTTGTTCCTGATACCCGGACCTTTCAGCAATTGCCAAGTGTAGTTTCCACATCCAGTATTGCAGTGCAGTCCGTTTGGACAATTCTCATCCTCTCGAATCAGTGTGATACCATCCTCTTGAATCAGTGTGATACCGCCATTGATCAAATGTATTTATTTTATAAAATAAAATATACATTGAAACCCTCAAACATTGTCTTCTCTGCTATTCTATAAGCAACAAATATCTAGCTCGTGCACAAGCTAAGTCAAGAGCTATGACCCGCTCTAAAAGGTCAACAACATCCTTAGAGACACCAAGGAGCTTAAAGGTTAACTGACGGCAAACAGCAATTTCTTCCAACTTTTCCTCTTCTGCAAGTTGAATCTCCTCGTTGTTGAAGTGTAAAGCAGGTTCAGGCTCCATAAAGTAAGTCGCTAGTCGCTCCTGAATTGCTGACATCTAATGTAACGCCACCTTTGAGTAGCCCTTTCTGAGGTGCTCTTACCGCAACACACATTCGCCCCCTTCGCTTGGTCACAAGCTGGAGTCCATTCTCCTTGCACCGTACACCATCGCTGCTGTTTCTTTCATTAGTGCTTCAAGAGCCTTGGAGTTTTCTGTCCTCTTCGACCAAATTGAGGCTAATTTTGCACTGGCTCTGTCTAGAACGATTGAACGGGTACATCCCAAGCAGTGTTCGATTGCTGCCTCGAAATCAGAGCATAAATTGCAGTCCTGCAGTATTGCTTGCAACGAATTACAACTTTGCCCATCAAAATTGCATAAAAAAACAACATAATTCAACTCGATATCAGCAAAGCTCCAAAGAATTCTCAAAAAACGATCGTATGCTGAACACTAACTGGACGTGTCTGACGATGAGCCTCTGATATACCAGAGCCATTATAAACAAAAATAGGCAATGACGAGTAGAGTTATCGAGTTACAGACCAGCGACACTAGGTTGATTGCTCATAATGTCTTCATTGCCCATAACTTGCTAATACAAACGTCTCACAGCCGCTAAAGTCATCCTCACTTGACAAAACTGATCAAGCTCACAGACGTTTTCAGATTGAGCATCTTCAATAAAACTGCGCAGGTCTGCAATATCAAAGAAATCAAGCGGGCTGGAGAGTGATTGTTACCATAATAAAATCCCATAATAAAATCCCACGAGACTCTGAATAAACGCAGACACGGAGAAATAAGCACTTGCAGCCATGCTATCCATAGCAACGAAAAGACTCTATCAAAAAATAAGTTCCACCTTTGAGCAACAAGGTCAGAAAGCAAAGCCAACTTGCAAAGGAAAACCTCCCCAAGAGCCATTGACAGGTGTTTTTCTCGTCTAACATCACAACCGGGAACTGTAAACCTAATTCAGAACATTCCGCTGATGGTGAAGGATTTGTTTACTCACACAGTTCTATACATAATAGAAACACTGAGATGCGTTCGATGCAATCGACAAATCAAGCCTCGCTGAATTCACCTAAAAGAAATCCAGCGACTTAATCCTTCATTCCTTCGTTCAAAATATGAAACTCGATGCAGTGCTCCGTTCCAAGAGAGGCCATCCATGGTGAAACCGACTCGAGCTTCAACACTCTCTGATCACTTTGAAAATCCATCATTGCTGACACAGACGAATGCTTTATAAGGATATGAGGCCTGCTTGATTGATTGGAATATTAGGTTTACCTTTGAAATTAGGTCAAGCGCTTACTCCACCTTCCATCTCTTATCATCATCCGCGGGATCCTTTTCAGGTGTCTCCAGAGTCGAGCCATAAGCCATAATTTGCGCACACACCACGCCGTTCCTCAACAACCCGAGAACGCTTCCCACCACCATGCTAAACGGCGCATTCTCCTGGATGCTCGCAAACGTGCGAACCCCACATCCAGCAAAAGACAGAAAGTTCGTCAAAAAACTCAACTGCCCGGTGTTCTTCGTCCTCCAGTTTTGATAGATTTGCGGGAGCCTCGCAGCAAAGAAGATGGCATGTTGACACGCATATAGCGCTTCAAACAGATTCGCGTCCAACCTCCCGGCAAGCAGACTTGGCGCCAAGGCGCAGTAGAGCGCGGACTTGAACAAAGTAAACGGACCAAGCTTCGGCGAGTAGTGGTATATCAACGCCATGTAAAGCAGGCTCTACGTCAGAATGAACACGAGCTCCCCGTATGCTGAAAACGGCAGCTGCTTGAAGAGACAACACGCCAACGCAATCGTGAACCCGGCTGCCTCAAGCTCGAACGACGCCACACTCAACCCCTGGATGCTCTTGTTCTTTATTATCACATAAATCTGCGGCACCTTCAGAAACACCGACCCTGCCACTATGCAGTACCCCAACACCTTCGACCGGCAGGACGCACTCCTGCCCTGGCATCTCACTGTTCCCATACGACTCCACCAAACACGACACATCCATCCCTGCAAACTCCGTCTTCAACATGATGCCCTTCCACCCAAATAATCTCACAGCAAAAAATCTCACCCAAACGATCTCACAACAAATGATCTCAACCAAAAAATCTGACTGATCCTCAACCTCTAGTGTTCGACCCAAACCATCTGCATACCATCAACAGAACTCAAACCCATCTGGAGCAGAACATCAGGGATGGTGAGAGCAGTTGTGGTGTGTTGAGAACGCTGTCGATAATGCCAGCGTCAAGTGGACGTCGGAGGCGTCGCATGCAGGGAGACTGGCAGTCTCCCTTCGCACTTGCCGAACCTCGCCACTAAGGGCGGGGCAGAAACGGGGGAGCGCGGATGCTGCCCCCACCCTCGCCCTGCCCCCATCAGCCCCGCCCCGCGGGCCCGTCCCTGCAGCCAGCCCGGCTCGCTCCCCGCTCTCATGGGCTCGCCCTCGCCCGACACCGCTCCACAGCCCGACTCCCTCCCTATTATTTTTTAAATTTTTTAATTATTTTTAATTTTTTGAAGACACGTAATCGTATTATAATTACTGCAAAGAGGTTCCTTATTGTTTGAAACTCAGTCGTCGACTCGTCTGAGTTGAGTCATAATTAAAAAGGGATATAACATTATCATCATGTCTTCGTCTTGCATGTAATGGAAGTATCATGCACCTAAAAAAATAAAAAAATAAACTGAATTCAATTGTACTATCCTGCCCGTGCGGCGTAGCCGCAGTAGTTCCCTACGCCGGAACGGCGTCTTAGGGTTGATGACTCCTTTGTCGAATATTCTTCATCCTCTTTGGGCTTATAACATGTTTTGGGTTTTAGGTTTAGGGTTTAGGGTTTAGGGTTTAGTTCCCAAAATACTAACCAAAACATGTCATAAACCCAAAGAGGATGGAGAATATTCGACAAAGGAGTCATCAACCCTAAGACGCCGTTCCGGCGTAGGGAACTACTATGGCTACGCCGCAGGGGCAGGATAGTACAATTGAATTCAGTTTATTTTTTTATTTTTTTAGGTGCTTGGGAACGTGGGGAACATTCGGGAACGGCAAGGGCTAACAAAGGGGGCGAGAGCCAGCTCAAATGGGCGTCGGGGATCTCCTCAACCCGACAGCGAGGGGCGGGGAGGGAAGGGCCCAGGGCGGGCTGTGGAAGGGCGAGGGTCGGGATGGAGCGGGGGAGGCTGCGGGCAGGGCGAGGGCGGGGCAGCCTCCGCGCTCCCCCGTTTCTGCCCCGCCCTTAGTGGCGAGGCTTGCCGAAAGTGTCCCAGGAGGTCAAGATGTGGTGTCGACGTTCCAGGAGACTTTCTGCATGCAGCTTGGGTTGTCTCCTCGACGGATTCCGGCGTGGAACCGTGAGTGAGACAAACCATGCACATTTGTAATATAGATGGTTTCCAATGAGGATATAAGGATAGTTAATGTAGCATGAGTAATTCGTCATATACTATGCACTTGCATAAATAATTGATGGCGTAAAACTAGAGATGCAAATACTCAGAGATGCACAGAATGTAACTGTGAATATTCATTATCGAAGCTACTTTCTGTACTGGTTGCCCTGTAAGAATGATGTTTCTTATGAATGTTGCTTCATGGGAATGTTGGGAGCTTTACATGTTATGAGTCAATTAGTTGCATTGCATGTAATTGGTAGCAATGGTAGGTGAGATTAAAAATGGACTGTTTTGGGTATGTATCGAATCTAAACACGGAAATTTGAATGCTTTAGCACTGATACTAATTATGCACATGTACTTAGCACAGTGTTGTTGTAGCCTTTGGTATATGCATTCTGGATTACATGTGAAGTGTGCAAACACACTGTGCACTTGTGAGAGCGACAGAAGAATCTTTCAACATTACTCCCATCCCGTCTAATGAAAACAAAATGTATAAGACAGAAAATGACTTCACTTATATAAAATTTCATTTAAAACATCATCTTAGCTTTACCTAAATCATGTACAAAACATGGAGGACGATACAGAGGCAGTACTTCAAATAGACCGGGTACATGGGATAATTCTGCTCGGATGACTTCCATCGTAGAAAACTTCATCCACAAAGCCTGAAATCTAAGTTTGACAGTCTGTGTCTGTTCTGACAGAACGTATCAATGGTTCTGACATTTTTGGCACTGCTAAAATTTCTTACAGAAAATCAACAAAATTGTGTCATTCTTAACAGCAATTTGCAATTTTTTTGTCGGAAAGGTCACTCAGTTCTGGTAGTGGAGGGAGGAGGGGGGCGGTCCCCACAGTGACGAGGAAGGAGCGGGACCTGCTGATACATGCGGGGAGGGGTCCGAGAGGGGCTGCTGGTCCGGCAGGGGCCTTGCAGTCCCCAGCAGCAGTGAACTGCAAGAGCATGGTGGGGCAAGAGGGCCAAGCCGTGGCGGCAGCCCACAATTCGAACTGCAGTCCTCTGCAGATGCAAGCGGCCAAGGCCGACAGGGGACGGTTGGGACTGCAGTCAACTGCAGCGGTCAACGCCGGCAGGGGCCGCAGAGCAGAGGCGTCGATAACGACGGGGAACGAGACTGCATGGGGGAGCGACAAGCGGGACTGCTCCGCCGTGGGAGCGTGACTGCTGCGGGGACAGATTCGCGGGCTGGCGATTGGGTTGGCGGCGACGGTGAGGCATCGCCGGAGGGGGAAGCAGGCTCGCAGGGCCGCAGTACTCACAACCTGGGTACTGAGACGGTGGAAGACACTGAGCAAGGCGGGCGGGTTGATTGGGAAGATGGCCGGGACACGCCCACGCAGGTGCAAGGATCTACACATGAGGATGATGGACAATCAATGATGGGAACAAGACATTTTTACGTAGATGTACCAAATCCAGAGGAGAGCAATTACATGATAAACGAGCAACACACATCCATAGATCCAACCTTCTTAGCACAAGTCCAAACTGAAAACGAGAACAGCATAGACAAGTTTCTTGTACTACCAGAGCTCATTCCTGCCAAAAAACGAAGAAGACAGCAGCCCCTCTTGGACTATACTCAGAGCATAATATTGACATCAGAAGATTACAATAGAGGGCTAGAGGAGGTCTTGGCGCAAAAGGAGGCAACCGCAGCTGCTGCCAAGAGAAAGAAGGAAGAAAGAGAGGCATCAAAAGAACAACGGAAGGCACAAAAACTGCAGCAGCAACTAGAGAAGGAGGAGCGTGCTAAGGCATGAGAACAAAAAAAAAAAAAAAAAGAGGCGCAGGCACAGGCGCGGCGGGATTCCAGGCAGGGATCTGCAGGGCGGCAGCGGCACTGCAGCGGACAGCAAGCGAGCACCGAGCAGGGGACGGAAAGAGGGCTTACCAGTGAGGGCGCGGTGCATGGGGCAGTCGGACAGTCCACCCGATGCGGGCTGGTGGAAGCCGCCTTCCATGGTGATGGCAACGCCCCCTAAGCAGGGACTCCTCCTCACGGCCGGCGCATCGCAGGCGCTTTCAGTAGCCCAGGTCGGAGCTTCGGCTCGGGGCATATGCGCCCCCCCCACTCGACGCTTGAAGCACTGGGCGCCTTGAGCAGTGGCTTCTCCCACTCGCCACCTCCGCCTTCCCGCACCCCTGATCAGGTCACTGCGGCGCACCACCTCCGCCCGAGCCCAATGTTGTGGGCGCATCCTTCTCTTCCAGTCGGAGCTCCACCGCACCTCCACCCCTCACTCCCTCCGAATCGATACGACTCCTCCTGGCTTCAACACATACAGAGTAGATTCTACAACTCACAGCCTCTACCTCCACACTACTCCGGACATGAGCGGAACCCAAATGAGTAGAGAGAAGTCACCAACAAGAATTGTGAGGCTAGGGGAGCATGGATATCCAGGAGTGGCGATAAGGTGAATTGGAGCGCTGTAGGGAGATCCAAGAAACCAGGGCGATGGGCGCGGTGCCATGGAGAAGACCGTTGGGCAGGAAGGCGACTCAGATTTGCGAGGGAGGGGTGGGGTTCACAGAGATGGGAACGGAGGGCGGGAACGGGGGGTGAGAGAGGGCGGGAACAGGGTTAGGGAGGGGTGGCCATGGGCGCAGGATGATCGGCGGGGGGCCCTTGCAGGGCGTGGCCAGTGGCCCAAGGGGCGCTTTCTTAAGCTTGGTTGATTATTTTCGGCAACTACCTTACTGCTGCAATTGGGTGGGAGGGGAGTGATGACCCCAGCCTATGTGGCGGACTCGGGCTGCCCAATGGATGGTTAATGGCATCCAATGCTTCCAAGCATGGCCCCTCACAGTCAGCCCACACCCCCCAAAACACGGAATCATGACTCATTTTTGAAATGTTTGCCCCTACAGTGGAATCCTATTATTGCACGCAGCTGCTCTACATTGTATCCCTTTTTGGGCACGTTTTTGGTTAAATTACGTTTAGTCTTTGGAATCTCACTGCACAAGAAAGCACTAGCTCTATGAGCCACAGTTGGCCACTCTAAGCAGATTCTTTTAAATATTTACAGGAAATTGTAGGCATGTCCAAAAATTTTGTTTTTTTGAGGGATCACCTTGTAACAGCTTTGCAAAGCCATTAAAATTAATAAACCTTTTTACTCAGCTTCAGTTCTATGTAAACCTAGAATTTGGGCGGGTTTTGGTGCAACTACCTTAGTAGTACATGAGTAGACTTTGAATATGCTAGTGGAGGAAATCATGTTTCATGATTTCCTTAAGCAGAAAAGCTGCGGGTTGAGAAGACAGATACCTAAACCAACTGAGCATGGGTCTATTAAGTCTAGTTTATCGGAGAAGGAGCTTAGGGTGATTAGACTGGTAAGGTATTGGTAAAGGTACAATCATCCACCAAAACAACCAATTGATGGGGTTTACAGAGTATGTGATTATGTGACTATACTATATTGTCACACCAAAATAGAGCTGGACATAATCACGGGTAACAAAAGCAATTCCTTGTTTTATAGCCAACAAGGATTCATGTGTACCTGTTAATCGCTGATGTAGTTGCATTCAGTTCTTGCAATAATTGCCAAAGATCAGCTGCGTCTACCTGCGCTTGGTATTGCGGATTTGCCTCAAACAAACCATGGCCCAAGTCTGTGAACTGTCTGTGGGGATCAAGACGAGTAGATGCCGGAGAGTTGATACCTTGGTGACTGAATGTGACTTCAAGTGGGAAATAATACAATGGAGGAGTACTCCTCGGTGTACTGCTAGACAGAGAGTTAGCTGCTTTCGATTTTCTCTTGTTGTGAACCTTGAGAGGTTCATCTTCATCAATGATATATCCCTGCGGTTGCGGGGCCTGAAAATCCGGTGGTTCAAAATTATTGAAGTCCGAATAAAAAATTCTTTTTGACTCCATGAACCTGCACACCTCTTCTTCTTCCTCTTTAGTAGCCGGATTAGGTTCAAGGTGATCTCCAGAATTACCGGGTTTGTAGAAATGCAGAGGGCTGAATCTTCGAGGCACACCATTAATCATGACGTTGAATTGTTCCGTTGTAGGGAGATTCGGGAACGGATCCTGCTGAGGTTGCTGTGAAGGTACAGGAACCGACTGATCTGAATCGGCAACGAAAGAGGTTTCTTGTACCGAAGGTGTTACAGGTACAGATGCGGTTGAAGATGCAGCCGGGGCCTGCGAAGTTGGAGTTTGAAATCGCTCACTACACATATCCTCAGGTACATCAGAATGAAGCTTCTGTACCGTAAGTAAGTCTCACGACTTACCTTCAGGTGTTTAGACTGCAACCGGTCAAGACTTGTTAAGAAATATTTTATGGCCTTTAATTCTTCTCCGGCACATTCACCGTTTGCTTCATATAACCATATATTGGCCAAGCATTCTGAGGCCTTCTCCACCGTAGTGTAGATCGGCCCTTAGTTCATCCTACTCATTCCTACTCACTTATCCGATCACCTTCCACATTTCGACATCACGCCAACATCCTCTAACACGAACATCAAAATCACTTCCCTCAAAGATTACAATCTGCCAGCACAAAGCAATGATGACATGGCAATCCACGTCGACACCACAGCCGCAATTCGAAAAACATGTCCCGACAATCATCACCACCCCGGCCGAGTCACGACACCACCACAGGCAGGCCCTAACGAACGACTCTCGCACCCGTCCGTCAAACCAGGGACCGGATCACAAACGAACCAACACGGCTTCGTCCGACGAATTCTATCATCCGTCCAATACCGAGCGAACGTACAATGTATCATCCGATAAACTATTCTGTTCGTCGGGAGGCCGGGGTTTAGGCCGGAGCAGGGTTTAGGTTATGAAGCGCGGCGGACGCCCCCGAGGTGCTTCATTTTCGCAGCAGAGCGATCGCATGCTGCCGCTGCTGCCTTGACAGTGCCATCGCCGCCTCTCGGAAGCCCCCACTGTGAAGAAAGAGGAAACTAGAAGCAGAGCAGCTGAATTGCTGTTACTACTGACTTGTCACTGCAGCCTGGTCTTTCAGTCCAGCTTTTCAGTCACGCTGAGTGGGGGTGGCGAGAGTGCACACCGTGATTCATCATGTTGGCGCTCTTCGAGACGCCCGCTGGGTTCGCCCTCTTCAAGGTGCTCAACGAGGGCAAGCTCGATGCCTCTGAGGTAAGTGTCCAGGTGTGGAAATTCGTTTTTGGATTAGGATTGGTGAGTTTCGGTGGTGGGTTTTGGTTGATGAGGTAGCTTATCGGGGTTTTGGGTTTGGGTTTGCAGGAGTTGTACAAGGAGTTTGAGACTGCGGAGGCTGCTCGGAAGGTATGTTGGGATGGTGATTTGATGAGTGTTTGTTTGTGGGTTTTGTGAAGGATGTTGTGGTTGGAATTGATGGTGGTGGGATTTAGGGTTTTGGTTTTGGTGTTGATGAGTCTTGTTTTGGGGTATTCAGATGGTCAAGTTGAAAGCTTTTGACAAATTCGAGAATACGACCGATGCTCTCAACGCCGCGTCGCACCTTGTGGACAGCAAGTTGCCCAAGGGTCTTCGCAAGTTTTTGAAGGCTCAATGCCAGGGAGAAACTTTGGCTATTGCTGATTCCAAGCTGGGAAAGGCTATCAGTGACAAGTTGGTGAGTTCTTTTGTCGAAGTTTTACGTGATATTGAAGGTTTTTCAGAGAGGTGAGGCTTGTAGCCTGGTGTTCGATGACGGAATGTAGTTATTTTAGCTTTGGTGATTAGTTTGGTGGATAATGATCGGCGGCGCGAACCAATGGATTGAACGAGTGGTAAACTCCTCTTTGCAGGAAATCAACTGTGTCAACAATGCGGCCGTGGCGGAGCTTATGAGGGGTTTGAGGTCACAGTTGTCTGAGCTTATCTCGGGTCTGGCTGGTCAAGACATGGCTCCGATGAGTCTGGGGTTGTCTCACAGTCTCTCAAGGTACAAATTGAAATTTAGCCCGGACAAGGTTGACACTATGATCGTGCAAGCTATTGGACTGTTGGACGATTTGGACAAGGAGCTGAACACATACGCGATGAGAGTGCGTGAGTGGTATGGATGGCACTTCCCAGAGCTGGCTAAGATTGTTGCGGATAATGTGCAATACGCCAAGTCGGTGAAGCTGATGGGCAGTCGGACGAACGCTGCTGACTTAGACTTCTCTGGGGTGAGTTGCTCGGCCTAGACCTGATTGGGGTAACGTCATGTTGTGGCTTATTGATACCATAGTCACTCCATCGGAGTTTCGGAGGATGAACGACATGTTTGTTTATCGGGGGTGCGGTGTTTACGTTTGTGACTTGAATAAGTACATGAAACGATAGAGTAGTTCTTGGTATTTCAATACTCATGGTGTTTTGACTCGTCGTCTATGAGCAGATACTGCAAGAGGAGGTGGAGGCTGAAATGAAGGAGGCAGCGGTTATATCTATGGGTACGGAAGTGAGTGATCACGATATGTTGAACATCAAGTCTCTCTGCGACCAAGTTATCGCACTCTCCGAGTACAGGGGTCAACTTTTTGACTACCTGAGAAGCCGGATGAACGCAATTGCACCGAACTTGACAATCATGGTGGGAGAACTGGTTGGTGCACGGCTAATCGCGCATGCTGGTAGTTTGATCAATTTGGCGAAGCATCCAGCAAGTACGGTCCAGATTTTGGGCGCTGAGAAGGTGAGACATTTATTCGCTGTTCTTATTTGGCGCTGAGCACATAGCTGAAGAAGAGTTTTGTTTACATCTTCTTCAGTTGCTGGTATTTGGGTACTTTTTGTAATTACGCGTGGGTTGCTGAATTTTTATTCTGTTTATTGCAGGCTCTATTTAGGGCGTTGAAGACGAAACACGAGACTCCCAAATATGGGCTTATTTATCACGCTTCATTGATAGGACAAGCTGCCCCCAAGTTCAAGGGTAAGATCTCTCGAGTACTGGCAGCCAAGTCAGCGCTGTCAATCCGTATGGATGCCTTAGGTGAGGGTTCGGAGGCCAGCATTGGAATCGAGAGTCGGGCTAAGGTGGAAGCAAGATTGAGGCAACTTGAAGGCAGAGCCCTCGGCAAAACTGTTAGCACACCGGGATCCAAGGGCAAGCCTAGCATTCAAGCTTATGACAAGGATAGGAAGTCTGGAACACCAGGGTTGGTGTCTTCTGCTAAGGTGAGCGAATGTTCCAGGGTCCTCTGTATGTTCAGATTATGTTATGCAAATTCTTGCTTGTCCTGCTGTAACAGGGACACACAGTGTCTGTTGGATTGCTGTGTCTGATTCTGATACGTCATTTCCTTGCATGCTTCAAACGGAAATCGCTGTAGGGCCAATCTTTTTGCACTTCTGAGAAGAAAACAACTAACTTTGTCTGCAAATCCTCCAGATCTACAACACGGCTGCGGACGTGACGATGGATATCGTTCCCACCGAGGAAGCTGATTCTACTCCTGCCAAGAAGAAAAAGAAATCCAAGGAGGCTGTTGAAGAAGCTCCAGAGCCAGTTGTCGAGGCGGCAGAGGCCACCCCTGCAGCGAAGAAGAAGAAGAAATCCAAGGACGCTGCAGAAGCTACTCCCGAGCCAGCTGCCGAGGCGACAGAAGCCACTCCCCCAACGAAGAAGAAGAAAAAATCTAAGGACGCTGCCACACCCACTCCTCAGGCGACAGTCGCAGTAGCTGTTGCCGTGACGCCAGAGTTGACGAAGTCGGGGAAGAAGAAGAGGAAAGCTGAGGCTGAAGCAGTAGCGGAGGCTGCTGTGGAGGCAGCAGTGGAAGCAGTGAATGGCACATCAGAAAAGAAGAAGAAAAAGAAGAAGAGCAAGGAAGAGACTGCGTAAGCAGAGACAGGTGGTAGACAATATTTAAATTAGTGTACACTGATGCGGATGGGTTACCCCGAAATCCCCCTTATATTTAATGCACATCTGTGGCAATTGCACAATTGCGAGCATAGGCCCTGCCTAATAGTTCCTAAGGGTTTGACTCTCAGAGAATAGGTCGGAGTCCTGACTGAGACATGATGAGTGATGTTACTCCGGTAACTGTTGCCAAGTTAGCTGTACATGGGACCAACCGTATTACAGAGGGCAGCTGAGTTTAAAGAGCTGCCTTGTGTACAGTTTTGGGCTTCTTTAAAAGATTTTGTGCGAGTTTTTCTTTTTTTACTCCTGAAACATTTTCCCCCTATCTTTCTTCTTTCACGGTTTTGATTATGAATTGGAAGTGGGAATTTAAGTAAAGCCGGTTCTGGTTATAGATATCGGTTGGGTCAAATGTCTCTCTTCCTTGAGCTGCGGGGACAGAACGGGCAATTGCTGGATTTTTAGAGTTAAAAGCAACGATGTCATAGATCTCCAGGCTTTAGGGTACTCTTCACAGCCTTATGCAGATTAGTTACAAAATCTTCTTCTAATCTTTGAAGTTTTGGAGAGATGGAACTTTTGAGGGGAATATTGGGTTCGCTTGGGTATGTGCATTCCTGGATATCATAGGGGTATCAGCTGCTAAGTGGATTTAGGAGATGTTGTTGTGATTGATTGAGGTGTTGTAAATGAGTGATTAAAGGGGAAGTTTGGGGTGCAGCCAGTAAGCTACTCCTGTAAATCCCCACCGGGGTTGAAAATAGCCAGTGGTTGAAAATAGCTCAGGGAATGTCCATTCTCCCGGAATGTTACTTCATCCAAGTAGAAGTTACCTTGAGTTACCATTCTCCCACTTCATGGAAGTATGATGAGGTGTCACTCTCTCCTCCAACCTCAATGTCCATTCTCCCGGAAGTGCTTCCGTGCTCTTGGGAAGGTGGAATGCCTTCCGGGAGAATGGACATTGAGGTTGGAGGAGAGAGTGACACCTCATCATACTTCCATGAAGTGGGAGAATGGTAACTCAAGGTAACTTCTACTTGGATGAAGTAACATTCCGGGAGAATGGACATTCCCTGAGGTTTCTCTACTGTGACTCCCACTAGTAAGTTACTCCATTCACAGGTCAAAAGTAGTTTGACCATTAACCCCTAAAGGACAAAGTGGTAAAATCGGGCTTTTTTAGAGTTTGGGCATGTACTTGTGACTTCAATTTAAGTCGAATTTTTTTGTGAACGTATGCCATAGCAAGGACTTTGAGGGAATTTTTTATTTTTTTTTCAATTAGACATTTATAAAAATAGTTATGGTGCCCAAAGTGGAAAAAGCTATTTGAGGGGTAATTTGGACAGTCATGCTAAATATATCAATTACCTCTGAGAATATTTCTGTAAATACTTCATGATGTCATCTTTGAGGTTTCAAAAATAAAAAACGACTTTGAGTGCATAATGTTCACTCCACAAAATATCAAAGTTTTCTCACAGTTTCGGGCAGTGTACTAAAAAAACTTCTTCTTTCCTTCACAAAAGTTAGAAAAAATATTATTTTAAGTTTTTTCTTTTTTTCAATGAAAGGATGGACATTAATCTTTACTTTGACTGTTTGGATTGGGACTTCATTAGATAATGGAATTTCTAGGAAAGAAATAAGATTTAGCATTCTTATGTATTCAACTTAACAAAAATATTGTTTCAACATGCTACACTTGTCTTTTGTGTATAATTTTTTTTGTACAATCAGCTAACTTACTTCTCTTTGTCATGCACCAAAACCGCCAAAATCCATAATGCAAAAAACCTAAGGAAAAAAAAGTTAGAGTGTGTCGACCTAGTCAAAAATTGTGTCAAAAAAGTTTGTTTTTAAATTCCAACCGTTATAATCTTCTAATCTCTATGGTCGATTATGATGAAATTTATTTAGCTATCTACTACAGTAATCTAGTTGAAGATCTTACGGTTACGATTAGAAAATAATGATTTCTTAGTCATTCATGGTTTATACATTGGAAATGGCAGTTTTGAAGCGTTTTAAGGTGAAACATAGTCAAGGAACTTTAGAGGTTAAGGTAGCTTGTCCTTATACCAACCACCACCTCAAAACCATTAGGTTGACTTGTCCTATAACCAACCACAGTGTAAACTGAATTCCGTGAATTGTTTGACTTGTGAAAATTTAGGGTGTTTGCAGAGTTGGTTTTGAGTTGATGTCGAGCGAAGTATGGGGTGGGAGCACGTGAGCCACTAGTTGTTATTTTCAGCATTATTGATTATAGCCAAGAGCAGTTTTCAATTCATGCATCTTGTAGTGGTTGGTTTTGGGTTTGATCATCAATAGAAAAAAGGACCACCACAATATGATCATAGGAGAATAGTATATCAAGTATGAGTGACACGTTACTTTGCACTTTGGGATTTTGTATAAAATTGAAAAATGCAAATTATATATTGCAATTTTTTGCAATCCCTATGAAATCCTATTTCAAACGCAGTCATAATATTTTTTTGGATTTACCACTACTAAATATGGGTCAGATTGCTTAAGTGGTTGGTATTAGGACAGGTACCTTAATCTGATTAAAAGAGAGTTCCAAGAGAGGTGGAGAGAAGGTATAGAATTAGGATTAGAAATGAGGAGTGGCTATTATTGCTTTATATAGGCGGACTCCCAGTTGTGATGCAATTGCATCGTCGCGCATGTTGGAAGTGAGGAGGATGAATATGGAAGAGGCGTTCGGGATGGAATCTGCGCTGTTGAGTTGGAATTAGCGTGTTTGAATTTGGTACGGGTCGAAAACCGAGTTTGTGAGTTTGAAATTCTGGTAGTGTTGGGGTTTGAGCTTGGAAATCGGCTGTGGAATGGAGACCATGAATGCAGCTTTTGATGTATGAAAAGGTTTGAGAATCAGTTGTGCTTGATCCAGGAGGAAAAGCTTAGGGTTCTTCTGAAGGTGTAGATGGAGCAGTTAATACTACTTTGTCATTGACAAGGTTCAATAATATCAGCAATGACAAATATTACACTAACAAGAAGCCCCATCAACAAGCGAAGTGCAATGCGAAGAAACGGGTTTATTTTGAGGATTTTATTTTGATGCTAGCTTTTACTATGCAACTTTCACTTTTATGTTGGAGTTCAAAACCTACTATGAGAATAATTTCATAAAATTATATGAATATGTGTATGCTTATTCAAACTTATTTCCCTTTTACAAATCAATCATCAACTTAAATCTACAAAGTGTCTCTCTTTTGTATTACCGAATGCTATTTGATACCAAGTGAAGGTTTATTTATAGAAGTACTAAGTTTACTTTCTATTTTCATCTAAATTTCACCTTTTTCTTTGGAAAGTGTACTTCATCTTGGCCTATAACATCCATGTATTATTTGTTATGATGCTATATATTTCTTATAAAAATGATACAAGTGGATATATCTTTATAGATCTAAAGCATTATAAAAGTTACTTCTTTTATATATCTAGAAACATTATAAAAAAAGAGTCTTACATATATAAACCAGTACCTCAAAGTTTCACTCAATAAATATGGGAATGAACAAAGCTATGCCACAAATTTATATGTTGAGTATCTTAGCTATAGTAGTATACTTGCAATTGTTATGTGTAAATGGACGTCACCTTCATACAAACAATCCACACAACCTTACTCTTAAAAATGAGAAAATCTATGATACTGATGATACAATCCACCTTCCTCTAATTGGATATTATATGGGTTTTTACTACCTCCCAGTCTCAATCGGCACGCCACCACAAAGTAGCCTTATGCAAATTGATACTGGTAGTGATAACCCTTGGGTTCCTTGTTCCAATTCACGGTCCTCAAATAAAAAGCTTCATAGCTTCTATCCATCATCTTCATCAACCTATCAACCTATTTTATGCAATTCAAGCTTATGTTATCCATATAAATCATCTTGGTTGACATGCCACGTAGAATCACCAATTCCTTGCAATATGTCAATATCCTATGTAGATGGTGAATTTGTTGAAGGAATTTTTTCTCAAGATGTCTTTTCACTCAATTATCATGGTGTTGAGGCTATAAATACAAATTTGGATTTTGGATGCATATATGAAGATGACAATCTCTACAAAACTCCAGGTTATCCAAATGCGGGAATCATTGGTCTAAATCCAATGATTGGGTCAACTCTTGATCAAATGAAATCTCAATATGGACGATATCCAATCATATCACATTGTCTTGGTTCTCATTCTTATGATATTGGTGCCTCTAGTTGGATGTCTATTGGGACCCAAAGCTCAAAACATCTTAGCTTCACTCCTTTAGTGGGACAAATGTACACTTATTTTTTGGTGAGCCTTAAAGGCATCACAATAGACAATGTTCATATTGATGCATCAAACATCACAACACCGGCTTATAACGATACAATCTCCGAATTCGGAGGATATACCTTAGACACTGGATCGCCGGGTACTTTTCTTGTGGAACCATTGCACTCAAGATTTGTGGATACTTTTGTTGCTGCCATGAAGAAGGTAGCAGGTGTTTCTCCCGATTCCTCTAGCAACAAGTACGAACAATGTTACGCTTTTGGTGAAAATGTTGATGTTATGAGCATCAAGGTTCCACGAGTAACACTTCACCTTGAAAACGATGTGCATTTGGAATTAGGAATAGAAAACATCTTCTACAACCACTTGGAAGGCAATCAACCTCTATTGTGTTCGGCCTTTATAGATTTTGCTGATACATCAGAAGTCGCACCTATACTAGGAACTAGTGTCTTTCAAAATTTTCATGTGGAGATAGATTATGAAAGAAAACAAGTGGGGTTCTCACGAACAAAATGTTAGAGTGAAACGACTTAAATATTTGTAATAGGTTCAAACTCTTATGCTCAATCTCTTCATTTTGTTCTTGATATGCTCAACGTCTTCATTATTTAATATACTCAATTAGACATTGAGAAAAATAGCGAGGCATATGAAACCAAGATGTAGCCCAACAATCGTTCCTCTAAATTCAAAAATGTTTTGTTGAATGAGAGGATAACATTTGTGTGGCATGTTATCAAGCATGTATTGCTGAATGGTGTTTAAAAATACAACTTATTGTTTGTTTTACAATATGATTGCATGGTACTTTATTGGTCAATGCCTAATTAAGTGATGATGAAAAACATGAAGAGATACTTAATCTCTAAAGATCTAAGAAAGCGGAAATGACTTTTTGTGAGTTTGAGCAACTCAAATGAAGGGGTTAGAAACTTAGAATTGATAATCTTGCATATGCTTTTTGCAGGGTGTTCTCCATACTACAAGGTGGGTGCTGAACATTATCAAAGTCAAAATTCCAATTTTAGAACTCTTTAAAGAAAATTAAGTTTTCAAACCCAAGCGAGGCTAAATATTACTTTTTATTTTCAATATTTTCATTGAATTTTCTTTTCTTTTTATGATGTTCTTTCATATCCAAATCTCTACTCTACTTTCCAAGAGAGTCTAATTGTTTTCCCTCTCAAACTTTGTCAAAATTTGAGATTTTCTAATTTTCATTTTGTTTAAGACTCTCAAACTTATTGAAGTACCTAGTTAGAGTTGATTTTTTCCCTAAATACGATCAAGGTCATGCACATTTCACCAAATTGTCATTTGTATAACTTCTCTTGGAAAGTGATTTGTATGAAGGTTCAAAAGACGCAATGAGTCTTTAACCCCCAAACATCTGAAAGTGCCTTTGCCGCCAATAGATATGATGTATGTTTCTAGTATTTGGAATGGATTTTGAGCTTTTAAAGGTTTGAATTCAAGACAACACTTAATTTTTACATCAATGCGGTTCTAGTCTACTATTCATATCAAAGTTTAAAGCATCTTGTTGGTCAACAAATGCTAATCATACATCCATGTATCTACTATCTCCATGGGACGTTTAGGGGTTAAAGTTATGCATGAGCCTACTCAACTTTCTTGTTTACAAGAATAAATAAGTATGAGCAAATTGTTTTGGGTAACAATCATCAAGTTCTTCTTTGCACAGAGTAGATTGTTATTCAAAAACAATCCCTCCAAAGACAAATTTGCATAAACTTTGGGCGTTATGATCTCACAAATGGTGTAGATCCAAGTCATCCAACGGCTCAAATTTAACATATTGTTTGTGATAGTATGGCATTACTTAGGATACTTAATCATTGTATGAACCTGCCTTTAAGAACATAGGAAATATATAACCTTCTTTCTAGAGAACTAAATGTTAAAAACTAAAGAAGCTTAATGTTACAAAATATCAGAAATAGTTAGTAAAGGTTACAACATGTCACAAAAAGTCACAAAATGTCACCAAAAGTTACAAAATGTCACAAAATGTCACAAAATGTTACAAAATATTATGAATAGTTAAAAAATGATACCAGATGTCAAAAAATGTTAATAATGATACCAAATGTTAGTGATTGATAAAATACACTACAAATGAAATTATAAAATATCGCTTAAATGTTGCAAGTGTTACTCAATGTTACAGCCGTTTTGATGTGTTACAAATGCTACATAATAATACAATTGTATTAAATGTCACACAATGAAATAAAAATCAATAAAATTTTATGAAACATAAGAAATTATAAGGAATTGAAACTAAAGGATGTTAAATTAAACCTATTTACATTTTTTTTCACAAGTGATAAAATCTCTCACAAAGTTTTTTTTTAATTTTTTTAATTTTTTTACATAGAGTATAAGTTTCTTCCAAACTATTAATTCTCTACTTAATCCTCAACTTTCCTGGTGTTTTTGGAAACTTGAAACCTCAAAGTGAGATTTTCTACATCTATGCACTCCCAAGGGTGTGAAAAAGTTCTTTAAATTTTTTTAAGACTTTCAACCAAAAGATCTTGAACCTAAGCCTCTTTTTAGCTACTATTCAATAATTTTACCGTTGGATGTTTATCATTTGCAAGTTCATAACATTCAGAGTTTGTGCAAATGCTTTTTGGGCATTGCTCGAGAGGCATTGCCTCTATGGCGTAAAGGAGGATTTAAAGATTGTTACCGCAAACATTTTGGTCATATTTATTTTCATGTAGCTAAGTAAGTTAGGTATGTTTATGCAAAATGTTAGAGACTTGATACACTTATTAGACCTTCATGCAAATTAGTTTCTAGAAGAAGGTATAAATACGACAAAATAGTAAAACATGTATGGCAAAACATGTTTATGGGCTAGCATAGAAGTGCACATTGTGTATCAACCCTTATCGATTTGTGATTTTCAAGAGAGATTGTTTACAATATTCCAAAATCTTGGATACTAACAAATTTGGAAAGAAATAATTCAAAAACTACTAAGGTAGAGGGCCCTAGAACCGACCACCTGTTTCCAAAACCAATCAGGCTAAATGTACAAATTAGGTACATTTAGCCTGATTGGTTTTGGAAACAGGTGGTCGGTTCTAGGGCCCTCTACCTTAATAACTTTGAAGCTTGTCTTTTTTAATTTTTGGAGGCTGTCCTAGTAAACTTTTTGACTTCTCCACCTTGGAAATTGAGTAGTGATCTGGTTATGAACATATTTCCAATTTTTTATTTTTTTTATTTTTCAAAAAACCAAATTTTAAACTGCCATGTTTTGAAAATGGAAGTTGGCTTTGCAAATTCTACCACATATATCTAGTAGAGTAGGGAGCACCCCAAAAAAATCTTAGGCAAAAGTATTACTTTTAACTTCTTCATCTAGATTGCTCAAAATAGCATAAGCGTGTTTTGCGTTTTAAGGAGAGTTAGGGGTTAACCTACTTGGACACAGCCCTCACAGTCCCACCTTTTTCTTGTTTGTACACTTATACTCCGTATCTATTATTTTTTTTTAAAGAGTTTTGTATTTGTGGAGAACAATTGGGGAAGTACAATACATTCCTCACCTGCAATGAGCGTGATGATGTTATCACGAAGCACGAGAGTTTGGAATCGCAGATTGAATCTTAAACTTCCAAACAAGGATATCATAATTAGTTGCTAGCCTCCAGCTACAATTCCGACAACCCAAACTTCTAAAAGTATGATTGTGAGATTGAATTCTTTCAATAGCTGAACAATTCTCACAATGAGATTCAAAGAATATCAACAAATTCCCACTTCTCGAGACACCAATTTAGAAACCTTCAACTAACTTACAACTCCAAAGAGCTAGGTGTTGTGCCTGAGTCAAGGTGATGGTCGAAAGAACGCAAACTGTGGTTACTACACGATATAAGCTTGCTGTATCAGATCTTATCGACCTTGAATTCAAAACGGTAGGAGATTCACTACTTAATTGATATCAGTTAACCCTTAAAGCTCATTGAGGACCAAAACGCTCTTTTGCTATTTCGGGCAGCCTAGATGAAGGGTTTAAAAGTGATATTTTTGGGTGAGAATTTGAGTGGATGCTCCCTATACTGCAAAGTGTATGTGGTAAAATTTGCAAATTCTTATTTTAAGACCTTCATCTAGAAATTTTAGGTTTCAAGTTCAAAACGAGTAGATTAAAAAAAGGTTTTTAAAATGTTTTTTAACTTTTAACTTTTAATTTTTATAACCAAATCACCACTCAAATTGCAAAGAGACCCAAGTCAAAAAATATACCAATTTTACAAGGGCAACCTCCAAAAATTACAAAGACAAGCTTCAAATTTTTCTGTAATTTTGGAATTATTTCTTTGAGAATTTGTCAAAATTTGAGATTTTGGAAATTTTTATAAGAATTTTTACTCAAAAATCACAAACTTGTAAAGGCACCAACCGCAGTTTAGATTTTTCTAAAACCAAGTATACGTAAAGTCATGCATGTTTTATATGTCATTGTTTTTAGACCTGCTTCCAGAAAATAATTTGCATGAAGGTCAAAAAAGAAGAATGAGTCTTTCAAATTTTGCATGAAGAAACCCTCCATGGAAAAAAATATGAGCGAAATGTTTGGGGTAACAATCTTCAACTCCCCATTTGCACCATGGAGACAATGCCTCTCGAGCAAGGCCCGAAAAAAAGCTTTAACCAAACTTTGGATGTTATGATCTTGCAATGGATAAACAGTCAATTTTTGAAAGTGTAGCTTAAAATAGGCTTATGTAAAAGATCTTACGGTTGAAAGTCTTAAATAAATAAATGTAGTTGGTATGTTCTACGTGGACTACATAGAGGTAGAAAATGGCAGTTTTGAGGTTTCAAGCTCCGAAATCTACAAGGATGGTTAGGGGTTCATTCTAAATTGTATGAGACTCGTTGCTTGATATCAAACTTTAAGGTTTGATTTGTCATTGCTCATGGCTTTTGTCTCTTGTGTAAAAATAATCGTGTGGACCTTTGTGATGGATGCTGCATATAAAGCTCAAGAGAGTACATGAAGTGTGTAAAAATTGCTCTTATGTATCTATGAGGCCTCATTCAAATTGTCTTTAATAATAAGCGGAATATAAGATTCTATGATTGAGATATGAATAGCTTATGCTCGTTTACATCTATGATATCTTGAAGAAAATGTTGTTTGTAGACCAAAAATATATGCGGGTGTTCGGAGGTTGAATGTTGGTCTTGCTTCCTCTTATAGTATGGGGCCCGCACCCGTGGTAGCTAGATATATGTTCATACATGGCTAAAATATGATTTAAAAAGATACTTAAGTGTTTACCTTCAAATGATTGCCAATAAATGCATGCCGTCTCTCACTACCATATATTTGGGCAAAATCAAACAAGAGAGAGTGTGTAAATACAAAAAAAATAAGTACACACATTTAGCCATGCATGACCAATTGGATACAATTTTTGACATTTATTGATGCGTTGTTTTATTTTATTTTGTTTTTGAAAGGTCAATTCTTTAATCAATTTTAGTCCACCCAAGATAGAGTTTCTTCACTTCAAGGTAATTCAACACTTGATGCATACTATAAATTTTGATTCTCTTATCATGTACATGTCTCAACATGAAATATTGGCAAGTAGGCATATAAAGTAAGAAAAAATCATCATGAATTTATAAAATTATTTCAACACATATTAGAACTTCCTCAGTCATCATGAATTTATGAAATTATTTCAAAACATATTAGAACTTCCTCGGTTTTGTTCAGCCCAAACATAATATAAGTTTGGGCAAAATCAAACCTTTGTGAGTGCCAAAATTGTTTTATTTTAATCATTTTATTAAACACATATAATTATAAAATATTCCAGTGATAGTAAATAAGTTTATGAACTGCTTGATGAGTTTGTTTTATCTCAAGAATTCATTTCTCATAACAGTTTTAACTCCCACAATTTCAACTCAGACGAGCAATTTAAAATTTCATATGTCTCATTTGTGAGACTATGCACCCAAAATTGCGAACCACCGAATGTAACATTAATTAATTAATGTTGGCATGATGAGGGGGTGTGATGTGGGGGGGGGGGGGGGTGCGACGTGGCATGGTGATGGTATGTGATGGTATGGTGATTGTATGTGATGGTATGGTGATTTGGGGATTTCTTCCATATTGTTTGCAAATGCAGAGGATGTGACGAAGTATATGAGTTGTGGGTGGAAAGATTTCAAAATATGAAATAGTGTGGTTCTTTGTAATAATTGGTTAAAGGGTTTCTTAAGGAGGTGCCACGTGGCACCCCCTTATGGGGATCCACGTGGCACCTCCTCAAGGAACCCTTTAATTAAATAATACAAAAAACTGCAGCTGTCCCATTATCAGTGACAAACTAATTATTGATTCTTGTCATAGATAGATAGATAGAAACACCAGCCCAGTCAGGCCGGCGTGAATAAAGTGTCCGTTCGTAGTGCCATTGACCCGGTGCCCACAGGACAGGGGGACAGTGTGACACAACTACTCTCCCCTTTCGAGGATGGATACTATAGTAACACTATAACTACCTAGCCTAGAGCTAAGTACTACCATTACGAAGAACGGACATGTTCTCCACCCCTAGGACATTTTAAAGGGTACCCATTCAACAAGGTCAAGAGACCCCCCACCAAGATTGGGTAGATCAATGGTGGTAAAGCCCTGGGCGGCAGTGGGAATCGAATCCTGGTCATCCCAAAGGGATGCCAAGAGCCTATCCAACACCACCCAAAGGCCCTATGATAGTTTAAAGTCATTCCGGACTTTTCTTGTCATACATTGATCATGAGGCCTTAGAGATTGCAAGATCATAATATATACATTTCTCTCTAAAATAGAATGTTTTCGATATTGCGATCCTACTTGCTACTTACATCGATATCAATCCTGCACTATGAGTGTCAAATACACACACATATATATATATATATATATATATATATATATATATATATATATATATATATATTTAATAGAATCTTTTTGATACCACAATCCTACCCACTACTTGCCTAGATATCAACCATTCACTTGCCAATGAGAGAGCATGAAGACCTCATTTTAATAGACTCAGGTACCTACTCACCATTTATTTTCTTTGTAAACTTATTATGATTGACATGATTCGAATTTTGTCAAATCCTTGTTATTATCCCTTGTTCCGGAAAATAAATGGCATGAAGGTTTAAGAAGTCAAACTAGTCTTCAAAATTTTGCACGGGCATAATTTATGGAATATGAGCAAAGTTTTTGAGGTGACAATTATCAAGTCTTCCTTTGCACAAAGTAGACTATGTCTTTCAAAAAATGCCTCTAAGAAGTTTTGCACCAACTTGGAACGTTTTGATCTCACACTTGGTGGAGATCCAATTGCTCTAATTTACATGGTAGTAATAATAATAGTTAGGTTGAAGATCCAAAGATCTTTTTGGTTTTAGAGGTCCAAAGAAAAAAGCTTGGATTTGTAAGGATAAACTTCTAAATTTCTTGTGTTTTTTGAAGCTTGAAACTTCAAAACTGCGATGTATTACTTCTATGCACCTCTAAGGGTTTGAACAAATTTTTTAAACTTTTTTAAGACTTTCATCAATAAGATCTTGAACCTAAACCTATTCATAGTTACTATTCGAAAATATTGACCATTAGATGATTATCATATGCAAGATCATAACATTCAAAGTTTAAGAATTTTTTTTTGTGGGATGTGCTCAAGAAGCATTGCCTCCATGGTGCAAAGGGGGACTTAAAGATTGTTATCCCCAAACATTTTGGTCATATTTGTTTTCATGTAGATAGCTAGGTTAGGTATACTCATGAAAGATTTTAGAAACTCTTGACCTTTGTGCAAATTATATTTAGAAGAAGGTATAAAAAAAAACAAAATAGTAAAACATGCATCACAAGAAACATTTGTAGGCTGATGAAAAAGTGAACGGTGAGTAGATACCTTTGTTAATATGTGATTTTTAAGAGGAATTTTTTCTTAACCCGGGACCCCTAAGGATCCAAGAAAACCAAAAGGGCTTTTTGTTGATTTGAGCAGCCTAGATGAAGGATCTAAACTTGGAATTTTGGGCTATAATTTGACATGGGCTTGGTTGTACATTCAAAGTGCTTCTCCTAAAATTTTTAAAATCAAATTAGAATTTTATAATTTTTTTATTCAAATTTCTTTTTTGAAGTCCAACTGGGGCAGAAATAAACATTTTATCACAATCATTTTATGGAATTTGTTTTTTTGGAGACATGCTCTTTGCCACATTCAGGCTCAGAATTTGAAGTGATCCTTGTTGATTATGTTCTTGACTTTACAAGGTCAGCCTATAAAACAAACAACAGCAAGCTCCAAGGTTTTTTGTAATTTCACATTTTTTTCTTTCAAATTTGGTCCAAATTTGAGATTTTGAAATTTTTTAAAAACAATTCTGCCTAAAGTTCAGGAAATCATAGAGGTACCTAATCACCTACCCATTCTTTTCCAAAAATCAAATTCAATTAATGTGATGCATGTTTCACCAAATCACCAGTTTTAAACCTTCTTCTGGAGACTATTTTGCATGAAGGTTTAACCCTTAAAGGTCCAGAGAGCCGTTTCCGACGAGTATAATACATCAATACTCCATTGTATTTGACGTAGTTCCACACCTTCTATGGGTTTAAGATCAAAAGAGAAGATGAAATTCACATCAATATGCTTTTAATCCCCAAACGCCGGTGCCTGTAGCCGTGGAGAAATCTGCAGTTGGGACCCATGGCCGTAGAGACTCCATTTGGGCTCAAATCAGTTGGCTATTTGGAGTAGTTTAGGTGGTGTGAGGAATAGAAAGTGTAGAGAATACATGGTGCAACACCCTTGTGGTGATTGATTGCAAATCAAGCGAGTGAATAGTGCAAAAATGAGCTTTGAATCTCGAAATGGAGAGTTGACCAAAGCAGGGCAGCAATAGAAAAATGGATCTAGGAGAGTGAGATTCATGTACACGGTAGGTTTGGTTGATAAATCTCATACTCTAAGTATAGGCGAACCATTTGCAAAAAGAATCCCTCAAAGATCTACAATAGATAGAGAGAAAAGTGTCTTGCAATCACGGCCACCTCTACAGTCTAAAAACACTGAGAGATTGGAAAATGAGCTCTAAAACAAGTCACACACATGACAAACACAATCAAGTGACTCACAATGAAGGAATAGTGTATTAGAAAAGAAATGAGCATCAAACTCACTACAAAACAATCCAAAACTGCAAGTTGTGGGGGCCCGATTTGGAAGTACATGCCATGAGCTGCCCACCGAGCTCGGCGTCCACAAGAAGACACAACTCCGGAATTCGAGGTGAAATTTTTGAAGTGGGGTCAGACTGACTTGCTGCCCCTCCTTGGGCTATGGGCAAACACATGTTGGCGGGGGGGGGGGGGGGGGGGGGGGGGGGGGGGGGCAGAGGAAAAAAGAGCGCCACGCTAGCCAAAAGGGGTTGCCCATTGGGAGGGCCGTTTGGCACAGCCTGTCTGCCCTCAAACTGTCTGATTCCCACGCGGGCCGCATGGACCCTACGCCTCCCACTCTCCCTGTGCCGTTCCCTCGAAGTCTCCCGTTCCCTTGACTTCTCCCATCCCGTTCCCTTGAACCCGCCCGCCCTTGTTCCCGCCCCCTCACCAACCAACCACGTTCTCTCCCGCTGCTCCCATTCCCCGGCCCTCTCACTGACTGCATTGGTGGCCCACCTCCCGCCTTCCTGTCCCGCCCTCGCCACATGCCTTTGCACATGCTCCCCGCCAATTGAGCTGCAACGGCCCTCCCTTGAGCTTGCAAACAATCTGTTTCAAGCTAATTCTGCAAATAGTGACTGTATGGGCTGGTTGCTTCCCCCCTCACTCATTTTTTTTTTCCTTCGCATTGTTTTTTTTGTTTTTGTTTTTTTTTTTTCCTTCTACCACAACTGTGGGGTTGGCAAGATTCTAGCTTTTTGCACAAGGCTGCAAGACATCCCCTTTAAACTGAAAGATCTTACAATTCCAACACCTCACATTCGGGAAGCCTTGTGGATAGAAAAAAAACATGCACCTTCACAAATGAAAAGGCCTGCACACCCTGGGCAAATTTTGTTGGTACGCACCTCGCAAACAATGCAAATCCGCCGCTTCTTTGATGCCAAAGTACCATGAGCACGTGGCTCCAATGGTGAAATTGCGGAAGTGGAAAGTGTAGGGCCCGGCATGGAGGCCCCAAGTTGCTGAGCAAGCTGCATATGAAAATCCAAATGTGTTAGCGGCTCCACTCCAAACCAATAAGATACCTCGGAGTGAATAATCCATGAGTTGATGAAGGCCGTGTCAAGTAGAAAATCAAAAACCCGATGCCACCACTTGTGGCTCTTGGAGAGCAAAGAGTAAGCCCCCCTCAACTGGTCCGCCACGTCAACTCCTCGCATCTCCTTGGTGTACTCTCGGTGGATGGGGGTGGTAGGAATTCTCTTTTTTGCCCCATCTACCAAACGCCAAACGTATGTTGGCTTCCCAATGGATGCTTTGGTAAAACATGTGTGGATAAGAGCAACACCGGCTTCTTATCCATCCAAATTAGACAACACAATTTTCCACTAGAGTGGAAACGAAAATCGTCCCATCCCTGGTCATGTTTGGCATTCTCTTTCTTGTTGGTCAAGCAAGAAGGGAGGCCCTTGCGATCTGCCCTTGCCGTGCCCGTGGCAAATATACCATCATCCAAGAGAGCAGTGAATAGTGGGATGCTGGAAAAAAAATTGTCAACAACAACGAAGTGGCCTCGATGGTGTAAATCCTTCACCAAATTCTTCAATACATCACCACCCTGCTTGCCAACTCCCTTCCCACTTTCCTTCTTCTTCTCACCAAACTTTGAACTTGCACTGCAGTAAATGTCGAAATTTAGGACATATTTGGCCCTTGAATCAGCCAAAACTCACACCTTCACTCCAAACTTCGTGGTTTTTTGGACATGTATTGTCTTATAGGACAATATTTCCCCTTGTACCGAATCATGGTTTTATCAACCGTGAGTGCAACATTCGGGTTCCAAAGGGTTGCACAAGCATCACAAACATCGTTTGCCAACCATCTAACCTTCCAAATCTTATCATAATTTGGATCCCCCTTTTCTCCCTCCCTATTAGAATTGGGGGTCAAATGCAAACACCGGGTAATGCTTTCAAATCTATCCCGAGACATCAAAGAAGAAATAATCGGGCAATGATATAGGACTTGGTCCCGGGACCAATAAAGACGGAGGTTTGGATGTTTCTTGAGGCTCATAAACATTCTAATGCACAAATAACCCTCCAAGTCTTTGTAGGTCACCGATACCCATTTTCGTCCAGTCCTAGTGCTCCCATCATCCTTGATTACTTCCAAAGCATATCGGTTGGTTTCATTTGCAATGACTTTCAAAGAAGACACGGGAAAAAATCTGTGGAAAAGCCCAATGGGTGAGGGAACTTTATCAAAATCTATTTTTACAGCAGGCTCTAGGCCTGTGAATGCATTTGTTTGATGGTTGTAAGCCTCTACCCTTGATTCTCAACTCTCACTGCCAAAAAGATCTTCAATAGAACCGGGGATGATTTTCTTGGCCCTCTTGTGGGCCCCTTGCTCAGTCCCTCTCCCTGCCCCGCCCCAACCTCTCCCTAGTCTTCCCCTTCCTCCCAATTCCGCCCCTCCTGTACTTGCCTGCCCCAAAATCTCCATAGTGGACCCGCCCCTCCCTCTTCGCCCTCCCCAAGACCCCGGGCCACGGCCTCGGCGCGCACCAACTCCCCTCCCAGTGACATCTCCAACGTCCCCTTCGCCTCCTTCTAATGCAACTGCGCGGCCACGGCCTCTTCCCCTCCCTCGTTCCCTTCCAGCCCTCTCACTGCCCGCCTCTCCCATTGTCATCCGGCCCTCCCCTTCTCCCAAATTCAAACACACTCCTCCTTCTCTCAGACTCCCATCTCCCTCATGGCTCTCCCTGCTCACCATCTCTCCTTCCATCTCTCCAGCGGTGCCCTCATCTACCCCGCCCCCTCCCCCTACTCCCTCACCTCCTGTGTTCCTCTCTCTCCCTCTTCCTCGCCCTCTTGCCCTCCCCCTCACAGTCTGTTCACCTTGCCCGCAGCCTTCGCTCAGTCCACCCGTCCCTCGACCTGGACCTCGACCTCCCCTTCTCCTCGTCCGACCGCGAGCTGCAGCACCTGCCGTCACCCCCCCTCCCTCTTCCCGTCAATGACACCAAAAAACCTTCCTTCTCCGCAGGTCAACCCCCCATCTCCCTCTATGTCATCATCTTCCGAAGTTGAATCCTCTTCTGACGACGTATTCATCTCCTTGCAATCCTTCTCACATTCTGGTTTTGGTTTTCTGTATGCAGGTGGGGGATTGGAGCTGAGATGGTTTCGGACCTTACCGTGGTGATTCTACCCTCGCCCCTGTGGGCCGGCTCCGCCCCGCTCGATGCGACTGCTCCCCCCGTCGTCGTCCCCGTTGATGCGCCCCACAGATGGTGGTGAGAGCCTGTGCCGCGCTGCCCGGAGGCGTCCTCTGCCTCGCCTCGCAGGTTCGGCGCCACGCCGTGCCCCTGCAATTGCCCGCGGCCATCCGCCAAGCCCACCCCCGAGCTCTCCCCGCGGCACATCCTCTGCTGCATCTCGTTGCTCCACAGGTGGTTGCAATCCCACCGGTGAGAGCTCTCGCCTCCGACGAACGACGCGAGCCTCCTCTCCAGTGGCCCCCTCGGGTGACAGAGATTCACGCCCCCTGCGAGCCTCTGCACGGCCTGCCTCCCTGCCACCCCGCCTCCCTCTGCCCCGACCTCGGCAAACTCTTCCAGGTGCCCTGCCGCGACCTCCAATCCTCCCATGTCATGGTGGGTTATCTCTCTCCTCATCCTCTTCCCGGTGCCCGTTTCCAATGGAAGCAAGGAGTCCACCGTTGATTGTCCACGGTTGTCCTCTGTGGCTTGAGACTTCCCACCCATCTGGAGAGGAGAGAGGATCTGGCCAAATGTATCCCCTGAGGAGCTCGTTGAGCCAATCAGGGAATCCATCGTTCCGGCCCTCTTCTCTCCTCTCCTGCCACCTCAAGATGTAGGCTGTCCACCTGCGAAAAGAGTAACAAAGTCCACGATTGGTGTCGTGGATTCTTCCCCACCTCTCTCCCACAATTCCAGGCACTCGCCTCAGGTAAATTTGTCCAAAAGCCCTAACACAAGTGAGATTTGATGCTCGTTGGCTTGTTGCTCCTCTTGCAACCAATGCTCGATTGCAACAATATGTGCCCCTAATTCCTCTGGTGGTGGTGGTGGTGTAGGGAATGTGTAACGAGATGGAGCAGTTGTGATTGCAAATATTGTTGTCCCTCTCTCAGTGCCCCCTCTTCCCTGCGATCCCCTCCTAGTGAGCTGCCTCTCTTTCTCCTTCAGCCCGAGCCCTCAGTGCGTTGCCTCACTTGTTCTCTCTCACTCCAATCCCGAACCCCCCTCCCCCTCGCACTGCCTTGTTTTTTTTGCTTTTGGTTTTCTTTGTGCCTCTCCCTCTGATCAGATCTCTCCCTTCCCCTCGTGTTTTACGTTTTTTTCCTACCATCAACTCCTCTCAGTCTCTCCTCCCCTTCGCTCAGTCTCGATTCCGCAGCTCAACTCTCCCCTACCCTCTGTCCCTTGCTCAAATCTCACCTTTTCCCTCTCGCTTTACGTTTTTTTTTCTTTCTAACTTCTACCCTCTCAGTCTCTCCTCCCCTTCGCTCAGTCCCTCTCCCTCCGCTCAACTCTCCCCAGCCCCCCTTTCTCTGATCAGATCCTCCCTTCCCCTCTTGTTTTACGATTTTTTTTATTTTTTATTTTCCTAACTTCTACCCTCTCAGTCTCTCCTCCCCTTCGCTCAGTCCCTCTCCCTCCGCTCAACTCTCCCCAGCCCCCCTTTATCTGATCAGATCCTCCCTTCCCCTCTTGTTTTACGATTTTTTTTATTTTTTATTTTCCTAACTTCTACCCTCTCAGTCTCTCCTCCCCTTCGCTCAGTCCCTCTCCCTCCGCTCAACTCTCCCCGACCCCCTTTCTCTGATCAGATCCTCCCTTCCCCTTTTGTTTTACGTTTTTTTTTTTTTTTTTTTTTTTTTTTCTAACTACTAATCTCTCG
Organism: Ceratodon purpureus; assembly: GCA_014871385.1. Taxonomy (NCBI): domain Eukaryota; kingdom Viridiplantae; phylum Streptophyta; class Bryopsida; order Pseudoditrichales; family Ditrichaceae; genus Ceratodon; species Ceratodon purpureus. The sequence goes on along the minus strand of CM026430.1, from coordinate 6,195,056 downwards.
GCCTCTCCTCCCTTTTGCTTAGTCCCTCTCCCTTTGCTGGTTGCCTCTCCCTTTCGCTCAGTCCCTCTCCCTTCCGCTCACTCCCTCTCCCTCTCGCTCTGTCCCTCTCCCTTTTGCTCAGTCCCACTCCCTTTCAATCTGATTACCGCACCCTCCCACTCTCTGTCCCCGAACTCTCTCTCTCCCTCACCACAGCAATCTGTCACTGAAATCCCCTCTTCCTCACAAGCAACGACACTCCCTGCAAATTGGATCACCAACGACACTCACTGCTTGACTCCACAGAGCTAACAAACTGTATGTGCTGTTTGCTATGAGGCTGCACAGAGCATTTTGTAGCAGCCCTTTGTAACCAAAGCTTTGAATTCCATGATTAATTTCTTCCTCTTTCTGTCACCTCCTTTGCATTGTTGATATGAATGTGCTTATGCCGTCAATTTTTGAGGTGACGCCTCCTCTTGATTACATAGTGATTTGGAGGTTATGGAAATCCCCCTCCCTCCCCCCCCTTTACTGCTTGCATTGGATACTTCAAAGTTTTGCTCGTTGGCTTCCTTGAATGCAGTTGTAGTAGCAGTCCTCTCTAGCCATAGCCAAAACCCTTGTTTTGAATTATTTTCAGTTTGAATGTAGTTGTGACAAGTGGTGCTTTTTCATTCTTCGTGACTCTTTCCCTCCACCACCATGGTGGCCTACATGGAATCGCTTTTCGACACTTCAGAATCTGCCCCCACCCCTAAAAACTGCCCACTCTTCAAAATTTGCACTTCCGGGCGGCTGTAAAAAAAATTTTGAAACACGGATTTTACTCTCCAAAACTACTGCCCCCACACACACACCAAACTCAAGATTGAAAAAGTGGACTGCGCAGTATTGAGGTTTTGCACTTTGGAGGGGTCCTAAAAATCACAAACATTGAATTTTACTACAAAAAAAAAGTATTTTGGATACATTTCACCATCTTGAAGTCAAAAAAAATTACCCGGATGAAAAATTGTTCACTGAATGACAGCTGCGGGCGGTCAAAGAATGAAATCGACCAGTTTTTGGTCGTTTAGGCGTTTAGGGGTTAATTTGCTAGTAGGGTCTCAATATGGAACTTTCTATCCACAACAAATGTCAAATATTCGTCAACGTATATTCTATTTAGTAGTATCCCCATGAGCCCTTTAAGGGTTAAAAAGCATAGTGAGTCTCTAATAGTTTGCATGAGCGTATCCAACTTAGCTATCTACTTGACAAAAATATGTCCAAAATGTTTGAAGTAACAATCTTCTAGTCCCCCTTTGCACTATGGAGACAATGCCTCCCAAGCAATGCCCAAAAAATCTTTTGAATAAACTTTGGATGTTATGAACTTGCAAATGATAAATATTCAAAGGCCAATTTTTGGGACGGTGAGTCGGTGACAATTAATAGGCTTAGGTACAAGATCTTACGGTTGGAATCGTAAAAGGTGTAAAAAAGCTTGGTTCATAGACCCGAGAGTACATAGAGGTAGAAAATCGCACTTTTGAGGTTTCAAACTCCCAATAGCACTAGGAAATTTAGGGGTTAAGCATTTCAAAATGTGGAATTTTGACAAGTTTTGAAAGTGATAATTCAAAAGTTACTAAAAACTTTGAAGCTTGTCCTTGTAATATATGGAGGTTGCCCTTGTAAAATTGGTAAACTTTTTAGTTGGGGCACTTTGGAATTCGAGTATAAATTTGGTTATGAACATTTTTCAAAAAAGAAGAAAAAATTGTTTAAAAAGCTTGATTTTCAACTGCCTGTTTTGGACTTGAAATTTTAAGTTTTAAATTTTAAATGCAAGAAATGGAGAGTCGAGACTCGAAAGGGAGAACTTAGAGGTAATTCTAATTTCAAAACCTTCATTTGGAAATTTTAGTTTTCAAGTTCAAAAAGGGCAATTTCAAATAAGGTTTTTTTTTTTTTTTTTTTTTTTTTTTTTGGAAATATGTTCATTACCAAATCAAAACTCAAAATTCCAAAGTGACTCAAGTCAAAATGTTTATTACTTTAACAAGGGCAGCCTCCAAAAATTACAAAGACTATGAACCATAGTTTTTGTCAACTCTGAATTATTTGTAATCATCCACAGAAGACAATCTGCATGTTTCTTGTCTCTCATTCCTACCCATGGCCATGCCTAATACATGATTGTGGTAGGTGAGAGGTGCAAATCATATGCACACTCTCACCACATATATTAAGAGTGCACATGTCCCATTCTACATCTATCAGTTATCCAGTGTTCATTGAGCGAGTGTTTACGTCCACGGTCTCTTCATCTCGATGGCGGTTAGAGCAATTATGTTGCTGATTCTTGTAGTTGGGAGCCTTGCACAGCCTATGAGGAATTGCTGCGAGGCTCCTAATGGAGCGAGGGGGCAATGTTGTGAAAGGGCTCGAGGCCGATTTGACCCTTGTTGTAACCGCCCTCGAGGTCGCTGTTGTGATGTTGATGGCAGGGAGTTAAGCAGATGTTGCAGGGAGACCCCCCAGAGTATGTGCTGTGGAGCAGTGCCTCCCCCTCCTCCAACTCCCCCACAAGTCCCTATCGGGCCATATTCGTGCCTCTATGGCAACCAGTATGTTCCACTCTCAGTGTGCTGTGCGGCAGCAACTCCTCCCTGAAAAGGAAAAAGAAATTTACGTTTACATAGTTACCACTTACCAATTTACAAGCAAATAGCTGATGAACTTGTTGGAAGGATTTGCTGGCAAATTGTAGTAACCTGTACTCACTGAGTCACTTTTATCCTGAGTAAAAATAATGTTGTAGCCAGGGCCACATCTCACTACTTGTACTTACTACACAAGTAGAGGCCACATAGTGTACTAGCTGCCTAAGAAGAGAATTTTATATTATTTAGTTAAGCACTTCAGTTTAGTATATAAGATTAGTTGATTTGAATCAGTAATCATCCTGCTGTGTGACCTTTTATTTATATTCAGCTTTTGTATTTGCCAGCCCAGAATGGCAAGTTCCTTGCTCATGTTAACAAAGTAAAATAAAGTTTTTCACACTCGAACGTCACGAGTCATTACCAAATCCTCTCACAACCAAACCATCACATCAGATTCCAGCTCTGAATTATTTTTAATTGCCCACAGAAGACAACCTGCACGCATTCAGAAAGACTCAAAAGTCCCCGATCTCTGGACGACTTCCATAACTCGTATTAGTCCTTGTCAAACACGTGAAACCACTATCTTACGTACTTTCAACCCAATGTAAGGTTGCCAACGCAAGGTTGACTAACACGAGACTAACGTAATCTACTTGAGGTCACGAGACGTCTCGAAATTCGCTGATCTGTATGTACTTATTCAGTTCACGCGAAGTTACTTTAACAAGCAGTGTAAGTAGAACCAAATAACGTAGTTAACGTAATCTGTGTAACAAACGTACGTAGGCGCTAGCGCTGTGAACCTCGTCATGAAAGTTGCTGATCGATATTCAGTACACTGATGTGATATCGATCTAGGTGTAACATCACGTCCCTGCAACAAATCTAACGCTGCACAGGTAGGTCTACACAACATGAAGTTAATCAGAGATATGAAACCAGTGCAGGTGACTGCGACCCACATGTTTGACAGCGAGAAGAAGAATTGCCTGCGTTGAAATTGTCGGAGGCGATTTCACGGCGACGGCATATGCATCAACACGACTTTCGCTGTGCGCCATATCTATGGTCTCTGTAGATTCGAAATGAGAAATGTAGGCCGTCGGTAGATGATGTCGGTTATATTTGTTGTATGCCTTGATGCCGAAAGTGAGTCTCCACGTCTGGAGCAGAAACGCGTATCAGGCAGTATCCGCCGGATATTACATCCGTGTCGGAGAGGTATTGCACGAGTATCAGAGGTATCAGCTGCGAAGTTCTTGAGTGTCCGGGTATCATACTGCTCTCTTGCCAATTTAACTTCTGATTGTTCACTTGCAAGGGAACAGTAACCAACTGATGGATGGGGATCCTCCTGACCATTATCGTGACTGCGACCCTTTTGTGACATTTGTTTGTGCGATACCTGAATCAGTCGTAGTGTTGAAATTTTTCCTCCTGATAATATCATTTTATGTAGATTTTTTTGTCTGTTGGAATCAATTGATGGGCTTCTTTGTAGGTATGTAGTCCAACAAGAGGATTTCGCGTTTGCAATTTGAGTCTTATAACCTCTGTGATTTTAACGAGTTCGATGTGGTTGGCGATCTGTAAGTGACTGCATTATCTGGAAACTATCAATATTGTCATGTAAATCTGGTAACAGGTTGCTTTGCTTCCAACTTGTGCAAGAGTGGAGGTATTTCAGTTACTGTCATTCTGGTAGGAAGTTGTATCCTGTTCTAGGTTTGCAGAAGTTGCTCAATTTTCGTATCAGTATCAGCGATGGCTGTAATTTCGGACTATGAGGAAGAAGAGCCGGTTCAACAACCCCGGACCTCCACACCACGACAACCTACGTCGACACCACGGCAATCTACCTCGACACCACGGCAATCTGCTCCTCCAGAAGCTGTGAATCCTCCTCAGGAAACGCGGTCAGAGCCACCTTCTCAAGTTGTGGCAAATCCTCCGGTGGAAGAACCTCGTACTCCTTCGCCAGTGACACCGGCACCGGCACCGGCACCGGCACCAGCACCCCAGGCTGACACAAAATCCTATCAGCACGACCCTGTCCTTAGCACCTTGCTGGAGCAGCACAAACAGCAGCCTCTTGAGCTCCTAACAACCGTCATCGACTTCTTATTTCGAGAAACTGACCTTTCACGTGAGTCAAGAGTGGAACACCGAGTCACTGAAATCGTGACAGCGGCAAAACGGAGGAGAAGTGCCTACGATGGGGAAGACACCGCTCCAGAGAAGGTTGCCAAGGTAGAGGAAACCAAGAGTCCAGCAAAGAAAGAACCAGCATCATCAAAGACCACAGAACAAAAGACACCGAAACCAAAGGCGCGCGGGAATGAAACCGCTGAGAGCTCCAATATGACCCCATCCCCTGCAGCAAACAAAGACTCTGAGGAACCGGAGATCGATTCTGAAGGAACGGGCTTGAGTATGTCAATCATTCTCTGCAATTCGGGATGCTCTGCAATATGAACATGATGTGTTTTTTGGTACCCTAACTTCTCTGGTTTGCATGTGCAGCGCCTAACATTGGGAACGGATTTGATCACGAGACATATGTCTGGACACAAACTCTTGCCGAAGCAACTATTCACATCAAATTTCCATATGGGACCAAAGCAAAAGAGGTGGCATGTGACATCAAGGGGAAGACGCTAAAGGCAGGTCTGAAGGGCCAGGAGCCGGTTCTACAGGTCAGTGAATCCTATGGTTGCTTAACTCTTTTTGTTCCATTGTAGTGAGTACAATACCATCACTGTGCAGAGTCTCAGCATGTGAATTGTCTCGTGCAGGGAGAGTTCTACACGCCGGTGAAGTCCGATGACAGCTTCTGGAGTGTGGGTAACGTCTCGAAATAATCTGCTCGGTCGTGTCTCTTGTGAAACAGTATTGATCATGTAATAGGATTCATTTCAGTCTGTGTAGACAAGGCAAGATTGAGCGTGTGTGTCGTTTATTGGTGTATTACAGATGAGGACGGGACGTTGTCGATTTACGTGACCAAATGCAACAACATGACATGGTGGAAGAGTGTGCTGAAAGGAGAGCCTGAGATCAACACTAGGAAGGTGATGCCAGAGAATAGCAGATTGGATGAACTGGATCTAGAAACTCGTTCAACGGCAGAGAAATTGATGGTATTTTTTTAAACGCCATTGTGATATACGAGAGAAGGTGAGTTAATCAATCAGGTTCGGAGGTCTGTCTTCGTGCTATCTATGTGAACATAGTCGTTGATATGTTAGTTGAGGCGCACTAATTTAGCCTTCACATGGCATTGGATTCAAGAGGTTTGAAATATTTATGTTACTGGCATATGAGTGCTCTTGTGCCTTGACTTGAAATACCAAAACTACTCGTTGTGCACTTAGACCTTTCGAGGTAATTGTTTAGTGTTGCATTTTAGCAACTCTCTCCTTGAAGGAAGAGAGGAGCTTTCGAAACGAGCAGCTCCAATTGTCCGTTGGTAAGTACAAGCTCAGAATGGTGCGTAATCTTAACCTGTGCTGTTGGCTTTTGCAGTATGATCAACGGCAAAAGGCCTTGGGGTTACCCACAAGTGATGAGTCAAGCAAATCCGACGCCATCAAAAAATTCATGGCTCAGGTACAACTGCGTCGCTACAGCTCTCTGAATATACGTATTATCCTAGATGCTATGTGACGCTCGAAATTATTAAAATCGGCACAATAGACGCGCTCAGTCGAATCTTCACTAGACGATTCCGAGCTTTCTCACGTCTTTAGATTTCAAGGTTGATGGTACGGAATGTAAACCACGTCCACGATCGAGAGATCTCATGTTTTTTCATATGCTGAAATCCTGACTTGAATTTGGTTGTCCTTGATTTGCAGCATCCCGAAATGGACTTCTCCAAGGCAAAGATATGTTAAAGAGCTGGTGAGATTTTCCATTAATTTAGCTTTGTGCAGTTTATTGAGTAATTGAGTGAGAGAATGAGCATGAGATGATGCAAAATCTTGCTAATCACTACAATGTCTTACAGTAACTCACAGGAACAGGGGTCATATCAATGAGTCGATGGAAGGCTTGCCTTCAGGAGCAACAACAGTCGTAAAGATGAGACCCTAAACTTAGATCTTAAATTTTTTCGTGGTAACGAGTAAAGTAAAACTGATGAGAGCACCAATCCCTCCACATGAGTAGATTTCTGAGTGAATTCAAATATTAACCAAGTAAACAGTTAAACGAGTGATTTGTAAGCATATGAATAACGTACACGTACGAAGTGATTTTGTCTTCCGCTGACAAAATATCAGAATTCTTAGCTTTATGGAAGGCAGTCCGGACTCGCAATAGGCCAGAATATGTCCTCTAATGCACGCTCCAAATTTGTTTTCCAGCCTGTGCTCATATCATTGCATCATTGGGCAGCAGGCACACGCAAAAGTAACATGAAAATTAGAATTTTTTTTTGCTGGCCCCAAATTCTCTCGATCCCCAAAATTTGCAGGCTGAACTCATCATTCTGGGAAGCGAATCTCTTGTCAATCAATAGAAGAGCCAGATCTGGGGCCCTAAATCTGCATGAACGTCTTGGCCCATTCGATATTCAACTTCAGGCGTTGGTCAGGTCCAATTCTCAATCGCATGAACATGATGTGGGGCTTTTACCAGGACCAGTCTGGACTCAGTAATTCTGCCCACGGAATGACATTACTCCTCAGGGACAAAGTGAGTACAGAATCAGATACGAGAGTACCCTTTTTTTTTTTTTGGTTTTTTGACACAAGATATGAGGGCATTTCAAGTTCTTACATGGGTCCTCGTATAGCACATCTTGGAATAATGCCATTAATTTGGGTATCTCTGGGATCACGTGTGGCATCACCGAGGTGTCGCGTTCTGAACCTTCGGTCTACAGTCTCGGCATCCGAACGATACCAACGTCGACAATATAATATTATTGTCCGAAGAAACGGCTCTTGCGATTTTCATTCATCATGTGGCCCCCATTGTACAGACATTCCATCAGCTAAAAACAGATGTAATACAGTAATTTACGTTTCCGCTTTTTTCAACCCTGATGAATGTATGATAGGTACCTGATTGTTCTGGGAATGGAATGAATTCATTTGTTCAGAATAGTACGTGACATGAATCTGTATCAACTTGCAAAAGTGCTATCCACCATGAAAAATTCAGGAGTGGAGTGAGAGGCATTGTAGGAATGTATTGATGCTGCATGATGATCTGAACTCTCAGATGCATCGCTCTGTTTCTGACGGCAGAATGTATCACATGGTAGCTTCTCCTTTTGGTTCTTTACCAAGAAATTACTAAGCCGGTGCTTCAATCCAAGAGCTCAGAACATTTCATGTACAATACATTCCCAGGACATTTCATCACATCCTTCAAAATACTTGCACACTTTTTACATGTTGATTTTGATCCATGTTCCACCACAGCTAAATAAGGTTGTAGATGTGAAAGTACATTGAAGATGTCCTGTCTCAGGTTCTGCCAAGACTTTCAAGATGCATCGATCCATCACTGATGGACGCAGGGGACTTGTGTCGAAGACTTTTCAAATTTCAGTTCGCAGTAATTTAATTGCTGTAAGAATTGCTATTGTAAGGAATCTCTCCTGGTCTTTTGTCCTGGCTCTTCCTCTGATTGCATCATGCTAAATTAGCTGTTCCGGAAATATGGGTACTCCTATTTTCCGACTAAAGTAGTCGTGACCATGAGAGAAAAACGCCTGCATCGCCATCGCATCTTGCTTTGTAAATTGTGACCACTGACCATCATTCACCCGTCCCTTCTGCTGGAAGCTGCATGCAGCTACCGAGCTACTATCCTGTGCACAATTCACAAACATTACAAAACCTGTCAACAAAACCAATCAGCCTCCCTTGTTCCGAAAATTAAAAACAAAAACCAATCAGCTGACTTCTACACCTGGGCCAGGTTTCTCTCCTTGCCATGTCAGTCTAGCGGGTATCTTCCTCATTTCTAAATCTGCCCACTTCACATCTCTTTTTTCATTAGTTTAAAATTAAAAAACAAATATACCAAAAAAGATGTCCAACCTTTCAGCTAATAAGATTGCCCGATACTAATTTCTCAGCACAGAACTTTATGCGAACATTTGTAGGTTTCAGATACCCAAACCGAAGTATTGGTTGACAAACAGCAAATGAGGAATACTAATAAAACATGTAAACTAAATAGCTTAAAAGGGTGTACACGAAGCAGGTTAATTAGATACCAACACTAATTCCTACCATCTACTCCAACTGAACATTTCAGCAAGCAAGATGCGTGGGGCAACTTAACCGACAATCGTTTGTTGTTTCAATACATCCCCCGTACAATGAACCAAGGAAGTCACACGAGAGCCTTCCTTCTGCCCAGAAAAAATGTCTGTACGAAACACACCTCTCACTTGCAAAGAAACCCGTTCCATCCCTGTCAAAATAATATATTTTTACCGAATGTCTGGAGCTTCGTACATACACATTGGTGCATAATTTTTGGTTGCAAAGCAAAACACTAGTAGAAAACAACCCCCACTACATCAGATTCCTGAGACAAATTACAGATGAAGTTGAATCCCGAAGCTTCCAGGTTGGGTAAGTGATGTGCACGCTGCGAAGATCCTGAATATATACCCTCTCATCGGCATCAGTGCATCATGCTCATGAGACGAGGCGACCGGTCCACCATCAGTTATCAGTTACGGTACCAGGTGATTATTCCATAAGCTGAATGATCTGGAGTAACCCTCCTCTCCTCACCCGACTAGATCGAATGAGTCGAGTATTCCTGATGCGGGATGATTCCTTACTTACCAGGAGACGCTACCATTGCCCATATAAGGCATGATCCATCACTACCAGAGTGACCCAGTTCATTGTTCTTCAGGTTTTCAGCTACAGGGTAGTGTACTACTTGGCATCCTTGCACAGAGACTCACTAGACGTCGGAGGTGAGCATGATCGATGGATTTTGCATATATTTTTTTTATTGATGTTCACTGTGTGAAGGTGATGGTTTTGGTGATGGTTTTTGTGATGGTTGGACAGGGAAAGAGTTGTAGGCTGTGAAGGTTAATAAGTGCTGTTTGAAATGTTTACACTTTCTGTGTTTTTAGATGCTGTAGTTGTGGAGTCGATGGTTTTCTTTGATAGATGATGAGGAATGAGGGCAAGAGAGGGAGCTGGGTTGAAGGTATTTAGGTACTGAGGTGTTGTGGTATGAGAGCAGGTCTGGGGTTGTTGTAGATGTGATTGTGTTTCCATTTAAGGGTGCTTGATGGATCAAGGATTGCGGAATGGATTGAATATTTGCCTGGGAGAGTATTCTGAGACGAGCATCTTTGTGGTTTGATGGTTTAGATGTGGTTTGATGCGGATGGTGTTGCGAAGCTTTTCATGTGTTTGGGTTAGTCTATGCCTGCATAGAACAGCCGGGCTGTTGAATCGGGGATTTGTTTTGAGTCTTGTTAAAGAATGGCGTGTTGTGATTTATTTCTTGGTGCTGATGGTAATGTTGGTGGATCTTGTTGTGCAGGTTGTGGAAGTTTACTTGTGAATTTCTCGGAGGTTAGATATTGCTTGCAGCCATGGCGACAGTTACGGGGACGACTATGGCGGTGAAGGAGAGCTTGCAAGGGCTCGCAGGTTTTGGGCAGCAAGCGCAGCCTGGGAAGAGCCAGATGCTCGCATCGCGCGTTGGATTTCAGGTGAATCATGCTGCCTTGGCAGGCAAGGGCGCAATCCGTTGCCGACGCGTTGGTAATCAGAGGCGGTCTGTGGTGAGGAACGTCGCTACTTCGAACTCCTCGGCCGCCGTAGCCAAGACCCCCTCCGAGCAGGGCTCAAGCCGCGACCCTAACTTCGCAACCGTGCTGGTGTCTGAGAAGCTGGGCGATGGCGGACTCGACCTCCTGCGCAAGGTCTCAAACGTGGATTGCATCTATAACCTCACGAACGAGGAGCTCTGCGCGAAGATTTCCGAGTACGACGCCTTGATCGTGCGCAGCGCCACGAAGGTCACCCGCAAAGTGTTCGAGGCCTCCAAGGGGCGCCTCAAGGTGGTCGGCCGAGCAGGCGTGGGGATCGACAACGTGGATCTTGACGCCGCGACTGAATTGGGATGCTTGGTCGTGAACGCGCCCACTGCCAACACTGTGGCCGCTGCGGAGCACGGAATCGCTCTCCTCACGGCCATGGTGCGCAATGTCGCGCCCTCAGATGCGTCAATGAAGAGCGGCCAGTGGGAGCGCAGCAAGTACGTCGGCGTCTCCCTCGTCGACAAGACCTTGGCCGTGATGGGATTCGGCAAAGTGGGCTCCGAAGTCGCACGCAAGGCGAAGGGCCTTGGAATGCACGTGATCTCCCATGACCCCTACGCGTCGGCCGATCGCGCTCGCGCTGTCGGAGTCGAGCTCGTCAGCTTCGATGAAGCTCTCGCCCGTGCAGATTTCATCTCCCTGCACATGCCACTGACTCCCACCACGGACAAGATCTTCAACGACGACACCTTCGCAAAGTGCAAGCAAGGAGTACGTCTCATAAACGTCGCACGAGGAGGTGTGATCGACGAGCCAGCCTTGCTGCGCGCGTTGGAATCTGGACATGTAGCCCAAGCCGCATTGGATGTGTTCACGGTGGAGCCACCAAAGGAAGGAGATTCCTCCCATGCCTTAGTTCAGCACAAGAACGTGATCGCCACTCCCCATCTGGGAGCGAGCACAGTGGAAGCCCAGGAAGGCGTGGCAGTGGAGATCGCGGAAGCTGTCGCGGGGGCGCTCGCAGGCGAGCTCGCCGCGACCGCGGTGAACGCACCCATGGTCCCCGCGGAGGTCATTGCGGAGCTCACCCCGTATGTCGTCTTAGCCGAGAAGCTGGGCCGCCTCGCAGTGCAGCTGGTGTCCGGCGGCGCAGGCGTCAAGCAAGTGAAGGTGGTGTACAAGTCTGCACGTGACGATGGCGACTTGGACACTCGCCTCCTGAGGGCGATGATCACCAAGGGCCTGATCGAGCCCGTGTCGAGCGCGTTCATTAACCTCGTGAATGCTGACTATGTCGCCAAGCAGCGTGGGTTGAAGATTAGCGAGGAGAGGGAGCGGGCAGATGGGTCCACCGGGGCGCCACTCGAGAGTGTATCGGTGACAATTTTTGACGTAGAGACGAGGTTCGCCAGTGCAACAGGCAATCCCACCCGGAGCATCACTTTGGAAGGGAAAGTGAAGGACGGTGTTCCTCATCTCTCGAAGGTGGGCAACTTCAACGTGGATGTGAGCTTGGAGGGCAGCATCATCTTATACCGGCAGGTCGATCAACCGGGCATGATCGGAAAGGTGGGCTCAATTCTGGGAGAAGAGAACGTGAACATCTCATTTATGAGCGTGGGGCGGACGCTGCGCGGTTTGGATGCCATCGTCGCAATCGGCACAGATGAGGACGTGAGCAAGGGGGCTCTCCAGAAATTGATGGACATTCCTGCCATCGGTGAATTGGTGTTCCTGAAGCTATAGGTTATTAGGATTAGGTTTTCTTAGGGTTGATGATAAACAAGCTCAAGGTAAGGTCTCTGTATCACATTGTGCCATTAAGGCTGGTGATGCAATCGTTGATTGTGTTCAGTCAAGAGACGTAGTGTCAATGCTGTGCTTGCGTAGAATTCGTCGAACATTCTCAGATGCGTCAATGCGCCAGGAATGTGCATCATGCTGTTGGGAGGCTAATGCTGGACGCTCTTTCTTGTATATCTGGATCCTTGAGATCAACAATTTTGTCAAATACTGTTACTTTTCTTCATTTCGGGAGTAGTGTATCGTGTTCGGTGTGTGCATGCTCTTTGAATGGATCTGTTTCACCGGCTGCAGCTCTTCTTATTGCTGACTCATGCCTTGTCTGTGCGATAAGAAACTTGATTTCTTCCAGGTTATGGCCTTTGTGTACGGTCTTCATCGTGATGAAGATTGTTAGGGGACGAGTTTGATTGATTGCTTAATTTGAGTATCTGGTTGACTTCCGCAAGTGATGCCCGTGAGTTCAATTGGCGTATACGTCAAGAAAGGCATATGCCTCATCACCATCCGAAAGAACGCTCTCCTCGGACTCTTCACTCTATTGACTCTTTCTTCCTGAATCTCTCTCCAGTGTGCCATTCCCAGCACAAAGCCTCGCGATACCTCGCAATTCATCCTTTGGTCTGGACGTCTGCACATTGCTTGAGGAGACACACATTGTAACTTGAGCCTTAAATAAACGGAGGTATTATTGCCAAAAATCCCTAACTGCGGTGATTCTTTGGCTGTAGGGCACTTCGAGGTCAAACGGGTGAAGCTCGGAGGTTTCTTCTCTGTTTGCAACCCCGGTCTATCTAAATCCTACAAACCTGATTCCAAAGCAGTACTGGTTTTGCTGCAAAAGAGGATTCCACTTCCCCGTTCATCAATGTGCATCGCTTGGCCGTTTGTGTCACAGAGATCCCTCTCCGTCTCACTGCAAACTTGACATGCTCATAGTAATGAGAACAGGATTGCTAATTCATACCCTAATCTCTTTGCATTGATAATTATCTAGTCTAGTTCTGTGAGGATATGATTCGTTGTCTGCTACAAGCAGATTCTGGTGAAAAAGAAGTAAAGAAACGGTTACTGCATTACAGTCATATGACTGAAAGCATCTTTAGTGAACCTAGCCTCACAAGAAACAAGGATGATTCAACGTCATAAATTCTGGAATGTCATTTAGGAAACTATGATTAGAAGCCCACGCCGGAAGTGCAAATGACGAATCAGGTCTGAAATGATGAGTTTGCTGCAGCTGCTCCAGTTTGAATATATTTGATATGAAGAGTAACTTATCATATGCTGCAGACCTAATACACTCTCACTAGACATGATGACATGCTTCACCATCCATGGGTGGTACAAAGCCTGTGGAAAATTGGTTTTCGGTTTGGTTTGAACAGTGCTTTTTGAAAATCTGAAGATAATTATTACATGCACACACCGGCCGCAAATGTGCTACTAATATCAGAAACAGGATCTTTGAACTGACTGGGTACTTGGTGTGTTCCACACATTTCGAAGAGCACAATGTGTAGGATCGTGTGAATCGGATCACGACGTCGTTCATTACCGGAGTTCTGGAGTCTGGTGCATTTGGAAGGTGCCTAGTGTTGGATGCCGAGATTCTTCAAGTGAGTGGGGGGGCCATGGCAACGGCCATCTTCATCCGAGATGCTTCGAACAGATTCTGAAGTATTCAGCGTCGGCTAAGAACAAACAGCTGTACAGTGCAAATACTTATCAAGTTATCAGGTACAGTAAACTGAACAGCAAGTGGTACAGTGATCTACTTCCTGTACTCACAGTAACAAATGATTCTTGCTGCAAACGATTCTTCCCCGAGTTGCAACATGTTATATCCACCACGTGGTTGTCGATCTGCAATGTGTCATTGCAAGTCAGGATACGAAATATACTTATTCCGGACAGCGGCTATTCTCATCATAACAATAACAGAGTTCCCTGTTTTCGCGTGTATTTGCTTGAACAGAGTTCGAAGCTAAACTTGTGAGAGTCTTCGGAAGAGTGACGGTAATATGGAGTTTTGTTGTGGAGCAAGGAACACCAATTTAACATTCCACACTATTTTTGAACAGAGAATAATTTCTAAGACCAACTTGCAGCAGTAAAAACTACAGTAGTCGAAGTCGTCTGTCAACCTTAGAGGTTCTGAAACGACCTAATTTTACTCAGATTATATGGAACATTATTGGCAACAAAATTTCTACCACCAGAGTAACCACTTGGACTTCTTGACGCTCTCGTCCTCGAGAGTCGCAGGAATGGCAGAGCTTGATGACAGACGAGGGAGCTCCCTTGGCTCCCTCTCCACCTGCAGCTTCCCTTCCACCTCCTTGATGATGATTGTCTTGTTGTCGACGCACTCATCAGAGTTCACTATCACCGAGTTACCGCTCGAATTGTGAACAGCCTCCAGACGATACTCTTGGTAGGTGTCGTTGGAGTTTGCCTTCACTGCGTAGCTGTCATTCTTCGCAACGGTTGCCAAGTTTGTGAAGAAGCGGTGATTCCCCATTTTCATCTCCAGGGGGTTTGAAGTTCGGTTGATGATCACAGTAGTTTCAGGTTCAGCTACTTTGGAGCTGGCCGAGCTCTTGAGTCCACTGATGAATGAACCCATCTCTCTGCGAATTTCAGGATTTCCAACTGAAGTTGTAGATTTATTTGCTCACCAATTTCCGACAACCTGAAGTACATAAATAAACATGTCCACAGATTTTTGTGAGAGCTTGTTGCTGTAAGTACCGAGGGAAAATTCAAAACGAACGTAAATTGTTTAAAGATGTAAAACACGTTTTGCACTTATGGACTTCAGACAAGACTAAATGTTGCTGAACTTCTAGGAACAGATTTCTGATGCATTAGAAACACTGTCATACTCGTATCACTGCTCACCTTTGGTATTTGTTGAATCAGTCACCAATCACAAAGACAATGCCTCTGATGCCTCATCGATGGACTTGTTCCTACATCATCAATGACAGACTGTGTATTTGCATCATATTATTCAGCATGGTGCAAGACTTGATTCCTTCCAAAGAACGCAGAACATAGACACTGTGACTGATGAGCATCACCGTTCAAGACAAAATATTGTGGTCGCAAGTGCACCCACACTACTGCAGCTGAAGAAAGCACACGGATATTGACACCATGGCTGTGTGGAGTGGCAATCAAATTGACGACTACTATCACTAATTGCAACAGAGGAGAAACAAACCTGACTAAATCCAGCTGCAAGTGGGGTTTACAGCCTCTATTGAACGCTCCAAATGATCACTACAGCCTACTCTCCAGCTAAGTTTCACGAGCTCCAGCCTCGGACGTCAAGATCAACACATGTACAGACTCGGCACCAATCGACGTCGAATGATTTCGATCGAGAGCTGTTAGACATTTCAGATGTTAAAATGTGGTGTGCAAGATCATCTGATTTATACACATGAAGAGGGGTACAGTGTGCATAAAGATATTTCTCCACAACTCAGTTCAACCAGCAGATATTTGCAGCTTTCAAAGGATCATTTACCTACTACGTTGAATTGTTCCGACAAATTTTTTTTGTTTCGAAGCACCGGCACCTACTGATTCAGTTAGGTGAGAAGCTGATTATGAGTTGAGATATCCCAAGTTGTAGATTTTTCCTCGGCATGGTTGTAAGATTTCGGAAATTGGGTGGAATATGCACAGCTTTGAAGCTTCAAAAGGTGTACAGTATAAGCTGAATCAGCACATGACCACCACAATACTTGCTATGCAACCTTTTTGCAATTACTGTATGAAATATCCAACGTTTCTGGTTGAAAGAAAATAAGGTTTGTGAAGATCAATCAGTCATGTTTTTTTAATAAAAATTGGATTAGTAGTGAATTTTTAGAAAGTGTTGGAGTAAAACTCTCATAAATCCAACTAAATGAATTCCACTATTAGGTGGGTTCCGTTGTTGCCCCCCACCTACCAGTACCAACACCAACACCAACATCCACGAAGCTCCGTCCGACATTTTGGCCCCCCTTCCCCGAAACTCCCCGCCTCCACCCATCCCAACACTTTCGCAGACAATTCCTGACAGCTGATCCCTCCCTTGCCAACTCTTCCAGGCTGCACTTGCGCCCACTTGATTGGCAGCCGCAATCAAACTCATCACTGCAGACATCATCGCCAGTTGCTTCCCACGACTCCATGATTAAGAGTACACCACACTCTCAGTGTGTGCAAACTCACAGCTTACTTCAAGAGCTTCAGCTCAATCAGCTCCAATCACTAGTTCAGTATCACTGTCTAGAAGAGGTCCAATTCTAGGAGCAGGAGTGCTGATCTAGAGATTTCGATTGAGCTGGATATTGATCATTTGTGTTAATGATTCATTACGGTGCATGAGATAAGTGTGTGTGGAGTTCACGTTTAGTGGTGGAAGGTTCTGGAAGTTGGATTAGGGGGAGGATTATCTGAGCGGGTGGTAATGGGGAGATGGTGACTGGGGGAGTGATTGTGTTCAAGAGAGTGTTGTGTTGGTTGTAGGCATTGTTGGAGTGGGTTTGTTTTGGAGGGTGTTTGGAGGATCTGGGTGTTGGAGGCTTTGGAAAGCTGGGAGTTTGGTGAAGATGGTGCTTCCGTTTGTGGCGGTTGTGGTGGGGGTGGTGTTGTTCGAGGCGACGATGGTGATGACAACCACGTTGTGTGGTGAGTGTTGGAGTCCGAAGAGGAAGAGACCCAGCTATGGGGTTATGTGGAGCGGAGCTCGGAGTGGAGGGTATGTGGGCTCTGCTAATGGAGCTGTGGTGCAGAAAGATTTGCTGCAATGATTGGGCGCATGGATCGGCTTGAGGTCTCCTCGTTTCGAAACTGCAAGACGGCACAGTGTTCTTCTCTTGTAATTGCCAGCTTCCTCCGGATGCATACATATTCGGAGTTTCAGAGGGTTACCGTATGATGGCTAAGTTGCCTCTCTACATTTCAGTATTTTATCACAGACCTTTAGAGTTGTGCACCGATTGCTTCGAGAATTCTCATTCTTTTGAACACAATTTTCGTGTAGGTTGCAACCAGTGTATAATCTGCAACGCTTTTAGAATCGTGGTCTCCCTGGGCGTCCCTGTTTAGAAAGACTACAGGGACTTGCTATGGACACTTGATTCACCAAGTTTGCTTGAGTTTCAGCGAACTTGAATTGTAAATTATTGAGTACATTATCAAATGATTATTTTTGTTGCTTTGCAAGACAACACTTAAGTTCACTATCAATTGAAGATGATTTAGGTGTGTCTTTGCAAGACAACTAAGCATGGGGAGTCCATGTTGTCTGATTGCTACACCTGAAGTGTTTTACGCGATTACATGTGAGAGTGCAGTTTCTGCAAATTTTGATTTCCTAGTGTATTTCAGAAGCCGTTGTCAGATTGTTGCGAATAATTGAAACCGGTTTAGCACATTTCTTTCCTAAGCTGCTGCACTTCAGCTATGGCGGATTCTCTTCTCGGTTCTTCTCGCTGTCAGCGCAATGTGCATTGTGATCAATTTGCAAGACTACGGCCTTGGCTTCGTGCCTGCCAACGCACATTCTTTGTCTTCTAGTAATTCTATGACTAAGTACTGCATAATTTACAATTGTGACATCTTGTGCGGACCATAATGCACTCTCCAACTTGATGCAACTTATCCTTCTACTCTGGGTCATGCAAGTTTCACCTGCATTATGCTAATCGACTTGGTGATTGTTTAGCTTCAGGTGTGCAAGTTATCACAGCAAGTACAGATGTTGCGTGTTTTGGAAAGAGGTATAGTTTTGAATACTTAAATGTCTTTAGACAACCAGATAGTCTACAAATTACTGACGAGGTTTGAGAACTAGTTATAACATGCTTTTACGGTGACGTTTCACGCTCGAATGAAGAATAATCATGTCACAGATGATCTGAACCTTGCCAGTAATCTATTAACGTGATATTTCAACTTTCAGGTGCGATGACTCATGTTCCAGTTTTGATTCATGTTTCACTACAATATGTGGATGAATCAGGACTACGGTGATTACAACCAACACATAAGAGGAAAGTGAATAGTACATTCCTGGCTGTTATATAGGATGATTTGACGTTCCGACAACCAAAGTTGGCTCTGTCAGCTTCTTTAGTAACTCCCCCAGTCAGGCTGCGAATAAACTTTCTCCGACTGGCCTCACTGATGGACACGCATCTTCCGTGACAGTTTGACATAACTTGGGGAAGACCGTGAAAATTGAGCTCACTTTATCAGTCCACACACAATCATCTTTAATTGATATCCAAAGCTTACAAACACACGCATGGATTATGATTATCTAGATCATGACGCTCATTTCTTCAATGAACCTCATATTCGTTTATTTGGGACTATTCCACAGATTTGGAACTCGATTAATTTCTGAATTTGCATTCTCAAGGTAAATATTTTGTAGTAAAAGCCCGAGGTCAATCATAAATGAGTTGTTGAAAGTACATTATTTGAAGAAGAAATTTTAACTTTTTTACATTTTACATAAACTATTCCGCATTCTATACATATCCTTGCAACTTGCTCAGAAAATAAAAAGACCTCCCCATGTGAGAGAAAAAAAATGAAGTAATTGTATCTCAAATATCTTCTATGTATATCTTAGGTCATAGACCAAATACATTTGTAAGCTATAGGATTTGTGCTAGAGGATTTTATTTGACTGCAAACTATCCTTAAAACTAAAAATGGATTTTTGCAATTTCAGCCATCCTAGATGAAGAGATTAAAAGTAATATTTTTTGCTTCATTTTTTACTAGGTTCTTCCTTGGCGATAAGGTCTATGCAGTAAAAAATTTGAAGCCCAATTCAAATTTTTGAACCTTCATCTAGAAATTTTAGGTTTCAAATCCGTGGCAGCCAGTCTAAAATTAGGCTTTTTAAAATTTTTAAAATAAAATAAATATGTTCATAACCAAGTCAATACTAAAAGCCCATAGTGACCCAAGTCATAAAGTTTAGCAATTTCAGAAAGGCAGCCTCCAATACTTACAAAGAGAAGCTTCAAAGTGTCCACGAATTTTTTAGTTTTTCATTTAGAAATTTGTAAGTGTTTGCGAGTTTTTTTTAATTTTAATATTTTAAAAATTCTGTTACTGGAAAATCACAAATTGATAAAGGTCACTTTATCCCTACCTCACAAATTGTTATTGTGTTTTACTATTTGTGTTTTTCATTCTTTAGTATAGAACATAATTTCCATGAATGATTGAAAAGCGTTTTCAGTCCCTATAATTTTGCTTGAGCACACCAAATTTATTTAGCTACATGAGAAAAAATATGACTGTAATGTTCAAGTCTCACATTTCACCGTGGAAGCAGTGCTTGGAAAGGAATGCCCAAAAAAACTTGTACACGAAATTTGAATGTCACGAACTTGAAACCAATAATCAATCTATGGTCAGTTTTGCACCTATATCTATAAAAAGGCTTACATTCGAGATCTTACGGTTGAAAGTCTTTAAAAAAGATTTAAAAAATAATTTACACCCTTGGGAGTGCATACGAGTAAACAATCGCAGTTTCGAGGTTCTAGGCTTTCAAGAACACAAAGAAAGTTAGGGGTTGAAATGAATATCTTTAATTGCAATTGCTGAAAACACACGCTTAATTTTGTGGAATGTATTTGTTTATTAGCCCCTAGCTTCAAGTTACAGTATGAGTTTCAAACCAATGTTTAAAATTAGAATAAAGTTGACAAAAACAATGTTGATGGACATCAATCCTACTGTCAGATTCTACAATCACCTTCGGCAATCCTACACGAATATTCTTCTCAAACTGTAAACCAAGCACATTCGGCATCGTAGATGCGTACAGATAGTAAAAACCTCGTGACAGATAGAAGCAAGATGGCATCATACTGTACCTAGAGCAGACCAAAATAATTTACAAAAAGATATCCATACCTTAATGATACTCTCTCACAACAGGAGAAGCCAAAAAAATGAGCATTAATATTATGTCAACAGATTTCTAAAATTAATACAAGAAAGGGACCCAACCTTGATCTAAATGGCCACCAAACTTTCTACTGCATTGACAAACTAACGCTTGGAGTATTGTGGTGCCTTCCGAGCCTTGTTCAGACCATACTTCTTTCTCTCTACAATACGGGAGTCTCGTGTGAACAAACCCTGCTTCTTCAACGGGTCTCTGTTTGCATGGTAGGCTACAATCAAAGCCCTTGCAACTCCTAAGAAGATGGCCTGCGCATGAGCTGACAAGTCTCTGTTGACATCTCTCACAATAATGTCGTACATGGTCTCATATCCTAGACTTGCGAGCGGGTACTTCACAGCTTAAAGCCATAATTTTCATCTACAAATTTTCATCCGTATGTTTTCATTTATTTTGGATGACTGTTTTGTTTCCTGAAAATATTAAGTGGACTTAATGTCTTCCAAGATATTAATTGTTTTCGGATTTTGACCTCGGATTCGGGCTTGTAGGTGGGCTAAAAATTGGTACAGTTAAAAGTTGTTAAAAAACAATATTTTTGCATAAATTTGTTAAAAAAATAAAAATTATTTTAAAAGAAATTAAACTTCATTGTCTATCCTTCATGTCTAAATATAGTACTTGAATGTATAATCTAAGGTGTAGCAAGGTTTAGGCAAAATCTAAAATTCAAAGGGGAATCCATTATATGAATTATAAGAAGGGAAGGCAAAACACTCTACTGTAACTATGCAATGATCAACTTGGCATATCATCATGCCTTTACGCACCAATCCAACCATGAGAAAAATCGATATACACAGACAAAAACGTGCAATCTTTACTAAATGAAGTGAAAGGAGATGGAGCAGCTACATAAGTTTGAGCTTGCATCAGAGGAAAGAAGGGAAGTTGAAGTTGAGAATATGTATTGGTGAAACAGATTATATTCCTTGCATTTTTCATTACTTTTAAGTAATTTTTGTAATGCAGCTAGAAAAGAAATTTGGATAAGCCCTTGAATTGTCCTGTTTATTGTACTTTTTGTTGTATCTATAAAATGTCCTGTAATATAAGTAAATAAGACCAGGTCCTCTATGAAGCTTCTAGTAGTCAAATAAATACATAAATCTAGTACTTATCCATGTTCCTCATAACTAATACATGTTGCTAAGTGTACAGTTTTAAAACTTGAATGATTCCTATGCCTAAACTCTATGTTTTCTGAATTGGAATAATATTTTTTCCATTTTCAAAAAACTGTATGTCAGCTAACTATATCAAATTTATAGTGGTAAATACATTGTTTACTTGATTTCCTAGAAATCATAGAAAATTGTACTACATCCTAGCAAATAGTACATTCTTTTCTTTGATCTAAAACCACTTCATTATCACTCATGAGGGATCACTATGTCTTTTGATGTCAACATTACATGTGGTAATGATGTTACTTCATCAATATCGTCTCCAATTACATCTTCTAATTTTTGGAGGAGGCGAGTCCGGCAACCTTCAGGTGGCTTAGAAATTTTCTTGGTAATTTGAGCGGTTGAAGACTCTAAATCAGAAAAATACCCTTCGTACTTCTCCTTGTACAAGCAATTTTTCCGTTTGTGTACATGAGTAAATTGAGTTTGATGCTGCATAGATGAGTATAGATAAATAATTAATTTGACTACATAAAATTAAAAGACTCAATGTAAAAAGGACATGATATATTTTTGTTTTAAAAGGTTTGCAATGAAAAACTATGCTTCATGGTCCTAGCCATTGCAATAAAGACATCCTGTAAAATAAAGATAATACTTTATAAAAACTTTTTGGCAATCAATTACAAAATTAATGTCCGAAATGGGTACTAGACATCCACTTTCTAGACATTTACATACGTAATACTTATCCTACGGCATTTAGTAAAAAAACTAGTACTCTTGATATTGTTCTGGATGGTGCCCTAGTCTTCAACAACGCAATCCGTCCTATGATGTCACTCATATTTCCTGTATACACAGACATCGCCCTTCATTTAATTTGGGCACAAATACGTACGATAGTGAGTGTGACTCAAAGACATCCAATTATACAGAAATTTTTAATTCACGTGATTTATAGGAAGTCAGAAATACTAACCTTGCTTTCATTAGGAGGCATGCCTTCCTTTATATTTGCCTCACGTTGTTTCTTCAGCACAGATTCCTAAAAAATAATCAATAAGGAAGTTAGATTGGCTGTCATAAAAAAGAAATGTAATGTAAGAAGAAGCCAATACAAATACAAGGAAAGAAATTATTAAACCTGAGTAGCAGGAATATAGTCTTCTCGGGCTCGTCCAACAAGATTGGTATCTGCTTGATGATGAGGGTCACATTCAGATACAGACAACTCAGGTGCCGACGCAATAGATGTAGTCGCTTGGTGGCTTGGACCAGCTGAAATTGAAGGATTATCACTTGTGATTGGTGCCTCAATAAATAGCCCACTGCTCATCAATTTCTGATATTTTTCTCTCTCCTTCGTCAACTCCTGCATAAGTCTTAGATTTTTCATCACCAACTCCCGGTTTTTCTGCCGATTCGTCTTATTGACAGAAAGTTTGCTTTTTGATATTTTCTGGAGCTGGATTCTGAGCGCCTTGTCTTGTGACACCTTTGCATCAGTCATTACTTTGTCCACAGAATTATCTGCCTCATCAGATAACTCAGAGTCGGACTCTGAAGGATACATCTTCCAAGCCGTATTTATAATATGATCATCTTCATCGCTCTCAATAAGGATAGGATCATCTTCATTAGATTTCAATGGTATGGTCGTGAGAATATCATCCAGTGGTTCAGATTTCACAACTCTGTTTTCTAACATTGCCAAAGGCACATTTCGACCATGTGCCAGAATTTGATCATCTCTGGAAGTCACTGTAAGATCCGGTTGGGTTACCACTAATTTTTCATGAACATGTGCTACACATGGAGTTATTTCCACATTGGCATCAATGTCTTCTTGCTGCGGAAATTCCTCTCCTCCAACATGTTCTCCTATTATGTCCATACCTGTTGACACCATGATTGGATTTTGCACTACATTAGAATCATGAGGCAAAATGTTAAACGGAGATGGAGTCTCAAAGATCGTACTTTCAACAAGGTTGTCATGGAAAGGTGATGAAGCTTGTGTCCCTTTATCAGATCCACATGGTTCCGTCAACAACATGTGTTCAATGCCAGAACTACACGTTGCAAATGAAGATTTCTTGAACAGTTGTCCAGCCGGGGATTCTCCACATATCTGGAAATCTTGGTTTGAGTCAATCTCGTGTGTGGCTGCTGCTCGAGAGTGACGCTGGTATCCCATTGTCATCTGAGGCCTGATAGGGGCTATAATTGGATCGATTGGAGCGTTGGAAGGCACGGGAGCTTTCTTAAGCTTTTTGAGTAGTGGAACAGCCTCATCATCTGATTCGACTTCCACATTAGACTCTTCATTAGATTCTCCAGAAGAGTCATTTGAGAACTCATAAAGGTCGTGAACTTCTTCATCTTCGAAGATGCTTTTATCAGCCCGCTTTTTACTACGTATTTCTTGTAGTCTTGTGTCATTGTCAGATTGAGATAGAGGGTCTGTATCTTCAAGTGAAATTCCCTCAGGGTCAATAGTATCCTCCGTCCTTAAAGATGGATCAAACAAATGATTGAAGCCCTGGAGATAGCATCCAATAGTATGGGAGCGCAAATAATCCGTAGCATCACCTCCACCAAAAAGAGTGACAGCCACAGGGCGCATTTGACACATCTGAAAAGACAACATTGTTAAACATTATAAAGAATGACATCTAGAAAAAAATTGAGGGAATTCAAATTTATATCCAGTGGTCAATTGACTACTGAGAGACTTACCACTGAAGCAATCATTGGCTTCCGTCCTGCAGTCACGCATAATATGTCACCATGTGGAGTGAGTGGTCCAAGCAAGAACTTGATTTTCAATATAAAGTTTAGATAAACCTCCATTCTCAACTCATGCTCAAGAATATGAAACTCCCGAACTTCACCAATCTTCTTCTCCCGCTCCTCAGAAACCACTTGTTTTCCCCAATCCATAGAAGGATACATTGGATTTTGCAAAACAAAAACCAAGACACCATTTCCTTTCTTCAAGATAAAATTGGAGAAGAAATGTTTTTCTCCGGCGGCTGGAACATAACGACTTTCAGAAACTATCCAATTAGGAAAATAGTGTTCAATGAATAATTCCACTTCTTTGAACTGGTTTGAGTGTGCAATTATCATCCAATATGGAGGGGCCATCAAAATGTTGGGTGGAACCGCCAAATTGGACATAAGAGATATGTAGTTCATTGCAGGCTGAGGAAGCTCAGTCTCTTCTTCCTCAAGGAAGCTGTCAACTTGACGGAAATCCATGATTCCCCCAGCAAATGAGAAGTCACGGGGTGGTACAGTCACCCACTTCGTTGGGTCATCAACGGGCCCAGGAAGATCAGTAGAATCACCATCAGTTCTAGCCCTTGCAAACTCAGAGATAGTACCATTTCTTTGAAGGAAAGAAAGAACAGGGGCAAAAAAAATAACTGTAGGTGTGCGCCTCTTCAGAATTCGTTGCATTTCTGCAAGGAAGGCATTCGGTGGAGGAGGTTGTTGTCGTTTTGGCTTATCACTAACCTTCATGAACTTGGCAAGATATTGCTTGGTTGCCCTTCGAATCAGTTCATCCATATGTGCACTTGTAAATCCCAACTGCTCCTTGAACGCCTTCCATTCTTCAGTATTCAGATCTCCATTCCAAAGTTCCCTTGGATATTTGCGGTCAAACCATCGAACTATAGCATTTTTTGCTTTCTTCCTGTCTGTCCACTCCTTCAGAGTACAAGTGTATCTCTTTTTGGGCTTGCTTCCACCCAACATAACTTTGGGATATTTGAGCCCTCCTTCAATACGATTACCATTCTCATCGAGTCCGTTGGTGATCTTCTGAACAAGTTCAAGAAGACTATCCCTTCCCAGAGATCGTATACATTTAAATGTATACGCCACCGTGTGCTTTGGAGTCCACTCCTTGTTGTCAAAGGCCTCTGATTCATGTCGCCACTTATTCCCAGTGTCCGGATTTAAAAGGTCGCCACTTTCATACCATTTGAAAGCATTCATGATCTTCGAATAAAGTTCATCATCCGCACAAATGACTTTGAATTCTCCCTGATATTCCTTGCTTGTTTTTCCTTGGTTTTTCACATTCATGGAGTTCAAAGTCTCAACAGCTTTTAATTGGAATTCCTAGATTTACACCACGAGATATTTGTAAAAATTCAGTGGTCAATTGACTATCGGATGAAGATAGTAGTTAATAAAAAAAATTATAAAAGTAAATACAAAGGCAAGAATAGTCTATAAGGTGTACCTTCCAATTTTTATGCTCCTTACTGTTGACTTTTACTCCAGGGCGCATCTCCGGTCTATCATAGTTTATCCACAAATCCCGGGTGTATTGAATGTGAAGAAGATACTCTGGGGAATTCCATACGTGCTGATTAGTATTGTTTGTGCGACGAGAAAGTTCTGACAATAGAACAAGATCTTCTGTCCAAACAAAATCACAATTCCAATATCGAAGCTTCTCTTTCTGCTCCTCGTGTACATCAGGATTTGAAATGATAGTTTTTGCCGCAGCAAAGGTATGTTGCCCATTAATGATATAGAAAGGCCCGTCCTTGCAATCTTCAAATGACTTCGGCTTTACTTTGCAAGCCGGCATCAATGTCAGAGTCTGTTTCTGAGGATGCAATGCGGTGAGAAATATTTGTGTCAGAGTTCTCAGTAACGACTCATGAAACGGTCGGTACTTGAGTTCATTTGGGGCTATCTGCATAGCATCAACAGATATCATATGAAACGTGTCTTGGCCCCAAATATACATTGGTTTACTCCGCTCCTTAAACTGAATGAGCTCAGCTTGAAAATCCTGAAAATCAATTCTCTTTCCTTCAAGAGTCTTCACTGGATGCTGATGTATACGTTCTTTCAACTTCCTTTTCAGAGGGGCAGGGACAAGTTCAGATCCGGATGCTCCTTGAAACTCAATATCCAACCTTCTCTTCGTATCGGGAGATGGTGGCTTCATAACATCCTCCGGCTGATGTCTCCCTTTATTAGAGTCTGGTGTTTTTTTCTTTCCACGGAGTTCCAATAGTGTAGTCTGAATGTGAGATGAAGGAATTCTTCTATCGACGTTGTCAGCCTCTATACCAACTACAGTCCCTATATGCTTTCGAGCACCACCGCTCCGTACTATGCCTTCCTTTACTTCTCCATCCGCCACCTTAATGGATTTAGGAAGTTTTTTGGTTTCCTTAATACATCTATCTCGACTTGGAGCAGTAGGTATAATCACAGTTGGAACTACGGTCTTCTTCGTTCTTCGATTCCCAGATGCCTCAGATGCCCTTGTCATACATAGTTTGTTAACCTCTTCCAGCGTTGCAAGAATATGCTTCAAAACACGAGTAATGCTTTCGGCACTTCTGTTCAAATCTCGAATATCTTCAGTAGAAAGAAGAGGTCCATCAATCATCTCCTTGATTGCTTCTTCGTGCACTACCAGACCCTCCGTAAACAAGCGTGCCTGGAACTTATCCTCATCTTCGTTGAAGATTAAATTTGCAACACTTCCGGAAGCATTTTCAACCCATAAAAATATGTGTGAATGACTTACCTTGACATGAGTAACAATCAAATTTGAGATTGTTGCAAATGCTGGATTTGTTTCAGGTGGAAGCACCCCATTCACTGCAACTCGAAAGGCAAAGCCACCATCTCTAGGAAGCTTGTGCAATTCCAAATACCAGAGCCGAGGGGATGCAATCTTCCGTTGAATGTAATATTTCTTTCCAACATTCACATCATTTTCATTGAATGGGAAATTGACATCTTCAACTTGTTCAAATAATTTCTTCAACGCGCCGGAGTAAGGAATTTCAGGCACTTTCTCCCGATCTTTGTGTGGCGCCATCACCTCTAATAAAACAGAATTCAACTTAGTACATGTAAGTAGAATGAATTCATAACTTCAAGATTAGAACAACATTTGTGTTTGACAAAAGCATGGAACAAATTCAAAATCAAAATAAAGCACAGTCCAGTGGGCAATTGACTACTGGATTTGAAGTCTAAAATTTTTTCTCACCGAAAGGAGAGGCCAATCCAGTGGGCAATTGACTACTGGATTTAATAAAACTCTATGATACGACAAGGTAACAATGACTACTCTAACTATACATTGTATATATACTTGGGAATATAATCGTACTTTAAATTATGTATTTTATACATGTTGTGTTTTGTATTTAGACAAGTATTTCAATAATTATTCCAAGTATTTAGATAATTCCCTATTTTTAAAAATCACATACCTCGTGTTGCAAAAGGCTGTCTTAAAAGGTTCGATGTGAGACAAAATTAAAACTTGGATGGGCTTGTCCTCTGCATGTATAAGACAAAGAATTAGTGTCTTGTGTAAACCAGAAAAGCGCAACTCTAAATAGTTGGCTCTGGCCTACTGTCCTATGGTAAAAATTTAGTTACTTATGGTAAAAATCTAAAAATTATCAAGGTAAATATTTTTAGGGCAAAAGGTAAATAAATTTTACCATAACCCTAAGTAATTACAGACCCTAAATACCTCAGTAACTAAATAATTACTATCTCAAATTTATTATTAACTCTAAGTGGTTTAAGTTACATAATTACTTTTTATTTTAACTCATTCAATTTACGTCGTAATTTAGAATTTTTAACGCTTAAAGTTACTGATTTTTTATCTTTTATCTTAATGTGCAATCACATGTAAAAAGTAACGTTCAATTTCAGTCCAAAACAACCAAATCAGAGAATTACAGCTCACATCCAATAATTTCTCAAACATGAAAATAACAAAACAAAAAAAACAAACTACCATAGACACACAAGATGGCCTGAATGGCTAGAACCTGCTTGGTTGTTTGAACAAAGCAACGCACTAACCACCGCTCCTTCCTTTGACTCCAGTCACCGAACCAACTTCAGACTCCGGAAAACTTGGACTGGTTCACCGCTTCACAGCTTGCACGAGCACCTGAGCAAGGATCGAAATGATCTGAACCAAGAGTTACGGCCCGCCTGTATCAACCTCCGGAGCAAAAGAAATAAATAAACTAAAACTCAAAAGGAACCGCCTGGAGCCTCAAACCTGTTGAATGCTTCGATGCAGCCGCTTCCTTACAGTGCGAGTCCACTAACACCACCGCTTCACAACCCAACATACCACCGCCGCTTCACAGCCCAACACACCCAACATACCACCGCCGCTTCACAGCCCAACACACCCAACATACCACCGCCGCTTCACAGCCCAACACACCATCACCACTTCACAGCCCAACACACCATCACCGCTTCACAGCCCAACGCACCACCACCGCTTCACAGCCCAACACACCATCACCACTTCACAGCCCAACGCACCACCACCGCTTCACAGCCCAACACACTCTCCCTCGCACACACACTGCTCGGTCCGCTAGCTCTAAACCACCGCATCCCCAGCCACCAAGCACCGCTTCCCCCGTAGTAACGCTTCGATACCCCAGCCACCGAGCACCGCATCCCAGCCACCGAGCACCGCTCCCCCGCAGTAAGCATCACCTCCCTATCCTACCAGCTCACACCCTAACAAAGTCAACCTTTCTTACTTTTTTCTTTTACATTCTCACTGTTTTCTTTCTCCATTTTTCTTCCAACTTTAATTGTCAAGTTGATTTAATTCCAAAAATAAATCGTGTTCTAAAAATTTTAAATAACTTTTAAAAATTTAGTTTTTCAAGAGTAAACCATGTTCTAAATATTTAAAATGTCTATTTTAGGCATTCAAAATATCTGAAGCATGTTTAATGAAAATTTTATAAAATAACAATTTCTTTTTGAATTCAAAAAAAAATATTTTCAGTAATCATATATTGAAATAATTTGCATACTATATACATAAATAATGTTTGAGATTTATATACTTTGCAACATGTACAATGATTAAGATAATAATTTTATCAATTCTAATATCACCTAAATATTTACACTTACATATACAAATATTACTGTATAATTTAGTGGTACTACATGTTCTTGGTATAACATGAAAATAGTATCCTTTAACATGCACTAATATCCTAAATCCCTAAGATATTTATATATGAGTAAATAATATTTAAACTCTACACCTAGCATTAAAGATATAAATCTTATTATATTAAAAATTATTCTTGGTTTATAAAATTTGAGTGTTATACATATTTCAAGCACAAATACATTTCAAACCTTGGTCCTTAATTCAAAAATTGATGCATCAAATTCTAATTTTAATTCAAAAATGTGATTTATAATTGAATTTAATTTATGATTTTAATATAATTAATAAATTAATATAATTTATAAATTAATATAATTTATAAATAATTCTTAATTTTGAATTAATACATAAATCATGTGTTAATATGTACATGGTATTGAATAGTAAAAGATGTACATATAAAATAAAACCTTGATTTTATTCTGTATAAAATAAAAATAATACCTTCACTTCTCTAGATTCTAATTTGAGACCTTTATACAAATAAATGATGAACATCATATACATACTTCCTTTTCTCATTCTGCTATTTGAAAAAAACAACAAATTATCGCATTACCTTAAAAATAATATGTAAAAATTTATCATATGAAGAGAATCTTTTATTGTATAACATGCGAAATAGCAAAGTCAACCTGAGTCACTAGATTGCTTTTTGTAATATCACTTGCAGAATGATAATCAATTTATCGTAGGTACAAAATTTCTACTTGATATATTGTACTTCTAACAAGTCATGTATGTATACTATCTGCCTTTTGACAACAAATATTTGATTTTGAATAAATATATAAGTTAAGGTGAATTTGTAGAAATTAATTCAAACTTAATAATAAAAATTAATTCAGGTTGAATATAAAATTTTAATTTTGAATCAATTTAAAATAATATGTAGAAATATATATTAATTATGACTCATTGAATTAATTAAAATTTATAATCAAGGAAGTAATCTCAAGTTGATATTAATTCAAAAAATTATGAATTAATTTAAAATTCACGATTTTATTATTCAATTCTCTTTTTCTATATTAAAATTTATAATTCCAATTAAAGAATATATCTAATGCATGTTTGATGAATGCCAAAACGCGTTGGGTGATAATTTAGTAACGTTTCTTACTTCGTATGTTAGCATGTTATGTGTTGCCCTCTGCAACCTCATGTAATGACTTGAATTTCCGTCAGAGAGTGAAAATCCTCAAATCAGCTACCTACAAAGTTATACAATAGTAATGAACTCTCATTTTCCTTCATATCAAAGACTGAGTAAAGATGATAATTACTTATTTTCATGCCACGATGGAAGCACAAGATTATCAAGGAAGATGATAATTACTTATTTTCATGCCACGACGGAAGCACGAGATTATCAGTGATGATTAACAAGTCCCATCTGGATCTTCCTATCTAGATAGTAGAGTTCTTGTTGCATAAGTGAATTGTTTGCTTGACCACTAGGTGGGTTTATTAGTAAATGATAGTGTCCCAAAAATTAATTTGAAATTATAAATGAATTTTTACATATTATAATTTATAATTT
This sequence comes from Ceratodon purpureus, assembly GCA_014871385.1. Taxonomy (NCBI): domain Eukaryota; kingdom Viridiplantae; phylum Streptophyta; class Bryopsida; order Pseudoditrichales; family Ditrichaceae; genus Ceratodon; species Ceratodon purpureus. The sequence goes on along the minus strand of CM026430.1, from coordinate 6,164,163 downwards.
TTTATATATTAAAATTACAATTTTTAAAATTCAAATTATGAATTTTAAAATTTTAAATTATATTAAAACTACTAATTCATAGATTTATAATATTTAAATTGTATTGTTAATTATAATTTTTGATTTCATTTATAAATATTTTTAAACATCTCATTTGAGAAGTATAAAAGTTTTTAAAAAAATACAACGATCGTCACTGAACTTCTTGTTTGAAAACTTAACAACATGAATTATGTATTGGTACAAATATTATATCTTATTCCCAAATTTTTGAAAAATAAGACATGAAAACATTAAAATGTGATCACTCAAGTTGTTTAAAGTACATTTATATACTTGATGTTGCAGTTGAAAAAATATGGCTCTATTTTTACAGTTGAAGAACCCACATCAAATAATTACAATCTCTCTTCAAGCACTAAATAATCAATTTATCGCCATGTATTTTATTCTAAAGAAATCTGAACCAACACAGTAATTGTAGCACATCAGTGTATGAAAAAACAATCAAAAACCTTGATCGACTTTACTTAATATCAATAAACAAAAAAGAACTTGAACTTCCAGAGATATTTTTAATCCTTGAATGATGGTAAACTCCATTTGAAACTTGAATTTGAAAAATCAATCGGAAGTAATTTTTGCCTAAACTTCTAAAACAGGTTTTTTTCAATCCTTTAGAAAACTAAAATATTATCTACAATAAACTTTCCAACAAAATTCTCTATAGTTTTCTAGTGGGCAAGTGCATATTCTGTGTAAAAAATGACTTCAAAGTCTTCACCAAACATTCATTAAATTTAACCTTGATTTTCACCGTTATTCTATATATAATTTAGAATAAGATGTAGAATTTTCCAGAGAAATCAGTAACTATGACTTCTCCTAAATATTACTTCATTTATTGGATATGAATGGCTTAAAGCTTGTTAAGGAAATTGATTTACATACGAAATTGATGATGTATGTATATATATATTTTGGTGAATATATTTGAAAATGTTTTTTGTTGCCTACATTTAGATTTAAAACCTTCAACCATTGATAACTTTTGAATTACATATCAAATTTCTATTAACTATGTGTAAAGGAAGTAGATACGTTGGATTTCACTAATAAACATCTTATGTCAAACAGTTTGTTGGAACTATCCAAATTTCACAAATATCAATTTTGCAATCCTACATATTTATAGAGTTTAATTGTAGTCTACATGAAAATCTCATTTCCTAGATTTTGAAAAAGCACCTCTGCAGAAGAAGGTGCCGCCGGTGGAGTCCGCAGCGAACGGTGGAGGAGGCTGAATTTCTTGGCCATTCGCACTCAACCCAGCACGCGCTCCCGAACCCCAGACGCAAGCGATGCTTCCAAAGTCTAGAGCAACCCCAGCGTCGGAATCCACACGAGATATTAGATTTGGTGTTGACGTGACCCCAAGCCAACATCATTATTTTCGGTGCAGCAAAAACTTTACTTTTTCCTTTTGCGTTTTCAGTTATTTTTACTTTTTCCTTTTACATTCTCAGTTCTATTTTCTTTCTCCTTTTTTTTGTCCAACTTTTATTGTCAAGTTGATTTAATTCCAAAAATAAATCGTGTTCTAAAAATTTAAAATGACTTTTAAAAATTTGGTTTTTCAAGAGTAAATTGTTTTCTAAATATTTAAATCATCTATGTTAAGCATTCAAAATCTCTGAAGCATGTTTAATGAAAATTTTATCAAATGACAGTTTCTTTTTTAATTCAAAAAATATTTTCGGTAATCATGTATTGAAATAATTTGCATACTTTTTAGAACATTCTATTTACATAAATAATGTTTGAGATTTATATACGTTGCAACATGTACAATGATTAAGATAATAATTTAATTAATTCTAATATCACCTAAATATTTACACTTACATGTACAAGTATTAGTGTATAATTTAGTGGTACTACATGTTCTTGGTATAACATGAAAATAATATCCTTTAATATGCTAATATCCTAAATTCCTAAGATATTTATATATGACTAGATAATATTTAAATTGTACATTTAGCATTGAAGATAGAAATCATATTATATTTATAATTATTGTTGGTTTTAATAATTAATATTTGAGTGTTATCCATATTTCAAACACGAATACATTCCAAACTTTAATTCAACAATTAATTTATAATTTATGATTTTAATTTAAAAAATTGATTTATAAATTATATCTATAATTCCAAAATTTGATTTATAATCGAATTTAATTTATAATCTTAATATAATTAATAAATTAATAAATTTAATACAATTCTTAATTAATTTTTAATTAAGAATTAATACATGAATCATGTGTTAATATGTACATGGTATTGAATAGTAAAAGATGCAAGCATGGTAAGTTTGAAAGTCATGGTATTGAACATTTACATAGTCCAAATAACAAGTGTTTCTAAAACAAGACTGAAACATATATTCTATACATATGAAATAAAACCTTGATTTTATTCTGTGTAAACTTAAAAATAATACCTTCACTTCTCTAGATTATAGTTTGAGTACCTTTATAAAAATAAATGTTGAACATCATAAATTATCGCATTACCTTAAAAGGAATATGTAAAAATTTATCCTATGAAGTGAATCTTTTAGAAATCCACAATCTTATCTACAATAAATGGTCCAAGAAAATTCTCTACACTTTTTGAGTGAACATATTCTGTGTAAAAATGACTTGAGAGTCTTCACTATACATTAATTAAACTTAACCTTGATTTCTCATCATCATTCGATATGTAATTTAGAATAAGATGTAGAATTTTCCAGAGAAACTAGTAACTATGACTTCTCCTAAATATTACTTCATTTATTGGATATGAATTATGGCTTAAAGCTTGTTAAGGAAATTGATTTACATATGAAATTGATGATGTATGTATATGTATTGCAATATATCTATATATTGCATCACAATACATATAAATATATATTCATCAAAAAAAAATAAAAAATATATATATATATATATATATATATATATATATATATATATATATATATAGTCTAACCTTGATAATGTCACCCAAACTAAGTCCAAGGTTAGACTATATATATGGTCCATGTCACTGGTTTTCTAATTTCACAAATATTAATTTTGCAATCCTACATATTTATAGAGTTTAAATGTAGTCTACATGAAAACTTCTAGAATAAATATAGAAATTTGACACTTCTAATAATCCAATAAAATACTTAAAAAGCAAATTAAATCCAAGGTAAGAAAATGAATTAGAATATGCTATTTGGATTCAATCTTGATGCATAAAATAATGATTATTTTCAAAACATTTGTAGATAAATTTTAATGTGCAATTAATATGAAATGAATTTGTAAGTTTTATTTAAGGATGTGAAGTTCATGTTATGTGACGTAATAGGTGTTCCAATATTTTTATCATGAAACTAGAAATTCATGAATCTAGAAATTGTTATAAGTATTTTGGTATTCCAATATTCTCATCATGAATCTAAAAATTTATTTTTTGAATGTTTTTAAACATGTTAGAATCTAGTAACCCCCTTCTTCTCCTTTGAGCGGACATCTACCAACTTTCTCCAATCTACCCACCAACTTTATCCAATCTACCCACTCAGTCTGCCTTGATTAGGTCAAACTAGCTAGGACAGCCCTACCCTCATAATAGATCGTTTGCAGCCGCCAACTGTCAAGTTTAAATAATGACAGGGTTTGCAGCCGCCAAATGTTAAGTTGACATAAGTATCAAATGCTGTACGCTGTAGCCGCCAAACCACCCCCTCCTTCCCACACCCTTCTCCTTCATTCGTCACTCTTCTTCCTTCTCCCTCTTCTTTGTATGCTTCTCTGTGCGTATGCCCGCTCTTTGCATCACCATAGCTTGTTTCTGTCGCAGTTTTTGTTAACTTGTGAATCATTTAGGTTGCAGACTTTGCACTTGTATATCTAACACTTCATAGGCGAATGTTGAAACTTGTATCATTTTAGGGTTAGCAGAGTATAGTTCGATTTTTGTAGCCTCCAATCTCATCTCTCATACCACTGGTTTTCTATAGCCCTGACGATTTTTGCAGCAACTCGTGTCTCCTGCGGGTTTGCCGTCTCAAGCAAAACGTTCTTTGTTGAGGTTTGTAAGCTACTCATTTTGTGTTCCTTTGCAATGCTTTTAGGCACTAAATGTTTTTGATCTGCGTTGTTTTTCTTCACACTTTCTCGGAATGTATTTGTTTTTTAGCCCCTAGCTTATTGGATAGTTCTTTAGTACTCAATAGCAACATTCCTTTGTTTGCATCAAATTCTTTGAATCACATTCGCTTGAGTACTAACAAAATGTTCAGTTGTAGAAGATTTCCTTGACAAAACGCACTCCACTTCAATTGGACACGCTTATATCACAACGCATCTACCATCAGGTACAATTTAAGCAATCACTTTGGTTTGCATATAGAGAGCCTCGACAATGTTATGAACTACACTGTCTCTGTTGTTTCACCTGTCTATTTTGTGTCTACATTGACGTTGATATCATCATCATCGTGAAAGACAGAATTGTGCTTCAAATTCTACTATGCTATCCATCTCGATATAATTTCGGATCTCTTATTTACTTCTTTTCAATTATTTAAATGTATTTGAAATTATTCCTACGGTCTGATCTACGATGCTTTTATGGAACTAATACGTATAAATAAGATCGTGTACTTGGATCTCTTCTACAGAGCACCAGATTCCAGTAGTCAATTGACTACTGGATTGATGCCTCAAATGTAGAATTTGGTTCTATACATATAGTAGAAAAAGAGATCTATTTCTGAAAGGGGTGCGTAGTTTGGTATTAGTGATCCTTTGTCTGGTGAGCATTGGTTCATTACCTAGATGAGTAAACGCTGTATTCACGCCGGCCCTTACTTGGATCGGAGATCCTATCTAGATAAAGAGATTAATGATTCACATTGAGTATTACTAGAACAGAACAAGTTCCAATAGCATCCATTATTTGGATTATGTAATCCTTTGTTGCCAAATTGGTACAGTGCTCTTAAAAAACTTTGTGTTTACATTTCAGTACTATGAAATGCTACGCTTAGGCACTACTATTGATTTATTGTTCTCCTATATATGTTATGTTTTCCATGTACTCGTATTGAAGAGTTCCGTTATTAAATGTAACGTTACTTCATCTACTCATGTCTTTCAATACAATTTGATATGTAGAAGAATTTCTAGTTCTACGAAGTCCTAGAAAAACTTAATACTTTGGACTCATGCGCATGGTTGATCAGACATAACTGTCAATGTGGAGATGTCATAACATAGTATGTGCTATGGTAGTGCATGTTACCCTTTTTGAAAATAATTGTTAAATGATCGTATGTTTTTGGTTGGAATTGAAATGTATGCACCATCCCCTTTAATCATACATCCTTCAAAATTCATAGGTTTCTCAACAATTGGCATTTGCAATTCTCTCGAGTCAAAAAGGTACATATTTCAGTTGTTCTTGACAAACTATTTGTATTTGAAAGTTTTGATGAACATGTTTCATTTGTCTAAATCCTTCAAAAATTATATTTCAGGATTTTCTTTACAGTCTTCACACAATATTGATTCGAGACTGGTGGAGCGCATGTTGAAATGGGAAAAAATAGAGAGCATATTGAGATGGTACAAATCTTCTTTGGCACATTTAACACTTTCAATAGAAGTAGATACAAGCTACTTTTATTTATGAAATGTAAGCCAAGGAGCTGATTCCAATGTTATGCATTTACATACATTCTTTTACAAGTATTTTACCTTTTTAATTTTTGGTTAACATGTTGGATGGTGTTTGTAGAAGTCAACTTCCACTTCAGAAGACGACGATGAAATAGAAAATGTAATCCTCTTTCCAGAAGAGGACAATCCAATTCCTCCTTGCAATGGCTTGAGTAGAGACAAGTGGTGTAAGAAAGAAGTTTGCCTTGTGGATGATGTTGGGATGGCTGTGGCTAATGCATACGTCGAATTTGCAAAAGAATGGCAATCTATAGACGGACGGTCAGTGCTTGGAGTTGATTACGTAGGTGTTGTCGTTTGTGAGGTCCTACAAGATGGAAGTTCGCTTAAACCGCGTACACTTCGTCGTTGGCCAATTAGGAACACCTTATTTGAAGGTGTTAGTCTTTTCTATCAAGAATGTCAGTACAATCAGCAAATGTCTATAAATGTGGCTCGCATTGGTGCGCGACTTGGGTGGCGCAAGTATTCTTCATCACGTCATGTTCGAGAAGGTGGTCGCAAAAAGCGAAAAGATATACTTATTGAGGAGATGTCAATTACTGAAACATTAAGTGGTACATGTTGCAAAAGCGAGTGCTTGAGTCAATTCAACACTACTTTGGTAGAAACGCTTCGATATGAGATGCACCACTCAGATACAAAGTTCAAAGATGGTATTAAACTTGGCGTTCACAGAAACTTCCATTATAGGCCTGGGACATCTTCGAAGATATGCATTGTTGAAGGAAGAGCAGTGTGCATGCAAGCATGGCGAATGATCTTTGGTGTGTCAAAGACTGATTTCTATCGATATCAAAAATATGCAGCACTCGGTCGACGTCCTCAATACCATGGAGGGAAAGGAAAGAAAAAGACATCAATTAGTGCTGCACAAGCTATACAAACAATGTCGATGATCCTCTCTTCAAAGGCAGATTCCATGCCGAATAGATCTCATACTAAAAAGTCTGGGCTGTTAAAGGGGAAGAAGGTTGTTGAGAAAATTCTTCCTAGCGGAACAAAGTGGAAGCACATATTAGATGAAGTAAACAAAGTAAAGTATCATCACATGCCTCTTCAATTCTTTTTCACGTTGAAGTAATTCTATCACTTTTTTTCCTCCAATTTACCATGTCGTGCTTTACATAGTTAAAACAATTTCACAAATATGCCTTGTTTCTTCACAGGTACAAAAAGAGTGCGGACAAAAGTTGATTTCTCAGTCATCTTGTAGTAAATATCGCAAACAACATTTTTCAGAGTATCAGATAAAGCGCCGTGGAGATGGCTTTGCTCGATGTGCAAGATGTGATGAACTTACTAAACTTCGAGACGTCCAAGCTTATGGTTCTCGTAGTTTTATTCACACAATGGAACTCTTTGAAATTCATCTCCGTGAGCAAGAAGCATGCCGCGCATTCTACTACTTGAGCAGAGCATTAGCATGTTATCGCCCGTTACAAGTATTGTGCATTATGCACGACAAGATGGATCATTCGAAGACATCTTCTCCTTGCTTTGCTGCAAAAAGCAAAGCAATTGATGGTTTAATGAAGCTTCCGGTTTCCGTAACGGGAATGCTTGCTCATGGACACGGCGATAAAAAATATGCGCACTACACTCTTGACCTCTATCCTGCAGACAGTAACCAAACAATTGGATCCATCGCCAAACTTCTTCGCGATTTAGAAAATCCTCCGAAGTCTTCAAATCCTAGCTCTCTTTTTTTAGGTGCTGGCTCAACTGAATTGTATCAAGCAGTCCTTGTAGGCTCAGAGCAATGCATTAGCTCCGTACCATTGAAGCCTTCATTACCGAATTTAGAGGACTTTGTTAAACTACCGCCTATTTTGCATATACAACTTGATAACTGTTGGAAGGACAATAAAAGCCGTCATGTCATGTGCTTCTGGTCCCTCCTTGTTGCAAAAGGCATATTTGAGGAAATTCAGGTTTCTTTCCTCTTAGTAGGACATACTCATGATGACATAGATGCGTCTTTCGGACGATGGAGCATGAAATTACGCGAAAATGACTATCCAACCATTCCTTTGTTGATGAAATCCTATATGGATCTTGAAGATGAACCCGTTATTCCTGCTCTAATTGAAGAAGTTCCAGATTTTAAATCCTTTATTGAAGAATACATCAGTGAAGATGAGCTTATTGGACATTCATGGGGTCGACAATTTCGATTTTATAGAGGTGCTAATGGATGGCCTCTAATGCAATATAAGTTGCGATGCACAGATGAAAAATGGAGACCAGAGGAAGGTATAAAATTGTGGAAAGAAAACGACGATGGAAAGCCAAAACTCCCTCATGGAAATCCTAGAGCTGTCCTCCCTCGCGCAATGAAAGGACATACTGAAATTGTGAGAGGAATTAATGGTTTCATCCAACATTGGATAAACGTTGGAATTGCGGATGTTTCTGGAGAATATACTCGTCAACATGCACACCTTGTGCAGTATTGGACAGGTGTGAAAGATGCTCTTCTTGATGATGAGATGGAAGCAGTTGATGTCTTATGTATGGGCTTCTGGCCCCGAACTCGTCAAACATTTGATGTTCAAACTTTATACAATTCTAATGGACAAGTACAAGATGAATTTGGAGAGGATGACCACTATATTGGACCAAGGAGCCTTCGTCCAACTCCTTTTCGTGTAGGACGTGATTGTCATGAAGGACATTTCTTACTCCTACGACCCGCAGTAGATAGTGAAGCTCCAATATGGCTTGCAGAAGCCACATCCAACCCAATTTTATCATTTGGTCATGTGAATTATAAACAAATCAAGGTGAAATGGTATAGACCTTGCATCCAAACTTGTACAAGGTCGATGCCATATCATAATTGGGATACAACAAGCAACTTCAAGTGGGAACCAGACCTCACGTACGACGAGCAATTTACAAGCACAGATAGCATTTTAACAGCATGGAAACCAAAGACTTCGCCTACAGGAGCTGTTAAAATTCCAAAACGTCATATTATATTAGCTTTAGCCAAAATAGCTTACAGCATTAGAGCTGCGCCAAATGCTCCTGAAGTTGCAAGTGGTTCTGATAGTGAGTAGCAATTTTCTGAGACATTTTCTTAGACGCAGTGTCTGTATGATTTACACTTCCTCTTGTACACGTGTGTCAACAATGTTATTCAAGGAAAATTTACATTGCAACATCCATTTGTACCTCTCTCTTTTGGTTGTTTCTCAATTTATAATGTTCTTGTGTACAAAAAGAGTGGTGCAATTTTATATAAGATGCTTCTTTGACTGCTAAGATAAATTTAGAAAAGCATTGATAAATTCAAATAAGCATTGAACATTATAGGATAAAGTTATGGATAGAACAGATAATGTAAATTTTTTTATTCTACAATAATATAAGATCTAATTGGTGTACAATCCGGAGAATTGAATCAAATTAATGTTTACAAAAAAATAAATTGTAATTTATCTAAGTAGATAACAACACAATGCTTGTAGTATTGTATTTAACTGACATTGTTATCTTCAATATGTAATTGGTCTATGTATTTAATTGCAATGTCGCTGAAAAATTAAAATCAGTTAATGATTTATGAACAATTCAAATAATTTGGCCTTTATTATTGATACTTCTAAGCATCCTCAACTTGACAAATTTTACAAATGTGCACTATCTAAAATTTGTCCTCAGCTCCAGACTTACTACCAATGACTCTAAAGTACTTTAAGTGTTCTTGGTGCCGAAACAGTGTTGCGTCTTTAATATTAAATTCAAGCTTCACTCTCATAAAATGAGGCCCATGTGAGTTTTCTAAATCCAAAATCACTTTCATGATATGTTTTAGTTCTTCATTATTAAATAGACCTCATTGGTAATTACAATTTCTGTCTGATTGGTGGAGATTATGTTTCATTTTTTATTAACCACAAAATTTCCATTATTAATTCTAATCTTTGTTTAATATATTCATATGAAATAGATAATTAATTTCTGTACAGCCCATCCGAAATTATTGGCCCCTATACTTTCAATGCAATTTAATTCTATTAGCTATTAATCAACAACATGGTAAAAAGAAGTGAAACATCCATTGTGTTCAGTGTTTTTTATTGTCAATGTAACTACATGTCTAATCATTTTATATTATAATAAAATAATAAAACATTACTTACTTATTTTACTTGATATAAAACTTTTTATGATTAAAGAAAAGCCATAAAGGAATATTGAAATGTACATTTCATGAAAAAATACACATAAATGTATAAAACTTCTATATTCTACCAAAAAATCTTACCATTCATTGTATGTTTTAATCTAAATTTTTGACGATTTAAAATATATAAGATTTTATGTAGTTTTCTAGCTTTCAATATGTTTAAGGTCCATACACAAAATTGCACACAGAATGTGCATTACATGAAAATATATAAAAGCACGCTATAACAAGATTGTGTTAAAATAAACATTGAGGAGGATAGAAGAATTTGCTGACGCATAAAATTACCCTTAAGATAATTTAAAGACCTCCCTATGATTTGAGACCATGTTTAGATTTGGTTTTGTGTAAGGTTATTGAACGGATTTACATTTATTTAATTGAGATAAAGTCTAGTATCATTTTTTAGTATAAACAATATGTGTTCTTCAATATAGATTCTTAATGTGAATCTGTAGGAAACAATTCAACATGTACTGGATAACTCTCATAGAATCCAACCACTCCAGCTTTTAAAGCTTTAGTGATAGAATTATAAGGGACAGGCATCTATAACGGATAACTGCCCATCACCAATAAGTAGGCTTCTTGGTTATAGAACAATGGAAAACCAGTAGCGGATAATTGATGAACATTGATGAACAGTAGATTCAAAATGCATTATCTAATAGAATGCGACTGTGACTGCAAAAGTCAGCAACACTAAGTAATGGAAGCCTTGTCCTTCACTACTCTTGGTTTTGTTCTTTATGGGTGAAGCTATATGTTGCTTCTGGGTCTGATCCGCTTTTGCACTTAAAAATTTGTAGTAATTTCAATTTTGCTTAATTTTTTAGAAAACAATTTACCCTAAACCCGAACCTTATTTTTCTTCAAACCCATTATACCTCCTTCTTCATAACCAGAACTACACCATGCTGAAATGCTTAAGTTATCCGTTGTAGATGCATGTACCTTAATACTTTCCAATCACGTTTTCAATTCCATGGTTCATGTAGCTCAACATTAATGATCATTTTTGTTTAATCATACATTAATATGTTTGGAGGTACATATTATGTACACCTTGTTAGTTTGTGTACCTACTGTTAATTTAAATTTATATGAACTGTATATAAAAACTGTAGTGGAAGTAAGGTGTAGTGTAGGCATCACCTCATTTTGCATTTTATCCTGTAAATGGGAATATTGTTTCATTTTTTTTTTTGGCTTCATTGTATTTTGTGCCTACTGAACTATTCATTGAAGTAGAACATAAAACATGATCATTTAAAGGTAAACTGTATTCCCAACAGTCAATTTTGAATTAGTTAATTGGTTAAAAAACTTCATCATAAAACTTGATGAAGGTAATACATTATTTGTCGAAATACACCATATCTCATAATACACGTGTGAATAATTCACAACTCTTAGTACAAATTCTTGGACATATAAGACTTAATCGGAGTTCCAAATCTGTGGAATAGTCCCAAATAAACGAATATGAGGTTAATTCCTTTCAGTCCCAAAACACTCCCCCATGAATCCCCAGTATGCAGGAAAACCATTTCAATGCCTTAGAGGGTCGCCGGTGATTTGTAAGATTAACTTAGCCAGTTTCAAAATTCTCTCTCAATCAGCTCACAAACAACGGCTGAGATAAGACACCAATCCATAACTGACGTAAGTACGTGAATCTTCCCATGAGTCCTCAAAACTAAGTAGCGTTTATATTATGACAGGCTAGCTACAGACATCGGGTTTCAATTGTTTCTAAAACACAACGAAAGTACTCCAGGAAAAAAAAAAAAAAAAAAAAAAAACAATCGACCAGCTGTACGGTGCCATGTACGGTGCCGTCTCATCTTGGTCAGTCGGAGATAACATTGACAAAGTTGGCAATCATAACAGAAGATTGTTTCAAAACACATACATGTTTTGTGACTGGTTTACTAGACTGTGGCACACTACTACAAATTAATCGTCGTTACTAGAAAGTTCGGCCGACTCAGGGTGGGACTGAGACTTCATCTGGAAAACTTTCAATCCGGCGTCTAAGAATATCAAATTCTGTAGCTTTCTGTAGCTTTCTGTGACTTTCACTTTAGATCGTTTCCTCAAAGATATTCTACGGGAGTTAAAAATCTGATATCTATGCGCAACTTACTTTGTTCACAAAGAAACGCAGAATATAATACAAATCCTACGCAAATTATGCCTAACAACGATTATCGGTGTCTGCAGCTAGAAATGAAATGAGGCCCACCATGGAAGCACTCTTAATTTAACACAAACATTATACCCTCCCAACACCACTTATGATACTCGCCAGATACACGACCGAATTTTCTAGATATTCTAGCCCTATGGTAGAAGACCAAAAATGGCGTAAATTTCAGCCTGGTGAATATACTGCGAAATTAGCAGCGCAAATAATTTTCATGCATGGGGAAACTAATTAAAAAGTTGGAACAAGTGGAATCATCATTTTTGTATTCTTCTACAATTAGTTATGAATTTTTGAAGATGGATTCATAGGTGTTTCTAAAATGGCGCCCTAAAATGGCACCCTGTAATGTTTTCCATCAGTACATGGTACTGTTGGGTGGGGAAGCTATTATGTACCTCTGAGGGAAGATTACTAGAGCTCCATTTTCGGCACTGCCCCATTTTTGGTCGTTCTACCATACTGCAGAGTCCAGACTGACTGACTCTATCACCCACTCACTCACTCACCTACTCCCTGTTTAGCTTGACAACAAGGGTTGTTCTAAGTTTTGCTCCGGCAGGCTGTGCAGCTCACGAGCTAGCCGTGGCCAGGATCATGACGCCTATGGAGGATTACTGCGATGGATCAACTCAGTGGAGTTACGTCAAGAGCTCCTTGGTGGGGTTTGTGGTGACGGTGGCGCTGAGTGCAATTGTGCATAAGCTTTTGTGGAAAGGATTATGGATACCGCTAAGATATCGTCGCATCATGGCGAAGCAAGGCGTCAAGGGACCGCCGTTCCGTTTCCTCGTCGGGCAGCTGCATGAGATGTGGAAGTACCGGGACTCGTTCCCAGACGCTGTGCCTCTCGACAGTTACGCCGACTTGTCACCGACTGTCACGCCCCAGTATGCCCTATTCTTTCCCAAATTTCCAGGTATGAATTTCACATGAACGGCTGGCTCTTGTAGGTGCGATGTGATGTGTATGCGCTAGAGTATGAGTCCGTCGCCATTTCGAAAATTGTTTACAGGCTACCAGCGACAATGTTACAATAATAATGGTACTTCCGACCAATTTCTGATTAAGTTTGCGCAGGCGAGAAATACTTTTTGTATTGGTGGGGAAAGTCCTCGCGATTGGTGGTGCGAGATCCTGAGATTGCCAAGGAAGTGTTTATCACCAACCACGCATCCATGAGGAGGATTCTACCTGAGGACCCATTCCTCACCAGATTAATTGGGAAAGGAGTGCTCCTTCACACAGGAGAGAAATGGGTCATTGAGAGGCGCACGATCAGTCCCTTCTTCCACCACGACGCACTCAAGGTTCGCTACACAACCCTAAGATTAGAATCATCGTTTCCGGAACATGTCGTCTTTGCAAAATCATGAAGAGAGCCAATGGTGTAGTGACCGCGTCGAATTTGTGCTCGTATCTCCTTGAAGGGCATGGTGGAGGCTATGGTGGAGGGAACGCAAACGGAGATGCACAAATGGGAGCAAATGGTAGCTCAAGGAGGGGGTTCAGCAGAAATCGATATGGAGCCAGATGTTCACAAGATTTCGGGGCGAATCTTGTCCCTGACAGCGTTTAGTGGTGACTATGAAAGAGGGGTGACGGTCTACGAGCTCCAGAAAGAGATCGCCTCGGAGTACTACAAAATGATTCGGTCTATAGGATTCTGGCTCATTCCGCGGTATAGGTAAGCTCAAGTGGATTGCATCTGCCATACTTGCCTTCAAGTGAATGTAAACGCTGTGATTCACGTCTCGATTTCTAACACACGTAATGCTTAAACCTTTGGGCAGAGATATTCCGACAAAGAAGCACAGGTACATGAACAAAATGGCTTCCAAAATTGACGCTCTGCTGCTTGAACTCATTAATGGTCGGCTGGAAGCAGTTCGCAATGGAGAAGCAAATTCATACGGCAATGACCTCTTAGGTCGCATGCTCAAGGCTGCAGGCGAGGGATGGAACGAAGAAAAGGAAGAATTCAACCTTGCCTCAGTGCTCAACAACTGCAAGCTATTCTACTTCGCGGGCCAAGACACCGTTGCAAACGCAATCCTCTACATGATGCTTATGCTAGCTCTCCACCCTACATGGCAAGACCGTGCCCGCCAGGAGGTCATGGAGGTCGTTGGCGATGAGGAGCATGTCGATGTCGGCATGCTTTCTCATCTGAAAGTGGTAGATCATCTTAGCTATCCTTTCCATAACACGATCACAGGTCTCACAGATTAAGGTACAACAATATAAACCTCGTGCTAAGTTCGTGTTTTGTTTTTGTTTTGAAGGTGGAAATGGTAGCGAAGGAGACATTGCGATGCTTCTCACCTGCGCCAGTTATGACGAGGTCGGCAACCACGGATTTGCAGCTCGAGAAATTGTTCATTCCGAAGGGATTGACAGTCGAGTTTGCAATAACTGCAGTGCACCAAGACAAGGAGTACTGGGGTGAGGATGTTGCGGAGTTCAACCCGGAGAGATTTGCAAACGGTGTTTCGGCTGCGTGCTCACATCCGCAAGCATTTGCTCCTTTCGGGCTAGGGCCCAAGTTTTGCGTTGGTAACAACTTTGCAATGATGGAAATGAAGATCATCGTGTCTAGGGTGCTGCGACGGTTTCAGCTGCTTCCGTCTCCAAATTACCAGCATCACCCAACCACACTCATGGCACTGATTAGACCCAAGTATGGCATGCCCATCATTCTGAAAGCTCTGTAGAGAGTTGCAGCTGCACATTCGGCCTGATGTATATATACTTGCTCATGAACAGGACATGAATAGGAGTTGAGAGTAGAAAGATTGATCCGGCTTCTAAACTGACCGGTTTTCAAGTTTCGTAAAACTGTTGGCTTCGGGTTTTTGGTTGCTGAGTCTGTAAATATACTATCTATGGTATGAGGTTTTGTTGTAGTCTGGGTGGATATGAAGTAGAAGTGCAGTTGACTCACTGATAGTAATCCTGGGTAGGGAATACTTGAAGTATAGAGATTAACAACTAGATTATCATCAACCTAAAAACTTGAACGGTAGAACATAATAACTGGACTTTTCTCTGTTCCAAGCTTGCAACAAATTAGCCTGGAATTTTAGATTCTTTTAACTTCTCATCAGTCTTATAGAAATCAGATACGTGACTGTTCTGACAAACATTCTCAACGTGCTCTTGAAAAGTACAGCAGCAATAGGAGATGAAACCTTGTAGGTATCAACAAATTGTAATATACAAATGAAAATCGCCACACACACACGAGCACTTCTACACATATTGCAGAAGCAATGCTTATAGCCACCACGTTTAAGTGACCTGCAACTGACAGACTCTGCTTTCCAGTGCTGGCATCTACTTAAAATTGTTGTTTGCATCTCCAGAGTAAACCTCGTTGGTAACCGTTGCAAGCTTCCCACAATCAATTACATGTAGCCTCTGCAACATCTGTAACTCACACGAGCTGTGCGTGTACAGTAGTGGGATACACCATCTACAACAGTTGAGAACATACATGCCAGATGAATGTCGCTGCCAAGTTAATTGAGAGGTAGTTTCGGTTTCTTGTGTAAGAGCTTCTTGAGGTAGAGTCGAAACTCCACCTGAATATTACAAGTCCACCAGCTTCTCCAGCTCCGATTCAGGTCACCAGCAATAGATCTCGGTAATTCATTTCTCCATACTTTTGAATCCTAACAACCTCCCCCTCCACCACCACCACCACCACCACACCTCCAACGTCATCTCCACCCCCACCACCACCACCTCCAAATCCTCCACCACCACCATCGCCTCCATATCCCCTGCCATCCCCTCCAAAAAATCCTCCCCCATTACCGCCTCCGGCCACTCCTAACTCTACACCCCCGCCTAGTGCCCCTCCTCCTCTATGCTGCAAGAGATGGGCGCGGGCCATGTGCAACCTTTTGAGTCTGAATAATCCATAAATGGTTGCAAAATTTATAATCACAATAACCGCAATTACAATCGGCTCCTGCACCATGTTGTTAGCAGAAGTCGATCTAGCTTCGGTAATTGACTAGAATGAGTTCTTTAAGGTGGTTGTAATAAAATCTTGATCACGAGCTGGTCTCTGGGAGTCTCGAAGCCCACTTGAGTTTTTGACGCAATAGTCCCAATTGCGCTCTTTGATCGATATGAGCGTGTGTTCAATGAAGCTTGAACGGTTCAAGGGCCTTATGTACTGTTAGAAACAAGTGTGGTTTTAACGCATGTAACTCCAAGCACAAGGCCACTGAGAAGTCTGAGAAATGGCGGCTGTGGAGTCCACTGAGGCCGCGGGAATTAATCAACAAAGGTTAGATCATATTCAACTCTGGATTCTGGAAGGGTCGTTGAATAGTGTAAACTTCGGACGCTTCTGTCCAAGGACTAATGTGGCGGATATTGACTAATCATTTCTTCCTTGAATACTCATGTAATAATGGGGTGATATTGGGGCAGTAACACGTTGGTATCTAGGTAACACTGCGATTGTGAGTCGAGAAGTTTGGTATGAGTAAACTTTCCTCACTTTCCCAAGTTACCGTGTTAAATTTCAGTACTCCGGACGGGAATTGGAGCCTGTGGTAGATTTCTCAAGACTTTCCATTTAAACCAGCCAGTCGTGCAAGGCCTTGCAAGCCTGGGCCTTGTCTTTCTTAGATTTTGTAGTTGTAGCTCAACGAAAGATTGGCGGTCAGGTTCCGAGGTAGCGGAGGACTTTGTAATGCGGATTGAGTGTCTCAAACAGTTGTAGCACCTGGATTTGTCAATTACGGAGATGACAACTGCCGGATATGAGAAGAATGTTTTGGATGCGTGCGGACATGTTTTGGGATATTTTTGGTGGTCGGCTTGAGCGGGTTGAGCTCGTGACGCTTCTGAGATGTTGCAGACAGCTGCAGACAATTGCAGTCTTGATTCTGAGTCTCTTGCAGACTTTTGAAGGATCTTTCTGTTAATTGCTGCTTTCAGCTTCCAAAGTTACCTGATCTGCGTAACCTTGAAGAATTAGATATCCAAGGTATGGGTTTGGAGAAGGCGCCCAGTTTTCACAGCCTAATTTCTTCGAAAGAAGTCGCGGCCAACTTTCAAGATTTGGGTGTATAAGCCGAGTTTATGGCAGGTAACCATGCTCTAAAAATTCGAACTTCTGTCTGTAGTATTATGCCGATTTTGCTCCCCTCATCCATCTCCAAGTTTTATCTTGTGACACTATGATCTGTGGGATCTACTGTGACCTATTGCTTGCGTTTAACTCGAGACTAATTTGATTGTGACGCATGTTTGCAGGCAAAATAGAGCAAGGAACCTACGATGAAAGTAAAGGGGCATACAAAAGGTGGATTCAATTGGTATACATTTAAAAAATTCACTTGTTATTTTTCAGTTGAGTTTTGATACCGTTGCAGAATCTATTTTTTTAGACATACTGGCTGGCTACGGATGAATCTTTGTTCATATAGCATCATTCTAACCATCCCATATTGTCCTGTTGTAATTTCGCAGGTGCAAGGAGTTCTAGAGAATATGAAGTCATCGGCTGCCAAGAATCAGGATGGGAACGAGACTTCAGAATCAATTGCAGGTATTGCTTAATCTATTGTTCATCAAAAAATGATTTCACTTGGTTCTTGGTTTCTGCATTGATATGGAGGTCATGTGATGCTAGTAATGCCACAGCATGAGATTGTACACAGATATTTAGTTGGAGAGTGTCACATTCCGCTTACTGTATTTGTATGCCGCAGGGCATGAGGTGAACCGTGAAGACCATGTTGAAGTACCCTCAGAAGCACGTCAAGAGCTAAACAATATTGACAACGTTCACACTAGTGCTGCAAAGAACACTTCACACAGTCAAGGGGTGATGGAACTCCAGAAGCAACTCCAGAAGCGTCCTCTATTGTACAGAATGTTGTTGAGAAGTTATCTGCTTTGGATTGGAGAGCAGGGAAAAAGCATATGAAGCTCGTGCTGTTCATGTTAGTTGCAGTCGCTATTGTCTCTGTGCAGGTAATTAAGTCCTTGATTATGGTCAAATTCCTGTTAATGATACTTCTGGAACTTCTCTTACGTTATTCGTCAAATACACTTGGATGTTTGGGATCATGGTCTGCTGTGGCAGTTCTCGCTGTGGGAAGCACAGGTTGGAATTATCATCACACTCTTGTGGTCTCCAAATGCGAAACCTGCACCCGTTGCATACAACAGTTATGAGGCTTTCAGCATGGGAAGCCGTTATGGGGGTTCTGAAAGGGAAGAAATGCTTGGGTGGTTGGAAAGAAGAGCGCGCCACATCAAGGAAGAGATTGTAATGACAGAACTAAGGCTGCAAGATTTGCACCAAGACCTGGCTGCACTTAAAGTTCATGCAGAGAAATTTGAAGGACATCTCTCTAAAACCAGTTTAGAGTGTCGAAATACTCAAACAAACAATCTGTAATCTATGTGCCATGACTCTAATGAAGAGTTGTAATTCTTGACTTGTACCCTGGTTCAGTTACTGTTGTACTTGTCGCGATCACGTTAACCCCTAAAGTTGAAAGGCCTCAAAACTGGCAATGCCAAAAACCCTCAAAACTAGACTCTTTCAATACAAGGTGTAAGTTTTCAAGTTTTGATTTGTTTTGGGGGGAAATAATCCGTAGGATCTAGTACCTTACTTGTACATGTATATGTACCCCAAATCTTAGATTCAAACACCTTACCGTTTGTGAGATCATAATGTTCTAAGTTGGAAAAAAAGTTTTTTCCCCTTGTTGCAAAATGGGTTTCAAGATTTGATGTGAGGCTCTTCAAATTCTTCTTCCTAGGTGGCTTAAGAATAAGGCTGAGGCACCTGTAACTAACCAGTTAAAAAATTTCCACTAAAATTGGATGTGTATAAGTCGAGGGAGATTTTTCCTTGAAGGGGAAATAGGTTTAAGGAGGAATGCAACTTTAAATGTCATGTTTACTTCAATATTTAATTCACTATGAATTTAGAATTTTTTTTTTTTTTGTAATACATATAACCTATGGTCCGATATGTAGACCTACCTAAAACCGACCACCATGACACCAAAACTTGATCATTGTGCTACTACTAGAATATTACCATATGATTCCCTCTCTACCAATCATGCTTGATACTTTTTTCTAGATCTGCCAAGATTTTGAATTTGAAAACTGGTTGGAAATGGAGAAATACTAATCAGTTATGGGTATCTGGTCGGCTATGAATGCCTTGACCTTATGTCCATGCACTTTTTTCCAGGCTCATAGGACCTTTAAAACCTAAAAAAATGCTTGATTTTTCTCATGGAGGTATGCTGAAGTTCAAATACAGAGGCCATCTATGATAGTAAAAAGGCATATGGAGAAATATCGGATTGAAAATCTGAGCACTGAGATCATACCTTCAAATTATATTTACTTGTATAAAAAATAGAACTTCAAAAAAAAAAATCTCATTTTTTGGTGAAATTTTGAAGTTTCTGTGATCTAATTAATTTTGGGCAGATTTTGAGTATGTAGTGCAATTTTGGACAGATTTTAGTAGTGCAAACTTTGACAGGGGATATCTCATAATGTATGAGGAATTTTGAAGCATGAATGGTCTTGTTAGAAAGACATGATGATTGTCTATATTGTGCCAAAATTACAATTTCATCCTGTAAAAATTGACTTATGAGAAGCCTCACCAGCCCTAAATCATACCATTTTTGTTGAGTTGATGCTTTAGGGATTAAATGCTTGAATGCATCGTCACAGCCAGCAAGGGGCAAGCAAATTGCAAGACTTGTACCAACAACAAACTACTCATGCAATATCTTAGAGGAGCTAAAATACTACTACGCTGAACCAAATCCTCACACTCCAATAGGTTGTACTAAAACAGCCAACCCCAGCTATTAAATCTATTGACAATTTTATCAATTGAGCAGATGAATTTCGAAACGAAGCTCACCTCATGTATTAATCTCCTTCTGTTGATAGCTTCAGCAAATTTTGCTGTTTTCGTTCTACATAGGGAGCCCATGGTAGCGGTCTGATGATGCCTGCATTTGGGTTGTTTGGGGAATGGTCCCATGCAGTGTTTGGAGAGCTTGCCGAGGGTCAGGAATTTTGATTTCCATTTTCCAGACGAGAATCCTGTTTACGGGGTAAGTCATGATCAGATTAAATTATGAAACGAGAAAAATCATTGTTTCTGGGCATGGTTGTTTATCACCCAGCGTCCTTGAATCGGCAATATCGCGGGCACCTGTCGTGGACAGTCCTTGAGTGGTTGGGACTTGTTTACAGACAAAAGTTGGAAAGAGACTGGAACTTCTCAGACCGTACAATTATGTAACCAAAAGCAGTCTTGAAACTGGATTTGTCTGTGTGAGGTAAAATAGATGCGGACGTGGATGTGTGCTCTATGATGTTTGTAGATCCTAAAATGGTATACAGTACTCTAGTGTCGAAGAATCTTGATAGGTTTGGTGAGGCGCTGTGCAGTGTGCTTGTGTGGGTTTTGCAAACGCAGTTGCAGCGTTAATTTGAAGGAGAAGGGTTCACTGGAGGATGTTTGCATCAGCTCCGGGAAATCCGGCATGCATGACCTTCAACGTGAGTTAGCAGAAGTGGAATCGCAAATTTCAACAGCCGGAGGTTTGTTTCTGGTCGGCACTCATGCCCTTCTAATTTGGAGATGACGCAATCAGGCGGAGTTTGGGAGAACTCGATTCCAGTGGCTATTGACAATGGTTTGATTTGAAGAAGCACACGGATGAAGCTGACTGAGACTAGAGGACTTCGTCGGACCCACGAACTGTGACACCAGGTCGGTATGTAAGCACTGTTGCACTTACCCCACTTTTTGGCAGGGATTCCTTAGACGTATTGTTTTGGGAGTTCTGATGTTGCGCTTGTGTTAGTGCTGTTGGTGGATCTGTGAGCGTATAGAGGTCGTGTTGTATCTGTTCCTTTGGATCCAGTTTGGGTGCTTTTGTTGGGAGGAAGAGAGGGAGAGGACCGTGTAGAGACTGGTATGTGGGGTTCGTTTTGTAAGCGTGTGATTTATTTCGTTGTGTTAAGGTCGTAGTGGTTCTAGTTTGTTGTTTAGTGGTTCTTAGCAGTTCGAGCGACTGTTTGGGACGTTTCACCGACAAAATTCACTTCGTATTTCTGTGCGTTCAATTCTAAGATGTTTGCTTACTAGTGCAGCATTTGACAGCGTTGTTGACTTTATTGGACAGCGGTTACCTTCGGTATCGATGAGACATATTGAACATTGTGCTTGAACAGCCTAGTCTAGAAATTGTTAGACAGAGCTGGTTGCTTTCTAAGCAGTAATATGCAATCTGCAAAATTCTTTGCGTCTTGCAGGTTCCTGGATCTTGCTGTCGAGATAGACAGGGTTTGGGCAAAGATTTAAGCTTTTGGCAAATATTTACATCTTGGTGTATGTGAATTTCTCATTTCGACTTTTCATTCTCGTTTTAGTCCTTGACGCATACATTATACAGCTTTGTCATTCTAAAAAACGAATTCGTTGAATCGTGTAGAAAGGTCCACAGCTGCAATTTAGATATTTCATTTCATCCCTGTTAACATATTATCCAAGTTGCACCGGTATAGTAGAACTATAGCCACACCACATGTGACCGTTGCAACAGCCTACATTTGTAACGTCCTGAAACAGAGGTAGTCCATGTGTTTGCAGTCTGGTAAACAGGCGATGAAAGACGAGGCAACGAGGTGTACTATGGAAGCAGTTGCCGAGAATGACAGGTGAGAGGGTATATTTTTCAGTGTACAGTTCGATATTAAACACAAAGCAATTATCCGTACACGCAATAAATTGGAGGCTGGTTAGAATGGCCTCTAGTACTAAGATACCAGAAAAATTTCTTGCACCAGGCATACCATGGTTGCTTTGATGTTCTTCATCGTACTAGCAAGCCACGCATTCTAGTAAATCATTAGCCTATATTTACATTAAAGTGTTCCTCATGTTCTTTCTTAGGAGCGGTTTACACGTGAGAAACCTATGCATTAGCTGAGGTGACATTGTTTGCATGTCTATTTGAAAACTTCGTTTCTGTTGCAGATCAAGCACTGAAGCAGGCCCTCCTTCAACATCGAAGCCCACACACAGATCAAGCGCTAAAGCAGACCCTCCTTCGACATCGAAGCCCACACACAGATCAAGCACTGAAGCAGGCCCTCCTTCAACATCGAAGCCCACACACAGATCAAGCACTAAAGCAGACACTCCTTTGACATCGCAGCCCACACACAGATCAAGCACTGAAGCAGGCCCTCCTTCAACATCGAAGCCCACACACAGATCAAGCACTAAAGCAGACACTCCTTTGACATCGCAGCCCACACACAGATCAAGCGCTAAAGCAGACCCTCCTTCGACATTGCAGCCCAAACACAGATCAAGCGCTAAAGCAGAGCCTCCATCGACATCGCAGCCCACACACAGATCAAGCACTGAAGCAGACCCTCCTTCAACATCGAAGCCCACACACAGATCAAGCGCTAAAGCAGAGCCTCCTTCGACATCGCAGCCCACATACAGATCAAGCACTGAAGCAGACCCTCCTTCAACATCGAAGCCCACACACAGATCAAGCGCTAAAGCAGAGCCTCCTTCGACATCGCAGCCCAAACACAGATCAAGCACTGAAGCAGACCCTCCTTCAACATCGAAGCCCACACACAGATCAAGCGCTAAAGCAGACCCTCCTTCGACATCGCAGCCCACACACAGATCAAGCACTAAAGCAGACCCTCCTTCGACATCGCAGCCCAAACACAGATCAAGCGCTAAAGCAGAGCCTCCTTCGACATCGCAGCCCACACACAGATCAAGCACTAAAGCAGACACTCCTTTGACATCGCAGCCCAATCACAGATCAAGCGCTAAAGCAGAGCCTCCTTCGACATCGCAGCCCACACACAGATCAAGCACTAAAGCAGACCCTCCTTCAACATCGAAGCCCACACACAGATCAAGCGCTAAAGCAGAGCCTCCTTCGACATCGCAGCCCACACACAGATCAAGCACTGAAGCAGACCCTCCTTCAACATCGAAGCTCACACACAGATCAAGCGCTAAAGCAGAGCCTCCTTCGACATCGCAGCCCACACACAGATCAAGCACTGAAGCAGACCCTCCTTCAACATCGAAGCTCACACACAGATCAAGCGCTAAAGCAGAGCCTCCTTCGACATCGCAGCCCACACACAGATCAAGCACTAAAGCAGACCCTCCTTCGACATCGCAGCCCAAACACAGATCAAGCGCTAAAGCAGAGCCTCCTTCGACATCGCAGCCCACACACAGATCAAGCACTAAAGCAGACACTCCTTTGACATCGCAGCCCACACACAGATCAAGCGCTAAAGCAGAGCCTCCTTCGACATCGCAGCCCAAACACAAGATCTTCTTGAGCCACAGTGGTGCGCAAAAGAACTTTGTCGAGAACTTGTATACGGACTTGTTAAATCACCATCGGAACCCGTTTCTTGACATTTGGTCCTTGCCAATGGCCGAGAGATTCCCGGAGCACATATTCAATGCTGCTCAGCAATGCCGTTTGGCAGTGGTGGTTGTGTCGGAGGAGTACTTCACATCCAAGTGGCCAATGATCGAGCTGGTTGAATTTGTCCGAGCAAAGAAGTCAGGACAGAATCCCAATCTGAAGATTCTACCCTTATTCCTGGGATTGTCGGTGATTGAGTTTAGTGATCAAACAAGACAAGAGGGCTGGTTTAGAAAGTGGGCTGAGTGGGCTGAGGAAGATCCATCGAGAACCAGTGTTGCTGAATGGAAGGAGGCATTAAAGGAGGTGAAGGCATTCAATGGCATTCAGTTCGATCAAGATATGAGAAAACTGGCCTCTTTTCAAAAGAATGTGGTACGAACGATATGCAAGTTAGTTTCACCAGACGTGAAGTGGTATGATGCACATGTTCAAGGAAGCAGCAATATTTGTAAGGTATGCATGTCAAAAGTTATATAATGTTTCATCATGATTCTTTGTCGAAGTTTGAGGTTCTCCAGTATATATAGTTTTGTGTACTCTACATATATATTTCATGACCTTTGTTTGAAAATCGCTGCATGAAGCTCATGTTGTGTCCATCCGGTCGTTTCATGATGAACTGCAGGAGTATCGAAAGCAGATTAAAGGTATTCAACCATCAAGGAGATATAAAGTTCGTGTAATTGGGTATTACGGAGTGGGTGGCGTGGGCAAGACCACAATGTGCAAGGTCTTGTGCAATGAACTGGCATTGGAGTTTGAGGAAAAGGTGTGTCATATCGAATTGGCACCAAATCCAAGTTCAGATCTGAAGTTGTGGCACCTGCACGAAGTGTTGAAGAAGTTGACAAGGACAAGTGAGGAAGTTCTACGGGATCTCGATGAGGGCAAGGTGAGAAGTTCACATCTCGTGCATACAAGACGTAACCAGCTTGTTTTGATGATATTAGAAAGTCGGGAAATATGAACTTGTTTTGATGATATATGAAGTTGGGAAACATTGAAGGGTTTGATGGATGTAACCGCATTTCAATGATTTTCAGATGTGTACAAATCATTGATCTTGTCTTTTTGCAGCCCCTCTAGATAGTATCAAAGGACACTTTTTATAAATACCATTTACAGTTTTATAGCATTGCAGGGTTGACAGCTTATGGTTGGTCTACTTACTCTGTATCCTACAATGTACAAATATGTCAAAGGAGCATAGTGTAATCCTCGCAGGCTTTCTGATCATACAACATTATCATATGTTTGCAGTGCAAGGACATTCTATGTAAAAGGGTCTCATGGGAGCAACCGGCATTTTTAGCACTGGATAATCTGTGGGATGATTCCCTATCGATTGAGCATGCCAAAGTGTTTCTGCACCACGCAGCCTTTCGTGAAGGGAGTATAGTGATGGTGACAGCTCGAACTTTGACGGCACTTAAATATCTTGGCATTCATAAGTCGCAGTGTTTTAAGGTGCCGGAGTTGTCGAGGGCGGATGCAAGGAACTTGTTTCTGTATCATGCAGCGAAGGAGAGAGAACATGTAGACAAGGGTGATATCCCCATGATAGATGAGTGTGTTTCACGGTGTTATTTTCGGAAGAGCGAGAAGCAGGGGCGTCATTATCTCCCCTTAGCTGTGAAGGTATTGGGCATGCATATGGGTAGTTTGGGAAGTGATCCGAAGAAGTGGTTGGAGAGCTTACCGAGGGTAAGAGATTTCGATCTACATTCCCCAGAGGAGAATCCAGTATTTGGGGTGATCCGACTAAATTACGATCGCTTATCTCCAGAGGAACAAGCATTGTTCATCGACATCGTTTGTTATCACCCATACTCTAATCCACATGTCAAAAATGATAAGTACTGGACCAGTTTGCGAGAGTGGTTGGGCCTTGTTTACCGGAAAAAGTGGGAAAAGGTTGGAGTTCAGGTACAGTCATATCACCCCTCCTGATGGTTCAAACTGGATCTGTGGTTGTGAGGTAGCACTGGGCATGATCCATCTTTCCTGCCTAATAAAGTGAGACTAGTAACATTTGGTGAATGTTGAGTCGTCTAGTGGGTTGAGGATATAATATACGGGTTTGTGTTTGGATTTTTGGGAACTGCAGTTGCAGCGACTGAAGGACAAGGGCTTGTTGGAGGATGTGGACGTCACCTCTGGAGAATTCAGCATGCATGATCTCTACCGGGAGTTCGCAAACTTGGAAGTGCAAGGGAAGCTAGAGAGTGGAAGTTTCCAGAGCCGAAGGTTCGTTTATGCGTATTCACATCCTTCTGAGCTGGAGATGATGCCATCTGGTGGGGTTTGGGAGAACTTGATTCGAGTGGGTATTGAGGAAAAGACTAAGTGGGATAAAGATAAGGCTGGTGGTATTATGAGCCTCCAGGGAATTCAGTGGAAACACTGCTCAAACGTGGTTGTGTTGAAGCTCTGGGGATTAGAATATCTGAAAGGAGTGCTGAACTTGAAGGGTCTTAACTGTTTAAGAAGCTTGGACTTACGTGACCTGTTTGCACTTGGTGGAGTGGAGGGGCTCGATGACCTGAACAACCTCACCAATTTTCAGTGGAATTCCAATGGTGGTGTCAGGCCACGTCATTTGGGACAGTTACCGGGGTCTCTCATGGTCCTGCGAGTTGACAGAGTTGGTGCTACTGTAGGGAGAGACGTGTTTGCTCGTTGCACCAAATTGTGCAATCTGAAGCTTGAGGACATTCGAGCGCACGATGGCATCGATTTCGGGCAGTGCTCATCTCTGCTGACTCTTGATCTTACGTTAATTGAAGGGTTACAACAGTTGACGGGACTCAGAACAGAGTGTCTACAATCACTGAAAATTTATAATTGCGCCGATCTGAGGGATGCCTCTGGATTTGAGCACTCGGTTGGCTTACGAGAGTTGATTCTTGGGCCTAAGTATGCCTCTCAGAAGGTGCCCAATCTGCAGAAGCTCACCGATTTGCAGACTCTAGAGATTGCAGATTGTGGAAAGATCACAGAACTGCGGGGTCTTGGTAGTCTTCGAAAGCTTCGCGAGCTGCATTGTCGTTATCTGCGGAAATTAAGTGAGCTGTCCAGCTTGAGCGGAATGCAGCACTTACGTCGCTTGGACTTATCTGGGTGCGACAAGTTGACTGGTTTGGAAGGTGTGGGTGATCTTCCTTCGTTGCGGCATCTTAATCTTTGGGGGTGTCGTTCGTTGGTGCGGTTGCCAGAGTTGAGCAAGTGCACAAATCTGGAGGATCTCTACATTTGGGAGACAGGGATGGAGTTGGGAGAGGAGGACATTGTTATGCTCTCAAAGTTGCCCAAGCTGTGTCCACTTAAAATTGGCCGTTGCACTAGGGTGGATGTGGTCAAGCGAAGGGTGCTGAAGGAAGAGTATAATGCGGGTGGTGCTGTTAAAGAGGAGAGGGATCTGAAGATGCCTCCAAATATCAAACTCTGGGATGACAAGTTCGGACACAGGCCATGGCAACTTATGTAATTAATTAACACATTTGCTTTGGCGGGTAAGGATTGATTTACTTTTATTTTTATTTTTTATTGGAGCACACGGATTACTTTTCGCAATCTGCGACAAGTGGACAAGTTGCTTTTCGCAACCCATCGCCGAGGTTTTCCATCCAGTACACGTGGGATTTAACAGCCGATTGGAATCGAACCGCCAACCTCTTAGCACCCCGGCAATAAGCGATGGTACCCAAGTCCGGTTGATTTACTTTCGACTCTTTGGAACTAATTGTTCACCTTGCAGCTGTAATCCATGTTTCAACTCATTGTGAGTATCTCTTCGTTCACTTTGATGTGAGTATCTCTTTGTATTTGCATGCTTGCAATGAATGTAGTTTATCTTGTTTGCATTCTACAATTAGTTATTTTTGTATTTAGGTCATGTGATTGTTTATTAATTTTGCATCAACAAATAAAACCTTTGCTTACATATGAGGAAAGCTTCCTCTAATACAAGAATCACAACAAGGCGGTTAGATTTTTCAATTTTGAACATTTAAGGTTGTTTTGAAACTTTTTAATCTACTTATTTCAACTATGTTATTAGTTGTGATCTACATTGTTTGAAATTCCCTTTATTTATATACTTGCACTTCATTAAAATATTCTTTATTTGAGTTGTATTTTGTTTCACATGTTTTGACAAATGTGGTTTTAATGTGTATTAAGAAGTCATGATTGACGTAGCAATCTTTAAATCTTACAATATTTTAGTGTCTAAATAATGAACATTATATTGTTGGTTCTTGTATTAAACTTCACAATTTTTTAGACAATCCACTGTTCAACGAATCAAAATTATTGATTTCACTAATGGTTTTTTGTTATAGAGTAATAATACTTTGACATGTTTAATTTTCAAAGTTGAACTTCAATATAAACAATAATATAATGTAAAATTACTATGGTCTACAATCAAAATATTACAATAGTAATGTATAAGATTTCTAATTTAGTATGTCAGTTATTGAAATGAAATAAAGATATGTATGAAGTATAGTGTATATACTATCCAACAATAAAAAATATTTCTTGAGCAATTAAAATGGTTTATATTATTTGTCATTGTTATCTAAATTTATAAAAAGATTACTTCAAGTATATATCACGTTGAAGTTAAAGATAATACATTTTCCACTTAACATATAAAATACAGCCAATGTCAATATGGCTATGTATCTTGTATGTTTGCAGTTCTTCTAGTCTCATTAGTCAAAAATCTAAACATGTATCATTCTTTACATAACTGATTATGTCATATCTAAAGCATACATGCTTTTAGCTCCAAAATCCAACTATAACAATTGTGATTGATTAACCCCTAAAGGCCATTGATGTTTTTGGAGCCGAGACTGTTAAAAACATACTTCTACTAATAGAAATTCACTGATTTCTAAATTCAGACATCAAATTGAATATTCGACCGTAGGATCTTGTAATTACCTTATTAAAAAAGGTGTATACCAATTTTGAGAACAATCTACTATACAGATTGCAAGATTATAATGTTAGAAGGCCCTGCAAAAGTTTTTTAAGATACTGCCCCGTGAGTATACCTAAGTATTGATGCCCAAAAGCTATACTTTGCAAACGCATTTGATACATACAAGATCATCAATCCCCTTAGGTATGGAAGTTAGGTATAAGCTCACCAAGTTTGAGCCTCATACGGGCTGGGAAAGGCAAAAAAATCCTTGATTTTGTGAAAGGGGGTGTGCTAAAATTGCCTTATATTCTCCAAAATTAAAACTACTTAAAGGGTAGTCTAAAAATGTCTGAATGGAAATCCAAACACTAGATATGTTGAAGTCAATAGGGGAGAGAACCACAAAAAAATTCAATCCAATCGGAGTAGATCTCAAATTTCTAGAATTTTTTGAAGTATAAATTGTACGTTTCTTTTTTATTTCAAAGGGTAGTTTTGGTAAGAGGCGGTCCTATGGATGGACCCCTGCCACGTCATAGATACATGATGAAATTTTGTAAGTTTGGATGAAAAATGAAGATGGGGTGAAATGTTTTATATGAATGAAAAATGGATTTTGGATGAAAACTAAACTTTGGATGATAATTATCATTTGGATGAAAACAATTAGCGACCTTTTTAGATGGAAATTGTTAGTTAGATGAAAAAATTCTATTGGATGATGATAACCGTCATAAATGTGTATGGATGAAAAAATATTGGGCCCATTATTTTGCAAGTGCTCACTCTTTGAAAATTTGTCTTGTCACTTTCTGGCTTGTCGAATGACGGGCAACTTGGGCAAAGAATGGGAGATTTCCAATAGTCCATGTCTATTCTTCTCCATAAAAGAAGAATAGAAAACCACCAACCATTACCCGAAATATTGGACCCCCCATAGTCAAAACTTTAGATC
This sequence comes from Ceratodon purpureus, assembly GCA_014871385.1. NCBI lineage: Eukaryota > Viridiplantae > Streptophyta > Bryopsida > Pseudoditrichales > Ditrichaceae > Ceratodon > Ceratodon purpureus. The sequence continues at coordinate 6,134,555 of CM026430.1, read as the reverse complement.
AAAATAAAAATAAAAATAAAAATTTTAGTAGCTTAAGCTACTTTATTTAAATGTTAGCATACAAGTGTTAAGTCTCTTGTCACTTCTCGCAAAGGGGGCTGTTGGTTGGCACCACTTATTTTCTACCTGCGATCGCTCACTCAGCAAGTACCAAGCCACTTCATCCCCACATCCGCTCAAACGAGTCCATCGGGGTTTGAACCCGAACCAGATAAACGAGACAAACGCTCACCTCCAACCAACAATGGGCTCATGGCTTGGTGTCCAAAGTCATTCTTAAATGAATCTTAAAAAAATAATCATTATTGTTTCTTGTTACTTGTTACTGATTACTTTGTGACTAAAGTGTCTACTCTCGAAAGGGGGGGAGTAGATCTTTACTTCCATACCTTTGTCCTGTGGGCATTGGATTGGGGGTGGATCAAACAGACACTTAATTCACTTCGATCTCCTCCGGAGACGGTAGTTTCTCTCTCTCTCTTGGCTGCCCGAATTTAGAGCCGATTCTTCTAAAATTCATAACTTTTGCATTGTAACTCCAAATGCTTTGAAATTTGCGCCATTGGAAAGCTATTGTTGAGAGCTACGTATAGTCTAAATTTCAGAAAATAATAAAATTATGAAACCTTATAATAGCCTGTCAAGAAGTGTTGCGACTAGAATCGGGTCTTAAGGACCTCAAGGGGTTAATAAATCATTCACATTGGCCTTTTAATTGCAATTACTTTAGTTTCATCATGAATTGATGTATTGAAATATCATAAAAATTTATGAATTAAACTATTATGGCATATTGACGTCATTCTAATAGTCTTATTCTATACATATCCAAGTATCATTTTTTTAGTCCTAAGCCCTCCTCTTTTGTTTATTTTTTTCCAATTACTCATGCATACGTTCTTCTATAAATCAATGAAATGAATCATATACAGTTCTCACTCAAAAAATGTTGCAAAGTTATTTGCCACAATGTTGCAAAGTTATTTGCCACAATGTAAATATAAGACATATGCACATAAATAAAAGTGTCTTGAACATGCAACACAAGTGTTATGGTTCTTATTTACAATGCAACCTTTGACTAAAACAAAAATAACTTACAATGCAAAAGTGCACCCGTAATGCACCGCATTGATTTAATATGTTGTGTCCTTTTTGGATTTTTACTCCAAGCTAAAATGTCCACATTATCACACCTTACATATCCTACATTTGTATAATATCTGCCTTTTCCTTCAAACATACTCATTTTCATCCGCATAGGCTACATTTCATCCACACTCTTTCACATGTGGATAAACTTCACTCCAATCATTACAAAAACCCAAAATAATAACCCCACTTCAACCCATCCCAACATAACAACCTAACCCACTCCACATCTCAATCCCAATCTCCTAATAAAACAAACACAACCAAAACCAACGTCCACTTGGGATTTTTCTTCTCCTTTTCAACTGGCAGAAATGAAGGGTTCACTCCGTAGTGGAGAGTAAGGACATCGCCACCGTTCCTCCCAACGGCCACGCCAACGAGGGGTGGCTGGGGTGAGTCCCGGTAGAGCAGCCAACCGCCCTCCCGGTAATCTCAAATCCGATGTTGGTCACACCATCCTAGCTGCCTTAGACGGCAACTTAATTGGTGTGAAATTTTTTTCCCCTCCCAAATCTTGACTTTTTAGAATGACATCGTTGGAGGTTTTGATAATGGCTGGTCGGAGGGAACAAGTTGGCACGCAAGTTGGTGGAATGGGATCACTAGAAGGGGAGCCAAGAAAAGTCTTGGAATTGAAACAATTATAAAGAATTTGAATGAGTTTGAACTTGAGAAAATGACATTGCAAAACATACATGAAATTGCAAAAGAAATTGAGATGAATTTGGATCTTTATAAAAGTCCTTATTAATTTAGAAGAAAAAGTTCTAGCATTCACACCGTCCATTATTTTTCTATTATCTTAATTGTTTTTAGACTCAACCCCATAAGTTGAGTTGGATGCTATTAGTTATAGTAATATATTGTTTTGATATTCATACGTACAAGGGAAGTTTTCAAATATGCGTATAATTTGTACAATTTATGTTAAAGTATTCTTTTATCCATTAGAAGATTATCAATGCTTTGAATATATTGTGTGAGTCAAACATATGAGAGTTGGGGAAGATTAAGTAGGTTGTGACTAATGAAACTAATGCCATTTTTGGGCATTTGTCACTTTAGTCACAACCTACTTAATCTTCTTCAACTCTCAAACAAAAAGCCTTTATTTTCTTAATTTTTTTATAGAGTTTCAATACCATGCAATACATATTCCAGTAAAGTTTTGTGACCATTGGACACTGTTACAACTTTCTAGGAATTTTAAATCGTAAAAACTCTCGAACTCACTTAATCCCTAAAGGACGAAGCAACCACTTTTGGGTTGCGCCAGAAATAGAAACCGCAGTAAAATGCCCTAGAAGAGTCAGATTTGAGTGTTTCTTGTTTCTAACCTATTAAGAATCAAGTTGGCAATAAGAATACGCTGAAATTTTAGTGAAAAAGTGAAACCCTGATTTTAGAAAAAAAAAAGAACATGGGTCGGTCCTATGTTTCTACAGTGAAGTTAGTGTTTCTAGAGAGACAATGTTTCAACTATACTTTGAGCACATTGTGCACTAAAATGAAGATCTCTGCTTGTGGATTTTTTTTTAAGCATTTTTTTTTTGGGAATGCTTGTATGACCACTACTTAATGGCTTCACCGTTTTGGATTTATCAAAAACCCTTTTGAATTTGCCAAAAGGTGCCATGTTGAAATTTTTAAAATTCAGAGTGAGACTTATATCAAACCCCTTTTCTTCAAATTGGTAACTTGGAAAAATCTAAAAAAAAATGTGCATGTTCCTAACATACTAGAGAAAAGAATCAACTTTAGTTGCCAAGTTTTTATAAATTTTTGAAGTAGCAAATTTCAGTCAACCATGGAAACTCACTGTTAGTATTTCAGAAATTCAGTAATCTTCCAAACTTCACATGTTATTATCTCTTAATGCGTTGCTTCTCCAAACCCAAAATTTGGTATACATTTGGATAACCCACTACTTTCAAAGATCTTACGATTAAATTCCTTATGGTAATTCTCAAATTTCTCTCACTTTGGAAAATACAAGAATGGCATTGTAGGTACTCAAAAACTGTGGAAATATCCCTCCGTCCTTTAGTGGTTAAAACTAAAAAAAGGCTATATAAGAATCAAAATTTATTTGTAATTGTTAAAGAATCACCATTTCTTTGTATCACCAATTCTTTGTATCACTTACTTTACTTTGTTACATTCCATGAATTATAACTGTTAAAATCCAGGAAAGATTCTTAATAAAACTTTACTTGTATAATTGGATGGGCTCTTGGATTTACTTTTTGGCTCCTTCCAATAATCCTTCTAAAATGTCCCCACATCCACCCAAATATTTCCACAAAATCTATAAGAAAAATTTGAGAGAGTCTCCCGAAACCTCTTTAAAAAGTGCTTCACCAACACCTATAAACATCCTTTGAAACTCTCTAAAATATCCCAAAACCTTTCTAAATCTCACCCCTGCATTCCTCCAACATAAACCCTGAAACTTATTACAAAAACTTCACACAATCCCCTGAAAATAAACAACCAAAACTCCTTGCAAAAGTGCCAAAAACAAGGTACTTACAGTTTCGACGAGCACTGATAAGGGAGGGGAAGAATAAGGAGGGAAAGGAGGGTTAGAGAGGAAGGTGTAGGGAAGAGGAGGAGGATGGTGGAAAGCACAAGGAAGGGGGCTTTGTGTCATGAATCGATAACGAAGCAGCTCACATTCTACTACAATATCACTCAGCGTTTCGTTACAACAAGAATTCATATAGCCTGTAAACCGGATTGATGAGCCTTGCATTCAATAAGTAGAAACATTAGAGAGTTTTACAAAATGCCAGATGACGAAAGCATTCTTGCTACCAGCTAATATAGGACTCTAAACTGAAACCGTCCTGTAACTGCCTTGTAACTGCTATGTCCAGCTGTCATGACGGATGGAGTCGTGACACTTTGTCAGTGACCCTTCTCCAAAATTGGCCAGGTGTACGGTTGGCGGGCCGTTGGCTGGGCTGGCTGGCAACGTGCAAGGGATTTGCCCCAGCACAGTGGCCGGCCCACGCCATCCAAACCCTCCCCGTTGGCGTTGGGGGGAATCGGTGGCGATACTCTAACAACACTGAGCAGTAAAGTAAAAGTACCTAATACCACCAACTTAAGGATTTTGAGCCTTTTTTTAGGGTTATTTTTGGGTGTAATTTTCACGTGTAGAAAAATAGTTTTCTCATAGACATCAAAAAATTTCAAATTTTTTTTCCAATACAAAAATAGGTACTAATTTTTAAAGGCAAAAGTACTCGGTGATCTAAAACTAATCTGTAGACTTTTTCCATTATCACACCTAGCTAGTACTAATTTTCACTCATGATCCAACCCAAAATCACGAGTTTTTGGAGTGTTTTGATTGGTCAGTTTGAATTGAGTGTTCTCACAATGCTAGTTCAGCCTAGTTGCGATTATGGGCGAGACCTGCAGGTTGGTTCTGAGGGTGCGGGTGGTTTTAGGTACTTCTACCCTATCCCACAAAGTAGGCACACACCACCCAGCATGCCACTCCCACTGCTCTCCGAGTAAGTCAAATGGTGCCATGATTCCCATCCTTCCGCCTCCCTGATCTGGTTGCCGCATTCCCATGCTGCCGTGGACTGTTGGGGCATTGGAGCCATTCGGATCCTTTCTGGGGGAATGGGAGAAGGATATGTGACTGTGTGATTCTTGTGTTTCGTTGTGGGATTTAGGCCATAGAGGTGAATCAGTTGTTGGGGTGATTGCGGGGGTTTGGGGTTTGGGTTGTGGAGGATGATTCGGAGGGTGTTGGGAGTGGTGGTCAGATTCTCTGATTTGGGCAGTGCAGGGGAGAATCTGGATGTGGAGGGAGTCGTGTCAGGTTTGAGCTAGGGTTTAGGAGATTGTTTGCAGTTTGGTGTTGGAGATGGCAGCTCATGATTTCTCATTCTTGGGTTGGGTTTTAGTGTTTGTTTTGAAGGATGGCAATGTTGTCTTTCATGTAGGAATTTGATGTCCCTTGTTTTCTAGGCCAGTGATGTGGTGGTGAGGTGATCTATGTTTCTAGCAGTATTTTTTTTTTTTGCGTTGAGTATTTATTTGTTTTAGTGCAACAAATGTTTTCAAAATTATTCTCAAGAAAGTGAATAAAAGTGGAAGTCAATTTTGAGGCCACTATATTTTAAAATGGTAACACAATTGTCAAATTGATGATGATGTAATGTAAATGGCTTTTAGAAATATGGTGCTACCTTTTGATGTAGAATTGAAGATGTTAGGTTTTTTTTTTTCAAATTTATGTATGAAGCTATAACTTTTAGAAAAGTAATAAAAATAGTTCAATGTGCAATGTATTTTGGATTCTTAACCCCTAATTGACCAAGGATGTTTTTGCTCAAAACTGCCACCAAATAGTCCCTTTTGAAAGCAAGCTCAATAGTGCAAAATTGAAACCAATTTTGGTACTTCCAACCGTAAGATCTTGTATCTAACTTCTATGTCTATGTGCATGTTAGATCTCAGACTCTCATTCCTTACCATTTGAGAGATTATAACATTCAAAGTTGAAAAAAAGTTTTTCTTACCCTGCAAAAAGAGGACAGCAGTATTTTGAGGTCCAAAAAAACCATTTTTTTGGGTACATTTGGATGGCGTTTCTATAAATTCTTGTTCCTAGGTGAGTTAGGTACATGTCTACAAAATCTCATACCCATGCAAGGTGTAGAACCTTGAGAAAATCATCAATTTCCACAAGGGGGTGTGCTGAAATTCACATACAAAGGCCGTTCTTTTACAATAAAAATAGCATATGAAACATTCTTGGATTAAAAATCCAAACGGTGGAAAAATGCTCTAGTGGCTCTTCTACATACAAGAATTTTTATTTTTGGAAAAACCTAAAATCTCGATTTTTGGTGGAATTTCAAAGTTTTGTCTTTAGGCAGTTTTGGGCAGTTTTGGGCAGTTTCGGGCAGAAATTGCTGCATTCACAGTGGCTGAGAGCCTGCCTGTGGAAGGGAGTTTTATGCTCAGAGGAGCATAACTTTTGCTCATTTCATCTAAAAAAAATAAAATAAAAATATCCCCATAAACCTTTTGAAAAAACCTTTTTCCACAAAAAATTTCAAAAAATTTCAAGTAAATTTGAATTTTTAGGAACCTGCCCAAATTTCAAAAACGCCCATTCTAGGACTTTGGCCAATTAGGGGTTAAGATTGCTTTAGCAAACACTCATTTACACCATGGAAACAACCTTCATTACATTCACACTTAAGTAGTCAATGAAGTTTGCTAAATTTGATTCTTTTTGTGTTATAGATATTCCATAGAAACTACTGTGATTGAACATTCTCATGTATTTGTAGTTTGAGTAGATATTACTATGGACAAACTATCTTTGTAAAATTTAGTGGAAGAATTTATTTTTATTCAAGATGATATTGATCATTCTATTCTATTTCAATGGTAAAAAATATATATATTTCTATAATGTCTTTAATATGACTTTTCATCTAAACTACTTCAAATAATTTTTATAGTTCCAAGTTAGCAGCAAAATTTGAAGTTTTTCTAATCAGTTGTAATAGATACTTTCCTTCATTTACAACATTTATTATGTTGAATATTTCTTTTTTACGATGGTAGAATAAAGTATGAAGTTTTCCGCCTTGTCCATGGTTATAGGTATCATCATTTAAGGATAAATCAGATTATTGAAAAATAAATTATTGGTATACCTCTATTATTAAGAAAAATTGTCTTTGTATGTTTGTAAGTCAATTAGGAGCCAACTTCACATAAAACCTTATGTGCGATGTAATTTATGCATCTATCTAAAACATTCAACTTGTTTGCTATTTGAAGGCTTTTTTATATGTGCTTTGTAGTTGTTTCTTTATGTTTTAAAAATTGTATGACACTATTTTAATTTTTTAAATAGATTTTCACAATACACATTCATCACCTCTTTAAATCTTAGAAATTACTTTGAATTTTATATGACTAATAAGAAATATAAAATTTGAATCTAGCTTTGACATAGTCGATGCAAAATAACTTTGGCACACTATGAAAATTTGAATTTTTTTTGGTCTATTTTAATGACATGTACAGTGTGATATAATAATGTAAATTACTTGGAAAGTGTAACCATATTCTCATTATAAACAATAGATGTTGTTATGATGAAAATTCAAGAAATTGTAATAAATTCTAATTTTTTGCATATCATATTATAGCAAGTCATTTTGAAAAATTCATCAGATATTAGATTTGTATATTGAAATTCTTAATAAACCTCTAGGCTCACAAGATAATGATTATGATATGTGTTTTTTCAATTTCTTATAATTTAATTTATCAAATTGTGTTGTTCCTATGAAAAATAAATTTATTAGTTGCATTTGGCTTGAAAACCCTTACACCACTGAAATGCATTCTTTATTAATGTACGTTCTACACTATGAAAAGAGACCATGCTAGCACCTTGTATACTAGATCTCAAAGATAATGTGGTGAACAAGTTGAAGTAAAGAAATTGATGAATGTAAAGGTCAATACTAAACTTTCATTTCATTTAACCTCCCAAGTTTATTCAACAATACCAGAAAATCAATTTCATTAAATATTGTATACTTCAAATTTGCTTATCATCAATTAAATTAGTTGAAATTTTTAACTAAAAATATATTATGATAATTTTACAAAATAAAGTTGGACTTTATTAGAAGTCAAAAAATCTATGACAAAACATACATATGAAACTCTGAATTAAATTCTTGTCTTCATAGCTGTGCCTAAATAAAATAAAATAAAATTGATAAACAATCAAAAACAAGAATAAAACTTCTTTCTTATCCATAAACTTGAAGTTTTGGATTCATTCTACAATCCAATATCAAGCAAACATCAAAAATCAAAATATAAAGAACAGTTTCACCAAAGCAAGATAGTACAGTGAAAATTGGCCGAATCATGGTGTAATTTAGCATCCTTATGGTATGCGCACCTAAAATCACCATATCCTCCAAAATCACCAGCCTGAGTACGATCCTACCAACTTCGAGAATCCCTAAAAGCGAATTGTCAGTCCTCATTTGGAGGCCTAATTTGCTTATTGGTCACCTTGCTAGTGGGTAAACTCTCACAATCATAGAATACAGTTTTGGGTTCAATGGTGAGCAAAATTGAGGACCACTGTTATTGCTCATTGAAAATTCTAAGTTAGAAATGGGTCACAAAATACTTTACACTTTGAAATTTTCTATAAAATTGATAATTACAAATTTCATGATACATATTTTTGCATTTTCATGAAATCCTGAAACATCAATGTACAATATACCTAATATGAGACATCATCTACAAGATTGCATTACACAATCAAAACTAATACCTTTTCCAAAAACCACATTAATGGATTAATGAATAATACATTCACAACATATATGAACCATTTTCATCAAAAAAATTCCATCACCTCTATATATCATTTATATATATTACAAATATACATACTACTACTATGTGATACCAACTATATACATACCAACTATCTTCTTCAATTATATACAAATCTATTGTAAAATATCAATCATCACTGGTAATGCGAAGAGTAGCAAAGCCCTAGTAATATATATAGAGTTAAAATATAAAGCAAATGTTTTTTTGTATATACATATGTATGAGAGAATAAGTATCATTGCTAGAATTTGTATTTGAACAAATTTGAATTTACTTAAGGTTTCAAGGAATAAGAATTAGAGTCATATTTAAATACAACTTTATCAAGAGTAGTTTTATCATGCATCATATCATTTGTTAACATTTAAGATGGACCTTCTCTAAACCAACAATATTTTTGGTTTTTACTTTAAAGCAGTTGAAATTGGCTATATTTGATAAAATTTAGTGTTGTGATTTAACAAAAAATTAAAAATGTGTCTAATTTTACAATACTTTAAGGATCATTATTTGGGCATTGTGTGAATAAGCTATAATTATTTGAAGTAGGTAATTTTAGTTTTTAGTCCCTTTATTTGAAGGTGACTTAAGTATATTACAATTAACTTAAGTAATCATGTATTGGTTTTTGCCATATTTGAGCTGTAAGGTAACTTACATTGATAGATGGATGAATGAAATCTTCTAATCACATTGGACAGTGTCTAAGCAGAGGATGAAAGGAGTCAGACAACTCCCAGTTGAGAATGGATGGACCGGAGTCAGACAACTCCAGATTGAGAACATGTGCACTGGAGTTACACAGCTCTATATTTAGTGCATTGGAGTGACACCACTCCAAGATTGAGAACATGTGTACAAGAGTTAAACAACTCAAGATGAGGTACACTAGAATTAGACTACTGATAGTAGTGAATTAGCTTTACTCTAAATATATGAGTAAAGATAGTGGTGAATTATCTTTAGTCTAGATATAGGAGTAAAGATCTAGAAGAGTCTCTGAGTTAAAGAGATAGAAGGATCTAGAATGATCTATGGATTATCTTTACTCTAGATATAGGAGTAAAGAAGATGGAAAGATCTAGAAGAGTCTCTGAGTTGAAGAGATAGAAGAACCTAGAAGGATTTGTGGATTACCTTTACTCCAGATATAGGAGTAAAGGAGATAGAATGATGTATGAATAGGCTAGACTCTGGGACATAGCCTAAGATAGACTGTAGTTCCTTTTGGGAAGGAACTCATATATAAAGGCTCGAGGGGGAGTTGGTGAGACACTTCTCGCGTGATCACTTCTCTATGGTTGGGTGGTGAGCCTTCAGTCAATATATTTTGATCTTTGTAGTTCTATTGAGTTTTTATCTTTCCCTTGTCTTATTTGTCTTTTTGTTGAGAGTTGGTGGCAAACCTGTTGGGAGGTTTGTTACATGAGCTTTTTGTATTGAAATATGATTTTTTGAACACCATCTTGGTTTGAAAACATGTTCTTTGTATAGATGCCTCAAAAATTGATAAAATTCCAATGATTAACCTGTTAATTGTTTGGGAGAATTTTTCAATACAATCTAATGAGCATGATTGTAATACCCCATGAATAAACCATGTTAATTTCCTAAGTCATAGACAAAAACAATTACCTTAAGAAATAACACAAAACTTTAAACTTTATAATCTAAATGATGAAAATTGTTCTAATTAATATTTACTATATAATTTGATATCAATGATGTTTAATTAAACAATTTTTTAAAAAATTTGTAAATTCAAATACAGTATATAAGAATAGAAGTTCAAGAAGAATATTTAGTTGCAATCTATAATGAATTGAAGGTTGAAGAAAAATAATACATGCTATTAGTATAAAATATTTATTCTTGAATTTATTGTTTTATATTATGGTTATTACTCACTAAACCATGTTCATGTCCTAGTCATAAAATAGTGCAATAGTTCTGCACCATTAATCTATAATGTCTTCTAAACATATACTTATGAGTAAAAGAAAAAACAAGTTTATCTAATAAATGACATAGTATCTCAAATAAAAATTTAGACAATCTTTAGAAGGTATAATTCAAATGAAAAACAATCAATTTATTATTCTCAATCACTTAAAATTTCTTTCAATTTGAATATTAAAAAATGTTGTATTACTTCTAAGTAATTGTGATAAAATAAATTGATGATTTAAGTTCATTACTTAACCCCTAATTGGCCAAGGATGTTTTTGCTCAAAACTGCCACCAAATAGTCCCTTTTGAAAGCAAGCTCGATAGATCTTCCAACCATAAGATCTTGTATCTAACTTCTATGTCTATGTGCATATCAAATCTCACACTCTCATTCCTTACCATTTGAGAGATTATAACATTCAAAGTTGAAAAAAAAGTTTTTCTTACCCTGCAAAAAGAGGACAGCAGTATTTTGAGGTCCAAAAAAACCATTTTTTTGGGTACATTTGGATGGCGTTTCTATAAATTCTTGTTCCTAGGTGAGTTAGGTACATGTCTACAAAATCTCATACCCATGCAAGGTGTAGAACCTTGAGAAAATCATCAATTTCCACAAGGGGGTGTGCTGAAATTCACATACAAAGGCCGTTCTTTTACAATAAAAATAGCATATGAAACATTCTTGGATTAAAAATCCAAACGGTGGAAAAATGCTCTAGTGGCTCTTCTACATACAAGAATTTTTATTTTTGGAAAAACCTAAAATCTCGATTTTTGGTGGAATTTCAAAGTTTTGTCTTTAGGCAGTTTTGGGCAGTTTTGGGCAGTTTCGGGCAGAAATTGCTGCATTCACAGTGGCTGAGAGCCTGCCTGTGGAAGGGCGTTTTATGCTCAGAGGAGCATAACTTTTGCTCATTTCATCTAAAAAAAATAAAATAAAAATATCCCCATAAACCTTTTGAAAAAACCTTTTTCCACAAAAAATTTCAAAAAATTTCAAGTAAATTTGAATTTTTAGGAACCTGCCCAAATTTCAAAAACGCCCATTCTAGGACTTTGGCCAATTAGGGGTTAGAAAATATAATTTAAAATATAATATACAGTAAAAACTCAAGTCTAAGATATTGATTAATGAATGATGGAATTTTTAAATTCATGATTTTTCAAACATATGTAATGAAAATGTATGTAATGCAAACATATGTGATGAAAAACTCTTTTGTTTTTCATAAATCAAGAATTTAAGTTTGTATAAGATTTTTATTTTGACGTAATATCCCTTAATCACAAATAAACTTTATATGGTTAGTAAAATTATTTATTTTATTAAGTCATTATATTGTTTTATGTATCAAAAAATATGGTACACTTTGTACAAATTTTGTATTTAACCCCTAAAGCATTTGGCCATAAGTTCCCAAATTCTGCCTCAATTCTGCCATGTTTAGGGTTCAAGGCAAAATTATGCAAATTGAAACATATTTTAAAGAAACTAACCGTAGGATCTAGTACCTAACTTGTACATGTATGTGTACACAAAATTTTAGATTGTAACTCCTTACCGTTTGGAAGATCATAAGGTTTGAACTTGAGGGAAAAGTTTTTTTTGGTACTGCCCGGCACGAACAGCCACCCTTCGGAGAGTGAAACAGCCAATTTTTTGAGATTGTGTGGTTGGAGGCTCTTCAGTTTTGGATTCTAAAGTGAATTGGAAGTATGCTCAAAAAAATTGAAGACAATACAACACACAAAAGCATTGGAAAACCACACTTCCAGTGACGAGAGTCAAATGAAATGCATATACACTACATCTTTTTCCACACTACAAATGCCTAAGAAGATCATCTATTTTTTGAAATCCGAACGGTGTATACATGCATTTGTATGGAGAAGAAATTGTAGAGGAAAAAAATCCAAAAAATAAATAAATCCAAAATAGATATAAATTTTACAGCATGTACTGTGGTTTAGGAGGAGAAAATGGTGAAGGAAAAATGGGTGACGAGGCTGTTTGAAAGTTTTTATAAAACTTGGAACTTTGACTATATATATCTCAAGATCTGCATAGTCAAACTTTACAAAACTTGGTATGTAGACTAATTGGATGGCTCTAAATAAGATCCTACGGTTCGATTTCTCAAAATCAAGTTTTAAAAACAATCGTGAAACGATTTCAGAAAGGATCATTTGGAAGTCACTATAGAGTGTTACAGATTTGGTACACCACTCCAAATGTGCCCGAGCTGCCCTGAATTGAATTTTGATCTTTAAACACGAATTATTTCTTAACTACGGGCCCGGTGAAAGTAAAATTTGGTCTTGTTAGAAAGATATGACAATTTCTTATGCTGTGCTAAAGTTACAACCACATTCGGTAAAATTTGACTTATAGGAAGCCCATGAATGCTATCTTGTGAGCGGTGAGCGGTGAGCAGTGAGCGGTGAGCACTAAATTTTCAATATTTTGACTATTTATTTGATATTTTGAGATGATTTTGAATGACATGGCATATATAGGACCTATGACCGTGGAAAGTGTTTTAGGGTAAATTCCAAAAAGAGTGGCTTCTAAATTGTAAAATGTAGAAATTCACACCCGATTCATATGAGTATAAATTGTGATTATTTTTTCATATATCATATGAATTCCACGCCAAGAAGACCAAGAGGGAAAACAAATTTAAAAAAGAAGAAAAATAAATAAATAAACGAAAGAAAGAAAAACAAATAAAAATAAATAATTAAAAGGATTATAGGGAAAAGAAATTAAAAAATGAAGGCAAATAAGAAGAAAAGAAAGAAAAATAAATAAAACAATAAAAGCAGAAAAACACCAAATAAATAAAATAAATATAAACAAAATTAAAGATAAAAGATAAAAAGGAATTAATAAAAAAATATTAAAAAAAATGAATGAATACATATAGAAGAGAAAGAACAAAGATAAAAAAAATTTAAACAAAAAAAGGTGAAGAACGGTTTTAGGGAACGGCTATTGCAGATGAATGTGGCTTCTAGTTTTCTGGGATGAATAAGTTTTCATCCAATTGGTGGATGACTGATTTAAAGGTGCAAAATTAATTAGCTGAGAGTTAATTACTCCTTAAACCGACTTGGGATTTCTGTTCGTAGAGGACCTTAAGTAATTACTAGGGGTGCCCAAGTACCCCAAGTAATTACTAGCGGTGTTTGCATAATAGGGAAGAGAAAAATACATGAGAAAGGTTTTAAGGAAACCACATTTTATTGTGATGCCTTCTAGCTGTAACCAAGGAATGTTCAACTTCTAAAAACATCTTTATGATTCAATCATGTATGAAGTCAATTTAAAACATATGGCCTGTGGAGAAATTCACACAGAAGTAGAGTAAAGTGAGGTTAAGGCAATATATAAAATCCAAAGCCAAAGGTATCATATAATATAGAAGTAGGGAAAACATAACAATATAGAGTAAATATGCAATGATCAAGTAGACATCTCGTCATTGCTACAAGTACCAATCCAACCATCATAAGAATCGCTATCACTATCACTAGATAATACCACTCTAGCAACTTCTGCAGCTATGTCAAGATAAATCTCAGCATCACGACAAATGCTATCTCTGTCAGATGAAATAGATGGAGAAGGAGCAGCTAAATAAGCTTGAGCCTGCATCTCTACATAATGTGGAAGCTCTAAAGGTCTAATTGGACTCCTTATCTTGCTAAGATGGCGCGAGATAATAGAGCCACCAATGTCATTCTTCAACGCTTTCTTCCGACTGCACATCACAAGTTCACAGTTTAATAAATATTAAACTAAAGTTTTGAAAAAAATAAACAAATGCCAAATGAATGTAAAGACTTACTTACAAGAACGCTTGGGGGAAGTCTTCCTCTCAGGCTCATGGTCTGACTCAACCGAACGTTTCTTCTTTGGTGAAGGCACAGGAATTGGAGTAGACTCAACCTCCTCCGTGCTTGGAAGAAGAGGAAACAACACCTGATTGTACAAGGTGCTGTCATACTCAAAGCCTTTTACATGACGCCGGAAACTCTTTGATGCTCGAATGGAGGCACCTGCACAGAAATTAGAGCTCCAAAACATAAGTAAAAATTATAAAATGAAATACAGAGTACTTCTAAACAAAAAATAAAACAAATTAATACCTGTAGAAGCTGTGAGATCCATGACAATGTCGTTCTCAACCGTGCACAAATCAATTAGTGCCTGCAAGAGGTTAAAAGTCTTCTCCTGTGCTCCTCTGAAAGGCTCACCAGTCTCTGAATTAAATGTGAGAGAATCTGCAGTAATCAAATTAGTGCAATGTCCATCAGAGGAGAGCTTGATGCCAAGGGCACCAAGCTCAGCCCTATCATGAAACTGGAACTTAGACCTTGGAACTCCCTCCTCCACATTCTCCATCTTGATGAAGCACTTGACCATGAAAGTCTTGTGCTGGCGTGAATAACGGTCTGGAATAGTCAATGGCAGGCCATTGATTGCAAACCACTTAGCCTCTTCCTGGAAGTTAGCCCACTCCGCCCAAGAAAGGAGCTCATTCGAAATGAACTTTGAATCAGGGTAAAAAACAATCAAAGCTCCATCATCCTGCAGAAACTGCATAGCAAACTCAAAATGGGCCTTAATCCATGAAGACTCCATTTTTTTTCCTGCTGGAATCTTGGGGTGCTTGTTCCAGGAGGGAATCTCACCATCTTGCCCTAAACCTGGTACTGGTAAATCCTCTGGAACATCAAAAATGATGAGGTCCACAGCAGCCTCAGCCTCTTCACCTCCAAATTTCCTAGCCTTGCTACCGAGATTCCCCTTGATCCAATGCTTGATCTTGCTCCAAATCTCAGGCTCATCTCCCTCCGATAAAGAAGTAAACAAATCCAAAATGCCCATAGGGCAATCATTGATGATTCCAACACTAGTGTCTACCTCATCCAACTGCGAGCATGGAATCGTGTAGATAGTCTGAGAAGGCATGGGGGTAGAAAAAAGAGGCACATGAGGAGTTACAGGAACTATGGCAGCCTGCATGCTACTGCCTGAAGGAGAAATGCCAACATGAGACATCAACTTCTCTGGCCCTTCCTTCAAAACTAACTTGGCCAATTCTCTGTTCCTTGCTGCCACTTCCTTCTTGAGCTTAGCTTCCTGCTCCTTCTCCTTCTTCTTGTCTTCCTTCTCCTTCATCTTAGCCTCTGTCTTTGCCTTCCTCTCAGCCACCTTCTTCTTCTGTTTCTCAGAAAGTGCAGCATCATCACCAACCTGCGAGGTATCCTCCTCCAAACCCACCATGTTCTCATCCACAAGCTGCCTCATCAAATTCTCACAACTTGGCTTAAGACCTCTCTTTTCCCCCGGGCATTGATCATTCTCCTTAAGCTCAAGGTACCAAGGACACTGAAGGAGATGAGGAGCTCCAAAATGCCTCCTCTGATAATCTGTGAAAATGCACTCACTGCTAGAAACATCCACCCACTTCTTAAACCGTTGAGGAATATACTTCCTGTCAATGGCACCCTTTACAACCAATTCCCTCCAGAAATACCTCAAAATTGCCCGCTTCATAGCATTCTCAGCACCAGCCTGATGGAGAAATGGCTCCTTCTTGGTATAAGTTCCAGCCTTGGGAAAAAATGACTTAAAAGCCTTGCCCCACAAAGTAATGGAATGAGCCTCAATCCATGAGCCAATATCATCTACAGGATTAAGTAAATCCTCTGTCCTTAGAACTATGATATCCTCCTCTACAATCTTGGCATAACGAATGACTGCCTCCTCCTCTAGCTGCAAAAATGATCAGATACAAAACACATATGAATACAAGACATTTTTTTGGTTGAAACAATACGTGACATTGAGGAAAGCAACAATTGTAAAACAAATTCATAAAACTTAACTTATTGAAACTTACCCCGGCCCAGAAAGCAGCTTGATCCACCCAAGGCCTGAGAGCTAAATCTGAAGCAGGATGTGGAGGGAAGTTGTACTCCTGCCGACTCTCCTTGCTCATATTCCACCACCTCAACCACCTCTCCTTATGCTTGGCACTCACCTTAGCAGAGGCAATGAGCTGCAACTTCTCTGGAGTCATCTCTGGATCTGCATAGAAAATGTCAAAGTGGCGAATAATCTGCACAAGAAGATTTCAAATACAATTAAGTCAAATAAGTGGATAAGTAAGAATTCAAACCTAAACAACTACAATTTTAAGGAAATTCATCTATTCATTCATACTAAGATTCTATCCTTAAACAACAGTAAAAACAATAAGGCCAGTCAACCAAAGCATTCATGCACAACCTGATTTTACAAAACTAAACGCCATAAAAAACACAAGCAGACTGCCTGCTACATACCACTAGGTACTGCTCAATCGAGCCCGGGTGCCCTCGGCACTTGGTGCTCGCAACTAGCATGCAGCAACTAAGCAGCAGAAGAAAACTTAATGTGCATCTACGGACCCATAGCACACGCATGGAGAAATAATAATAAATAGAAAACATCACCAACTGGTGGAGCACACATCCCCTCACGCCGAAGGCTGCAGTCAGCAGCGAGCACGGCACAGCGCGATGTGAGAGCTTGAGCAATGCGCTGCCTGCATGAGCAGGCAGCATGCCCTCATGGTCTTGCCCTCGGCACTTGGCGCATCATGTGTCACCAGAAATAAAAAAAAACCACAAGCTCCAGCCAATGCTGGAGCACACAATTAAAAAAAAAGCAAACCAAAACAAGAGGGCCGGGGATGCTCTCGGATCCGAGAGGGGGTCGACAGGTCTCCTCATGAAACGCTTTTTTCCGACTTCCATTGAAAAATGGAATCTCTTCATGATGCTCCTCTCGGATCCGAGAGTGGAATATTCCACATTCTGAGCCCCAGCCTGCATGCCCCAGCAATCAATACAAACTCACAAGCTCCACCAACTGGTGGAGCACACATCCCCTCACGCCGAAGGCTGCAGTCAGCAGCGAGCATGGCACAGCGCGATGTGAGAGCTTGAGCAATGCGCTGCCTGCATGAGCAGGCAGCATGCCCTCATAGTCTTGCCCTCGGCACTTGGCGCATCATGTGTCACCAGAAATAAATAAAAACCACAAGCTCCAGCCAATGCTGGAGCACACAATTAAAAAAAAGCAAACCAAAAGACGAGGGCCGGGGATGCTCTCGGATCCGAGAGGGGGTCGACAAGTCTCCTCATGAAACACTTTTCTCCGACTTCTACTCAAACAATCTTAGCCACCGTACGAGGCATGTACCTTGGAAGAAAACAAAACATAAAATACGGACATACCTCCTTTAAAAAACCTTCTCCATTGCTCGGGTTGGCTATAGCAATATACCGATCCAAATGGGTTGAAAGCTGGGTCTTCTTCTTATCTACTGCCTTAGCAGCGATGGCCTTTAGTTCAGATGCACTTCCTGGTCTTTCTTCTCCAGTGCCTGTTATGAGCGTGTCTTTATAGCCTCGAATAGCCTCCTCCTGGGCCGCTGAGATCTCCCTCTTCAATAACAAAAAATGAAATGTCAACATCTTGAAACTCCAGAGCTCTTAAACAAGAATCAGTCTTTTATAGTACGGGTAGCTTACCTCATATAAGAAGTTGATAAATGCATCATTTGTGAGGTGAAACCATTTTCTACTTTTTGTCCGTGCCTTCTCGAGTATGCTGGCTTGTAAATCGTCTTCATTCACAAGACCCTTGAGTTGGTCAAAATCAAGCAAACCCAGTTGTTGGACACGCTTCACCTCGTGTGTCCAATGCTGTTCAACGTGGTCCACTTGATTTTTTCTGAATAACATCAAGTCACACAAACTTCAGTTAAATATCAATGTATACATACATCCTAATGAACTAAAATATTAATTGTTAGAGGGCGTAACAAATAAAAATTTGATTTTAAACATGGCTTCACTATGGCACATTTTCTGAGCTCACTGTTTATAAAAAACGTACCAAATAATAGTTGCCATTGAGCTCATAAGCGAACATTGTACAAATTGATTATAAAGCATTAATTCCGATAGTGCAGGCAGCAACAACCAACCAGCAGTAGCTGGTCATTGTAGCCTTCGATCCGGCTGCACTCGTGAGCTATAGCATCATTTAAGCACAGCCATTCACATAAATTAAAATGCAGTATCACAAAAATCATGAGAACATAAACTTACTTATTCCAGTCAGTCATGGCGTGCAAAAGCATATTGCAGTTTGCAGGGGTGACATTGATAACCACCGATCGAACAGCAACATGAAACGTTGGATCATGCTTCCGAATGGTGTTGATAATTTCTGACCAGGCAATGTGGCCATGATTTCCATCCCACACATAAAAGTACTTGTTTGAGTACTTCTGGAAAGCTGGATTTAGTGACAATCTTCTCTCAAATTCTTCATCCTCCTTCCGCCATAGCGCAGACCACGACGCTCTGTCTTCTTCAGAAACGGTACACTCTTCCATCTTGAAACTCCTGAGAGAAAGATAGAAGCATGCTGACGCCCTCTTGTATCCACGTGCAAACTCGGCCTTCAACTTATGAATGTCATTTTTCAAAGGCTCTCTGACGTCCTTCATTGGAATCATCCTGCAAAGTGGTACATCAATCTCAATACCTGGCATGTCGAGTGCACTTTCCAAAGCAACATGTGAATTGCCCATCACTGCTCTCCGAAGCTGGTCCTCGACCTCGGCCATGCCCCCGTCCTCATGGTCCATTGCGGTTGATGATCTCTGCAACTCCCGAATATGCTCTTCGCTGCTCACCTGCGTTTACAAAATATCTCACACTTATGTACTGATTACTGCAGCTCCGATATCGGACCTAGAAATCTTCCAGCAGCGACAAGACTCATACCATCAAAACCACTCATGGACTACAAATAAATCCCAACTCGACTCATAACTTGCCTTAACCTCGATTTCATGCAAATCCACACAGCTCAAGATTCATTGGAGCTGACTCCCTTGGACTCAATCAATATGCAAAATTTATTTGTAATCGATTACTCGCAGATCACAGCCTCAGCTCATGTCCTTATACTAAAATAAAGCTTATTTCTTGAATTCCTCACATAATCTGCAAACAATGTTCAGCAAGAAAAGAAAAAGGTTGAGAAAGCGTACCTCCATGTTCTGATGCTCGGACAATTCCACTCCTTGGACGCGATCCATGACTTCGGATATCTGCAAGCACTAAACAGGATGAGAGACCCGGAATCGCTTGACTTATGCAGAAACACCGAACATACCCACCAAGCTATACCATACCCTCGCACTATTTGAAATTCAGCGTTCCCTCAAGCTGAATCCTTCAAGCAGATGACATTCGACCCAAGATGACATTCACAGCAAGCAGATTGTCAACCTAGCTCACCTCTTCGGCGTGTTTATAATCAGTCGAGAAGCTCTCCAACAGCACAAATTCTGAAATCCCCTCTTTCGCCCCCAGTATCTCGAGATCGACACCCGCTTCGAGTCTCTCAGACCCAAGTACCTGCACCCGAATTTAGGTTTGAGATTCCATAACCTAGTGCTAATGCACAACAAATCCGAAGTTCTGCTACTATCATCCTCTTCCGGAGCATAAAAAAACCAAGCATAACAACTCAAAAGAGTTCCGAGGTTCCGGTCCCAGCAGAAAAATACAAACCAGAGTGAGAGTGCTTACGGTTACACTCGGACTGCTGGTGCAGAATTCGGTTCGTGTGGGGTCTCCAGCTTGAAGTGCGTCGCCTCTTCCCTCTCCCTCTCCCGACGGCAACTCGACCCCGACCTGCAAACCCTCCTTTGGAAGTAACGGAAAAGTCAACCCATAGTACCATTCAGAATGTCTAGTCGTACTGAAGTCCGTCCATTCATTAATTAACATTCACCTAGATTCTGAAAACGCATAATGAATTATTTGTCAAAGCTATGTCCCTGCCTCTCAGTGACCATGACCATTAGACAAAACTAACAAAATAGAACCCGAATCCATTCAACAAATACATACTAATTATCATCAAACTTTGAAGTACTCAATTTCACAAAGCAAACAGCATGGTCTAGTATACCTGGCATATGGTGGCTAATGCTCTGATTTTGAGATGCTTGGAATCATCTGAACTATAATCCACCTCTGCAATACGGCCAAGTGCAACTTTCTCCTTGCGTCTCTTCTGGGCCGCCACCTGCTTCGGATTACTAAAACCTGAACCTCGCCTCCTCCCTCTACCTCTAGTCGTACATGATCTAGGAGCCCTCGGCACTCTTGGGCTTGGCTCTTCCTCTTCCCTCATAGGTCTCAGTAACGCTCTCTCGTAAACATAATTGTAACTAAGACGTATGCTTTCAAGTCGACAAGTGCCAAGTACCAGTTTTATAGTGGACTCTTAGTACCCTAAATCTTGCATACATATAATACATGCATGAGCATTCTGTGATTGCTAATGTTCGTGGCACTATATTCGTTATATGTAATAGTAGTATATATTTAAATTATTAGGTGCAGACCATTTTAGAATGGCCACCAAATCAATGTAAAGGGAATGACATGATCCAATGTTGAATTTAGTGAACACCACTCACTGATCTGGTATGATATCTCTCCTTATTTTTAAAGTAAGTTATGGAACTCTGCCTCCGAACGAAATAACCATTTAAATTAAAGTTGCCCTGGTCACGCTCACATTGACGGCTAATTGTTATAAATGTATTGGTGCACATCTGTGACGGTTGAATTTCACTGCTGAGTGATATAATAGTATTAGCTAAACATGATGTGGTTGGCGGTCTCAGCCGCCTTAACATTTAAATTTGTCAGATACATTCGAACTTAAATTAAGCTATACAGGTCATGGTGTAAACGCATGGAGTACACCCTATTTCATTTTAGAGTAAATTAGCTGTCCCACCACACTAACCATCTTTTGACTATGTAATCTCTACAACCTGGAACACACCAAGCACATCTTCTTACACTCTACTTGCACAAGCTCTCCTCCAATGCATGATTGTACTTCTTCTATCTTCTATAGTACACTTAGAATGGCCTCTCTACGGTCTCATGATGGAGGTATTCCGTTTGTGATGTCTGTAGGTCCAGACAATAAGGTAGTTGTGGAAGAGCGATTACTTAGCCTCAGGTTTGGGTTCAGAGCTGGGACTATTTACGTGGAAGAAGAGATCTTTGATGATAATGGTGAGATTCTTGAGTGTGTATTTCAAGTGAAGGATAGTACACCCGATGGTTACGTCTGGACTCTTAGCACTGGAACTTTCAAGGTTTATGGGTTAACACATGCATAGATGTCGGAGTCTACTGTTCTCTTGACCCCTCCCCCCTCCACGTCAACAGTTCAAGTTCCTGGTCTAGCATCTGTCAAAATTGAACCCAGTGACAACTCCGTACATTTGTTGAGTGACTCGGATGATGACATTCATAGTGAGATCAAGCTAGGAGACACTAGGTCAAATCCATTTCAGAGTCGTGGATCCCAAGAATCAGCTCGTCCATCTCGACAGGGTAGTCGTTCTAGTATGTCTGCGTCATTGTCTACAGGGCGTCCACCTATTCACCCTGCTTCCAAAAAAAACAGGAGCAGTATGTTTTCCATCAGAATGACAGCATTAAGAAGGGGCTCCAGATCAGAATTATCGAAGATTGATTTCGACACTATTGAACATGAACAAGTGAAGTATTTACCGCCAGTTTACGATGGAGACAAGATTTTCGAGCTGCCCCCTGTACCGGAAGGAGTTCCAAATCCATTCGGAGGTGGAATGGACGGGATGAGCAAGCAGTACGATGGCCACACATGGTGCAAGACCATGACCACAAACATCAAGAACGAGTATGGCCTCACATACCGTAAGTCATCCTGTACCGGACACTTACAATGTCCCAACATGAGTTGTGATTACATCTGCAGGAATAATGGGATGGTAAATAGCACTGAATGGTCAGGCGTAGCTTTAGTACCTTTCTCTGTGGGAGGCTCCCCCACAGAGAAATCTACTTTAGCATGCAAAGTATGTCAGACCCCTCCTACTTGTCTAGCATTGTGCGAGGCTAGGATCTATCATGTGTTGTCTTCAGACAATGATATGACCCGTGCGGCGATTCATTTAGGACGTCATAGACATCCTGTATCTCAAGGCAGATGTCAAGATTCTATGGATGTCATGTTTGACTGCATAGCTAAGGAGGTTCAGAGGACACCTAACGCCAAAAACTCTGCTATCATTCTAGCGGCCAGCAAGCAGTACCTTGCCGATGCTCTGATCCGTCCTACTGCAGGAGGCAGTCATCTTCGGGGAGCATCTATGGATGCTGTAATGGACCAATTTGAGACTCTTTCCTCACCGAATATACGGAATTTTGTTTCTGGTTCGAAGAGGTTTTTTCGTCAAGGCAGAGGAGTCACAGATAGCATCCTGGAGTTGAAGGATTACTCCAACTTTGATTTCATCCACCGTAATCAGTTCCCTGGACAGAATGAAGGCAAGGTGTTTTTGTTCAAGATGTCCACTATTCGTCCAGGAAGCGGTGTGGATTTGGTAAAGCGCATGCAGGCTGGAGGTGATCTCGAAGACTGCTGGATCATGTTCGACCATGTTAGGCGTGTAGCTGACTGGACCACTATGGCATGCCACGTTTATGACAGTAAGTATTGTAAAGTTATGACAATTGCCCTTTGTGACATGCAATCCGAAGATGCTGCTGCTCAAGAGTTATTTTGGCTCCAGCTCAATGAAGTTATGCGCAAGAACGGCCTTGAAAATACTAATTTGAAGGGATTCATGGCTGACAATGCTGGAGCGAACTGGCACGCTGTTCGGAAGGTGTATGGGAACGGAGACCCCAATGATCCTATGGAAGAACGGGAGCGCACTTGTCTTTTCCACTGGACGAAGTGCCTTCAGAGGGCTACTTCTCGGAATATCTTGCCAAGCTTTCAAGACCAACACAAAGCTCTGTGCAAAGTATGGAAAGACGCAAAGACCCAGGAGGAAGCAGAAGCGCAGTACAACGTCATCCGCGGGTGGTGGCTTTCGTCAGGCGCTACAACTGAAGAAGGAAGGCGTCATCTAAATGATTGGATGGTTTTCTGGCATTATCGGTATAGACAATGGGGAGGCTCGATGCAGCTTGTAAGTTCGTTCATCTGTAAACCTTCAATCAAGTATTAGTACGGCCTTGCTTTTATCTATAATCATGAAAATGACATTATATATTTTATTGTATTTCCCAGGATCTTACCCTTGACGAGAGAGCCGACATGCCTTCCTGCAACCTTGCGGAAACCGTGCATAACAGATGGCTTCAACAATCAGGAAATACAATGACCTATTTGTATGAGGCAACAGTGGATGATATGATCCGAGCATTCATGCAGATCACAAGTTACCGGTCATGGCTGAAGGGAGGAAAGGGCGGTAAAGGTCCGGACAGAGCAGAACTCCGTTTACGCCACGCTCAACGGTCTGGTGACCCCAAGTTGATTGCAGAGGCAGTGAATTCGTACCCGGGAGCTGAGGATTTACTGACGAAGAAAGGAGGCTTGGAAGGTGCAGAGATCTTTGGATCTACGAAACGGAAGTTAGATTTGCCGCCTGGTTCGAGTCATGACTCTCATCGTTATGATACAGTGAATTATTCCATTCCTCGTGATGGCACGAGATCCACCAGAGCACGCATTGAGGAGGCTCTTTCTCAACCTGACTCCAGTGTTGAACACACTACTTCAGTGCAGGAGACAGATTGCGACCCGTCTAAGTGGCACATTGCCAGACTGTCCGGCAAGTCTAACCGAAAATGCCAAGCAATGCAAGCTCATACGAATGAGAAGTGCGATACCCGAGTGCACCGAGGTACGCATGGTACGCCTGCTCCTTCCTATGTAGGGCTGAAGAAGGAGTTCAGAACCGATCGCCAGATTTCTACTGACTTTTGGTTTTGCGCCGATGACATTAATAGATGTGTGAAGGGCACAAAGAAGTCGTTTGTGATCGATTGGCCATCTATCCCGCAGACTTGGCCTGTGAAAATGGGCACGAACTTGACCATCAAAGAGATTTTGGCTCTTGAAGAGGCCGGCTTCCAACTTCAACAACGTGGAGTACTATCACCTCGTCGTCAGTTCCAGGTTTCTGCTAATATGCCGCTTCTAAGGAGTCATTTCCCGGTTCCTGTTGATCCGGATACACACCCGACGACTCGAAACGGATATGCCATCAGGAGAAGTTCTGACGCTCCTACCTCCGACCACCGCAACAAGTGGAGCAGCGCGGGTCTCATGAACAACTATTGGATTACAAATGTCACATCGATTCCGTATCCAGGATTTGGCTGCGTCATCTCCTTGAAGAGCCCAAGTGAAACGATATATTGTATCACCATCTCGGACTTCCCTGGATGTACTTGCCCCGACTTCATGAAAATGACTTCTGAAACCCTTGGCAAAAGAGGCCAGTGGAAGTACTGTAAGCATGTTTATTATATCTTCCGCTATCTATGTGAGATGGATTACAAGGTTGATACTTTTATGCATGCCCCTAGCTTCAGCTTCAACGAAGTTATGCGTGTTCTGGAGATGGCCAAAGTTGCTGAGCCGCTTCAGTAGTTTCTTATGGTTAGACTGTGAAATTAAGTGACCAATACAGTTCAAGAATAGATTATATGAATAGCGGATTTGATTTGTTTTGACTTTGTGATGGATTTGGAATCCGCAGAACAGAAATAAAGGTCACTATTTATTTTTATATTGTCCACCTCTCGGATGTGTTTGTGTTGAAATGAAAGCAGGAAAAGAATATTTCCAAGGTATGAAGGAATATTCCCCTCTCGGATCCGAGAGGAGAATATTCCTCCATACCTTGGATATATTCTTTTCTCGTATCCGCGACCACAAAAATGTAATAAAATTGTTTTAATACAAGATTGGATACAAATTCTGTATGTGACTTAAACAGTAAGATTTTCCCTCCAACCATTCACATTTTATTGATTCCACGGTTATAGGGTCTACTTTATTTGCATTCATATATTCCAACGAAGTGTCCTAAATTGCTCATCATTGTTTGATTGTTCTCCAAAAAATTCAAAAAATAAATAAAATAAAATCAAATTTTCACCTAAAAATTTGAAAATTTAGTGCTCACCGCTCACTGCTCACCGCTCACCGCTCACAAGATAGCGTCGCTGATAGGAAGCCTGACCGGACCAATAATCATACCAAAACTGTTGAGTTGATGCTTTAGGAGTTAATTGAAAGTTTGATGTCTAAACTTTAACTCTCAATATATTCAAAGTAGAATATTTTTTACAACTTTGTATCACCTATCCTCTACTTTAACGTTAATTTTATATGAATAATGAAATAGTATATGAATTATTATTTAAATAAATTTGGAATTATGTATGTGAAATCAGCATGTATCATTTATTTTTCATCCTGTCCTTTTGAACTATATTTCTATGTCAAATCGAATGCTTGCTTTTAAAATTTATTATGTCCTTTCTTAGCTTTTGGGAATATAAACTTTACAATGTGCAAACATCAATGGAAATCATAAATAGTGAAGGCCAGCTATGAACAATTTTAATGCACCCAGGTTTAGATGTAGGTTTTAAATCTCATAACTAAATTTTATTCTTCTAAGAATTTACATATAATTCTAGTGTCAATAAATACATCTCATTGAATTGCATTTCAAACTTCTATTTTAATTCACATATAGTTGACCATGCCAATATGGTTATAAATGTTTTGTTTTGTTTTGTTTTTTTTAATTTTTTTTTGTTGTTTCTTTATTTTTATTTTTATTTTTCTCCCTCCATAAATCACTCAAATGATGTTCCAACATATAATATCTAAAGATTTGATAGCAAATTTATCTTTGAAAATGATATAAGGTGGTATACCATCTAATTGTGAAACAATACAAAACATAGAAAATTTGATTACAATACCTATTCCATGAGAAAGAGACAAAATGATTGCTTTTTTCTCCTTTTCACACAAATCTAAAGTCCATTCTTGCCATTAAAGTCCATATATAACAAATATCCCCTTGGGAGTTAAAAACTGATACCTATGCACAACTCACTTTGTTCACAAAGGAACGCAGAGCATAATACAGATCCTACTCAAATTATGCTTAACAACAAATATCGGTGTCTGCATCTAGAAATGAAATGAGGCCCACCATGCATGCACTCTCAATTTAATACAAACATTACACCCTCCCGACATCACTTTTGATACTCGCCAGATACACGACCGTTCAACTTGGAAAGTTGATTTTCAATTACTTACAACAGAATTTTCTAGATAGGAAAACACAATTTTCTAAATATTCCAGCCCTACTGAAGACTGACTCTATCACCCACTCCGTGTTTAGCTTGACAACAAGGGTTGTTCTTCTAAGTTTTAATCCAGGCTGTGCAGCTCAAGAGCTAGCCGTGGCCAGGATCATGACGCCTGTGGAGGATTACTGTGATGGATCAACTCAGTGGAGTTACGTCAAGAGCTCCTTGGTGGGGTTTGTGGTTACGGTGGCGCTGAGTGCGATTGTGCATAAGCTTTTGTGGAAAGGATTATGGATACCGCTGCGATATCGTCGCATCATGGCGAAGCAAGGCGTCAAGGGACCGCCGTTCCATTTCCTCGTCGGGCAGCTGCATGAGATGTGGAAGTACCGGGACTCGTTCCCAGACGCTGTGCCTCTCGACAGTTACGCCGACTTGTCACCGACTGTCACGCCCCAGTATGCCCTATTCTTTCCCAAATTTCCAGGTATGAATTTCACATGAACGGCTGGCTCTTGTAGGTGCGATGTGATGTGTATGCGCTAGAGTATGAGTCCGTCGCCATTTCGAAAATTGTTTACAGGCTACCAGCGACAATGTTACAATAATAATGGTACTTCCGACCAATTTCTGATTAAGTTTGCGCAGGCGAGAAATACTTTTTGTATTGGTGGGGAAAGTCCTCGCGATTGGTGGTGCGAGATCCTGAGATTGCCAAGGAAGTGTTTATCACCAACCACGCATCCATGAGGAGGATTCTACCTGAGGACCCATTCCTCACCAGATTAATTGGGAAAGGAGTGCTCCTTCACACAGGAGAGAAATGGGTCATTGAGTGGCGCACGATCAGTCCCTTCTTCCACCACGACGCACTCAAGGTACGCTACACGACCCTAAGATTAGAATCATCGTTTCCGGAACATGTCGTCTTTGCAAAATCATGAAGAGAGCCAATGGTGTAGTGACCGCGTCGAATTTGTGCTCGTATCTCCTTGAAGGGCATGGTGGAGGCTATGGTGGAGGGAACGCAAACGGAGATGCACAAATGGGAGCAAATGGTAGCTCAAGGAGGGGGGTCAGCAGAAATCGATATGGAGCCAGATGTTCACAAGATTTCGGGGCGAATCTTGTCCCTGACAGCGTTTAGTGGTGACTATGAAAGAGGGGTGACGGTCTACGAGCTCCAGAAAGAGATCGCCTCGGAGTACTACAAAATGATTCGGTCTATAGGATTCTGGCTCATTCCGCGGTATAGGTAAGCTCAAGTGGATTGCATCTGCCATACTTGCCTTCAAGTGAATGTAAACGCTTTGATCTACGTCTCGAATTCTAACACACGTAATGCTTAAACCTTTGG
Organism: Ceratodon purpureus; assembly: GCA_014871385.1. Taxonomy (NCBI): domain Eukaryota; kingdom Viridiplantae; phylum Streptophyta; class Bryopsida; order Pseudoditrichales; family Ditrichaceae; genus Ceratodon; species Ceratodon purpureus. The sequence continues at coordinate 6,106,377 of CM026430.1, read as the reverse complement.
GCAGAGATATTCCGACAAAGAAGCACAGGTACATGAACAAAATGGCTTCCAAAATTGACGCTCTGCTGCTTGAACTCATTAACGGTCGGCTGGAAGCAGTTCGCAATGGAGAAGCAAATTCATACGGCAATGACCTCTTAGGTCGCATGCTCAAGGCTGCTGGCGAGGGATGGAACGAAGAAAAGGAAGAATTCAACCTTGCTTCAGTGCTCAACAACTGCAAGCTATTCTACTTCGCGGGCCAAGACACCGTTGCAAACGCAATCCTCTACATGATGCTTATGCTAGCTCTCCACCCTACATGGCAAGACCGTGCCCGCCAGGAGGTCATGGAGGTCGTTGGCGATGAGGAGCATGTCGATTTCGGCGTGCTTTCTCATCTGAAATTGGTAGATCATCTTAGCTATCCTTTCCATGACTCGATCACATGTCTCACAGATTCAGTTTTAACAATATAAACCTTGTGCTAAGTTCGTGTTTTGTTTTTGTTTTGAAGGTGGAAATGGTAGCGAAAGAGACATTGCGATGCTTCTCACCTGCGCCAGTTATGACGAGGTCGGCAACCACGGATTTGCAGCTCGAGAAATTGTTCATTCCGAAGGGATTGACAGTCGAGTTTGCAATAACTGCAGTGCACCAAGACAAGGAGTACTGGGGTGAGGATGTTGCGGAGTTCAACCCGGAGAGATTTGCAAACGGTGTTTCGGCTGCGTGCTCAGAAGAAGAGAAACTACGGTCTCCGGAGGAGACCGAAGTGAATTAAGTGTCTGTTCGATCCACCCCCAAGCCAATGCCCACAGGACAAAGGTATGGAAGTAAAGATCTACTCCCCCCTTTCGAGAGTAGACACTTTAGTCACAAAGTAACCAGTAACCAATAACTAGTAACAAGTAGCCATTAATAGTAGTGATTATCAACTCAAGATTCATTTGATTTCAGTTTTGGACACCAAGCCACGAGCTCATTTGTTGGTTGGAGGTGAGTGTTTGTCTCATTAATCTGGTCCGGGTTCGAACCCTGATGGACTCGTTTGAGTGGATGTGGGGGATGAAGTGGCTTGGTACTGCTGAGTGAGCAATTGCAGGCAGTAGAGAGTTGTGCCAACCAACAGCCCCCTCTGTGAGAAGTTGACAAGAGACTTGACACCCGTATGCTATCAATTCAAAATAAAGTAGCTTTAGCTACTAAAAATTTTTGATTATATTTTGGGATTTTCTTTGACTATGGGGGGTCTAATGTTTCGGGTAATGGTTGGTGGTTTTCTATTCTTCTTTTGTGGAGAAGTATAGACATGGCATATTGTATGGCAATAGTGTTTATGTTTTTAAAGGTGTTTTTGATGGTAAGCCATGGTATTTTGAAATTGTCTGCAAGTAGTTTCATTGAAGGAATGTGTGTGGTAGCTCTAGCGCCAGCTGTGATGACAATGAGGGGGTCGACTTTCCATCCTCTAGCGGTAAGACTGGCAATTAGTGGGTTGTATTTGTTAGTTTTAGCTAAAAATGTTTCTGGTGAGAATCTGTCATTGCAGTATGTGAATTCAATGAATTGTATGGTAAGATTGGGGTTTATTTCTGTAGGGGGGTCACTTTGGTACGGCAAACCTTTAACGCAAAGAATGTCTGGTCTAAATCTAGAGTTACAGTGACATCTTTGAGTGCCACATGTGCATGGAAGTAACCAATTGGGGACGGTATTTTCTGGGGGTTTATCATTGAAGGTGCCCGCATTCATTAGAATAAAACAACGAGATTTTTCGGATGAGACTAGTAGTTTTCTAATTTCCCATACTGCTTTGTTGTGTCTTTTGACTCGGAGGGAGTGTATATGTTGTTGTTGGCATGTGAGTAATACATGTAGCCATGTATCCGGTTCGTGTGAATTGCAAATTGGACATGTGATGGATGGAAATCTTTCTCTTCCGAAGAACATTTGTTTTCTAGCTTGGCCCATGTAAATTCCCGTACGGAATTTTATGAGGCATGATTTTTGCTTGTCAGTAATGGCTGGATTTTCCCAAAATTTGTTAGAAAGTACATTGTCTATGTCTACATTTTCCGTCCATTTGCAAATGTTGGGGGTTTGTATGGCCATGTTTTCTAGATTGTTTTCTCTGTCATATTTTTTGATTTGTTTTTCTAGAGTTCTAACTGGTCCTTTGTCTGGAACATCGTTTTTTGAAGGCCAATTATCTTTTTGGAAGTAGAACGGAGTGGCATGGGCATGTTCGTACGGGTGTAGGGCTTTTCTGTGTGCTAATTTTAGACCTTGCTTTGCTAAATAATCTGCCTCTTCGTTACCGTCAATGTTGATGTGTGCTCTAACTTTGTATAGTGAAATTGGTTGTGTTCTTTGTTGGAGTAGTTCTACTATGGAGGCAAGTGTAGTTTGGTCGGGGTGACTATTATGTAGTGTGGGGTGTTTTATTTGTGTATTAAGTAGGTATAGTACATTTAGACAGTCGGTAAATATGTATGCTGGTTCGTTGGGGAATTGTGTGTTAATAAATCTAAGTGTTTTGTGTACTGCCATCATTTCGGCACGGAGTATATTTTGGTGTCCATGGAGTCTTTTGGGGATATTGAGGCCTTTGGGGCTGTAAATACCGTATCCGGCTTTTTCTCTTCTCCATTTACCGTTGCCCTTTTCCTTTGGGGGTTTGAATGATCCATCTGTGTAATAACTGAATTGGGGGTGGAATTTTAGTGGTAGATTTGTTTGGTAGTTTGGTATTTGTGGGATAGGTGTTGAGTTATTTGCGGGGGTGTTTGGAAAATATGATTTGGACCATTTTTTACTGGGATTGACATGAGTGTTTAAGGGGGTCGGGGATGCAATTTGTGTGTGAGTTTGTAATATTTGGAGATTGTTAATTGTATGAGCAAGTTGATTCATTTGCTCGTGCGTACCGATACTGTTGTTTTGATGATGGATACATAATATTCGGAGCGTAGAAAGTTCTTTTCTTTCTAGTTTAAGTTCGGGGGGAATTGTTGGCTCGTCATATGTAATGGTGTCTGCAGCAAAATGGGCAATAATATGTGTGTCCGGGAATGGACCAGTGTGGGGGTTGGAGTTTTGGTACCAGTTAGAATCGGGAGAGATGAGTATGGTGATGTTGTTTGGGTTATTTTTTGCCGCAAGGCGGGCCCAATGAATGGCTTGTTGTATGTCGGTTTCATTGTGGGGGTGAGCGTAGCCAATTCCTTTCCATTTGTGATCAAATGCTTTCCCTAGGGAGCCGAATATTATATCCCGTGTGAATGGTGAGTAAAATTGTGTAAATTGTGTAGGGCATGTAACTGGTGATGAGAAGTAGGATTGGTGGATGTTGAATGTTGATATTAGAAAATCTAGTATTTCAGTTGGTATTGTGTATTGAGCACATTTAAGTGGATCATTTTTTGAGATACGGTATTTATATCTTTGATATAGCCAGACAATTTCAGTTTCAAATGATTGGGTGGATGGCTCAAGGCTATGTGGAGTGTTTTTTGCATGTTGATATTGTTTCCATAGCCATAGTAGTCTAGTTTTTGGGATGGTGATGAGGTGTCGGCCATAATCTTCGTATATGTGTGCAACGTCATGTTGTGTTTGAATAATGTTTGATTCTGTTTCGATGTCATTTTCTGGGTTGCATTCATTAATGGAGATATGTGCCAATGGGATAATTGTGGCCGGAGTAACGTATCTTGTATCTTTTTGTTGTCCTATGGAGAAGTACTTTTCGATGATGTTTGAAAAATGTTTATGTTGTTGTTTAGTGTAGTATTGTGTAAGTAATTCAGTATTGTGGAGGCAGGTGTTAATGTCGCTCCACGGGAAAAGTTCTCTTTGGCTACGCCATTTGTTGTATGTATTATTATTTGGCGTGGTCCATTGGCATAAATATGTTGTATCTGTGTAATTTATCCCATTTGGGTCTTTTATTTTATTTTGTTTGTGGTTTAATATTGTGTGTATGGGGAATTGTCTTGGATATTTAAGCATATTGTTGGGAGGAGGAGGAAGTTCGGGAATACGAGGGTTGGGGGGGTGTATTGGGGGGTTCAATTGTCGTGGTAGAATGTTGTGGTTTAATACTATGTAATCACTTTTTAGGGTTCTTGGGGGGGAGTGGTATCGGAATCTACATGGTATTTGGCATCTTTGATGGCACGTGGGTTTACAAAATAATTGACTGGCAATATTTAGTGCACTTTTTATGAGTTTTGTGGGGTTGGAGTGGTATATTTTATATTCTTCTGGGTTCATTAGGGTGGTCCCGTTAGGCATGGTTATTTGTTCTAAATTTATTATATTATGTACTAGTAGTTTTTGTAGTAGTTTGAGAGAAGTTTTGGGATTTAGTCCATGTAGGTGTTGTGCTTCTTGCATCCATGCGGTTTCGAGTGGGGATGGATTTAATAGAAAGTTTCCTATAGTGCTTTTAAGGTGGACTCCGGCTTCATGTTTGAGTAAAAACAATGTTCTAGTTATAGGGGATCTCACACAATCTTGATATTTGATGCGCTCTATTTCTTCGGAGCCTCCAAATTTTGCAAGTATGAATTGTAGTAAGCCAAAGTAGATTTTCCCGAGTCTGCCTTTGTCATTTAGAGCATTCTGTAATTGTTCTCCAATACATCGTAGATAGGCATTTTTTAACGAAAAGGCTTCCATTCCGAATAGATCGTGTGGGAGTTGTGTAGCTATATTAGATGTGCTTTTTGGTAGTCCACATATTGTTTTGTGGAGTGCTATGATCTTTTTGTCAAGTTTTCTAATGGCTGGTATAGAGTATGGTACTGCGTAGAAGCTGTATGCGATCCCGGCACGTATGACTGTATCGGCCATGTTGATTTTTTGTTTCATAGTGGCTGGGCAAGCCACTAAGGCTTGACATTGTTTGATGACTTTAGCTGTGGTGGTGTTTATTTGTGTTTTCCATTTAAGTGATGGTGCTAGGTTTATTCCAAGGTATGTATAAGGGTCATGTTGGTCTAAAACTGGTATTGGTTGGTTTCTGTAGTTTATATTGGTGGCTTGGATCTGTGCTTTGAATGCTGTGGGGTTCATTTTTGATTTATTTGGGCATCCGGTCACTGCACATTTAGGTATACCAAGATCCATTCCAGCCCATTCGCAGAATTTGTCTAATTTATTTAGCTGTATTTGTAGTGATGCTAATTTGTTAGCAATAGCTGCTAAATCATCAGCATATGCTGCGGATGAGATTGTAACTTTGGATGTACCAAAGGTATATCCATTGTCACCTTGTTGTAACCATCTAAGAAGTGGCTCTAAGAATATTATAAATAGATATGGGCTAAGAGTATCCCCTTGTATTGTTCCTCTTTGTATGGGGATAGGTAGAGTTTTACCAAAATGTTCTCCAGAAAATATAGTAGAGGATTGTGAGTATATATTTCCTACCAAGCTTATAGCATCGGTTGGGTATCCGAGATCTTTCATTATGGCCAAGAGTCTCGCATGGTCAATGGATCCAAAAGCATTTTTGAAGTCAATGTAGAGAATATATATATCTTGATTTGTAAATCTTGCATCTTCTAAGGCTGCAATAAGTAGTTGAAGTTGTCTCGATGTTCCTCTTTCTGCTCGGAATCCTTCTTGGCTGTCATGCAGAATTTGATGTCTTTCACCGTATGTGGAGAGGATAAAGGTTAATGTGCTAGTAAAGAGTTTGTATATGGTGTTTGCTAAAGCGATAGGTCTATGGTTTGTAAGTTGGGATGGTTCACCTTT